>JAHTLZ010000240.1:12975133-13017782 GCA_023846285.1 Phrynocephalus versicolor | reverse complement strand
AAATAAATAAATAAATAAATAAATAAATAAATAAATAAATAAATAAAGGAAGGAAGGAAGGAAGGAAGGAAGGAAGGAAGGAAGGAAGGAGCGCTGACCTGCCCCCAGGGGTGGCTGGGCTGGTGCCCTAAAATAAAAAAATATATATAAAAATTAAAACCAGCACCAACCCAGCCCCAGGGGCCACACAGTCAGTGCTTTAAAAAAAAAAAAGAGCTGCTGTCCCCAAGCCAGTGTCTCAAAAAGCCCCTGCCACAGGGGCCAGGATCACCCCGCCGCTGCTGCCGCCACTACCCGGTAAAGATAATGTGTTGATGATTGATGATGATGATGTGGATGATGACAATGAGGATGCTGCCAGTCCAGTTTGTGCAGTTGTTGTCAACGTCTGTTTTTTATTTTATTTTTGAATGTTTTTTCCCACTTGTGCGCTGTCAAATGAATTAAATCACACAAAGCAGGAAAAAACGAATAATGGACAAAATGAACCAACGAAACGAATATTTGGAAAAACATTCATTAAAAATAAACTGAACCAAACCAAACCCTAAAACCAACCGAACCAAAACGAATCACCATTTTTTCAGGAGCTAACCTCAATTAGCAGAGCTGCAGCAATGTCAAGGATTAGAGGCAAAAATATGACAGACTCCGTTGCTGGTTTTCTATTGCAGTCTATTTACAAAATATATACAGGTTCCATTTGGTTTCCAGACGTACATTCAGTAGCATAAACAATCCAGCTACTCTTCCTTGTTACAGACATCACATCAGGCTTACTGGCTAAACAGCCCTGACTAAACAGCAAGAACATACTGCAGTCTGCAATACATAAGGTATATATAACATCTCATTCCAATCAATTCATTACTTTCACATCACATGTCACAGTGCTTCTCTCATCCACGCTTCTGAACTACACTCCACTGTCCTTGGACATTAGCCTCTTTGTCAAGGCCACTTTACCGAGCTTGCTTCAGTCTACAGCTGGAGTCCATATCTCTAATTGCAAGTTGAAAAACTCACACACAAAAATATTATTGACACTCTAGACCCGTTCAAGATTGTCAACATCCTATTTAAATTGAGGTGCACAGAACTGGACACAGTACTCCAGGTGGGGTCTGACCAGAGCAGAATAGAATGGTACTATCACTTCCCTTGATCTAGACATGATGCTTCTGTTGATGCAACCAAGAATCGCGTTGGCTTTCTTGGCCACCGCATCACACTGCTGACTCATGTTCAGTTTGTGGTCCACCAAGACTCCCAGATCCCTTTCACAGGTACTACTTTCCAGCCTAGGTAGATTCTAGGTAGAAACCTAGGTAAATTCTAACCTTCCCTCTCTTTTAACCAGTTTTCTAAACCTCCCCCCTTCTCCTCTCTCTTTCTCTTCAGCTTTTAGTGTTTTTTTAAATTTATTTTTAAATGTGGTTGCTTTACCATGCTGCTTTTTAATGGATGATATGTTTTCTGTTCTGTTATTTAATAGTATTAATCTTATATTACATTTCTGTGATGCTGTTATGCATATTATGTGAACTGCTTTGACATTTGTCTTGGAAAGACAAGTGGATTATGCATCCCTTAAGTAAATAAAAATCTAGGCAATATACATTATCGAAAGAATAATAAACTGTAATCCACAAGGGTTATTTTCTTTTAACTTTTATTCTAACTATATTTAATATGCTTAAAACTGTATTTGCTTCTATACTAGAATAATGCCTTCATCCTTCTACCTATTGAATTATAATTCCATTAACTAGTTGTCATGTTTCATAGAAATGCAAATGTACTCAGAATGTCTCCAACAGAAAAAGTCTGCAAGCTTTGTTGATTTTGCATACTTAATTTGGCTGCTGTCTCCATGTTGTGTGTTGGCACCAGTTGGTCTAGGTTTCCTTGGATGGACATCTATCAGAGTTTAAATCATTAAGCATCACATCCACTTTTAAAACAAAACTGATTATCTTAACACAACACTGAACTCTACACAGTATCATTACTTATTTAATCTTCCTAGCTAGATAAATCATGGTTTGCAAGACTTCATTTATCAAAATGTTAGATTTTTATTATTTGATCTGCTTATCTCCTGACAGTTCATGGTATTTGGGATTTAAAAGTTTGAAACATAAAAATATATAAAAGATATGCAACTCTTGAAGATAAACATGACAAATGAGAAATTTTTATTACAAGCTTCACTGGTGAAATTTTAAAATTTGCTTAATAATTCATGAATGCATATATCTGCTGGTGAGCAAAGGGAGCTTCACTGTTATAGACTATTTGGGTTTTTAGACCCAAATGGAGACAGAAGTGGGGGACTCAGATACAAGCTGTCTGCTACTTATCAGTCAGCCCTTTCATCAATCCCCAGACAAATCAGAAGGGCTTCACACCTCCACCAGCAAGGTGTTGGAAAGGGTTGCATGGGTGGGTCTTTAATGCATCCTAGAGCGTTGTACATCTAACAAGCCTATTCAGGCCATTGTCCACCTAATGAGCCTAATCAGACCAGGGTGATGTGAAATCAAGGTGAACTATAAAGTGGAGGACTTGCCACTAACTTTCCTCAGACTGACCAAGCTGCGTGGATGAGCAGTGAAATGTTTTGCTCCCTCAAGAAAAGAAGTCCAGTTGCCGTGACTCAACTTCCAGATTCTATGTGTCATGCCCTCCTTTTTAGAGTTTACATTCTTTTGCTTTTCTCTGTAAGTCTGCTCTGCTGTATTGAGAAATGCTTCCTTTTCTCTGATGAGCTGAAGCATGGAGAGGCATGCCTTAAGCTACTGTGCCCTCTTTTCTGGCAGGGCAGCCAGGTCGCACTCACAGCAGGTATAACCTCCTATCTCTTCAGGGAAGAAAATTAATGAGCCACAGGTGTTGTAAGTTATTGGAAAAGCTTGTTCACTGTTCATGTTTCTTCTATGCAAGCAGAAGGCCCTTTAAACCACGCAAGGTGGTCCTGTTTTCTCTTGCTGTTTTTGCAAGTGCCTGTTCACAAGCTCCCAGGGATCCTTCATTGCAACTATAGCTCCTATCTCCTTCCCCAGCCATAGGTGAGTCATTTCTCTGCACTCAGCTGTTCTTCCCAATTGTAGCCCCTCCACCAGCATCAAGTGCTTGGAGTTGAGCACATGGATGCAGTCAAAACCACACAAGCAAACATCCAAGCACTTCAGACCAAATCGTGGCTCTCCTACCATTCCTGATGCTGGAGACAAGGTAGAGCTTTTAAAGAATATGTACTGATAGTTGCCTCTAGTTCTTGATAAGTGTTTGCACAGATCAGATAAGTTTTATATTTCAATATATTCCCTGAAATTGCTTGATATCTTACTTGTACTATTTCATAGCACATGGCAGCCCCTAATTTCAGGTATTTTTGCTGGACTACAAGCTCTGCCTTCAAATTGTTTTTCATTTCTGAAGACTAACCATGATATATTTCCTTCAATTTTTCTAGATTGAATTTCGCCTAACATTTTCTTGAGAACAAACAATTATAAAGTTACTGAATGTGAAGCTGGATGGCTTCTCTTTCATTTTCCTTGATCTTTCCTTGATTTCCCAAGATTGATTTCCTTGATTTCCCAAGATCTTCTTTAAAAAATTCACTCTTGCATGCATAGAGGTTTAGCTTCTTATACACAACCATTTTCATGTATACTTATAGAATTACAAAATCATGAAGTTAGGAGGGGCCTACAAGCCAAATGAATTCAATCCCCCCTTGCAAGAATATAAATCATAGGATATCTGCCAGCTGGTTGTCTAAATTTCTCTCCAGTATTGGAGCACTCACCACTTCTCAAGATAAATGTTTCCATACTGCTCTAACAGGACATTTCCCCTGATTTTCAACTAAAATCTGGCTTCCTGTAAATTTGGCCCATTGTTGTGTGTCCTGAACACAGGGATGATCCAGAACTTGCCTCTCCTGTATATGATAGCCTTTCAAGTTTTAAAAGTACTGTTACATCTCTCCTCAGTCTTATTTTCTCAAAACTAGTTCTTTCAGTCTTTCCTCATCGTGCTTGGTTTCCAATCTCATAATCATCCTCCTCTGAACTTGTTCCAATATGTCAGAATCCTTCTTGAAGTGTGGTGTTCAAGATGAGGCCTAACTAGTGCCAAACAGAGGGGAACTAGTACCTTGTGGGAATTGGAGACTATACTTTCATTAATGCAGCCTGAAATAGCATTTACTCTTTTTTGTAGCCACATCCCTGTTGGGTCATATTCGGTTTGCGATTCTTCTCTCTCATAGTATTGCCGATCCAGGTATCTCCTTTCTTCTTCCTATTTGCAGTACTTTGCATTTATCCTTACTGAATTTCATTCTGTTGTGACACTGTGGGAGTTGGGTGGAGATTATGCACCATGGAAAATCCACTTCCAAAGATATGACATATGTTAACACAGTGGAAGTTGTGCCCATTGTGATTTATGAGTAAAAAGTAAAGTGTAAAGTAAAGCCAGTGTTGGGAGGAGCCAAGGATGACAGCCTGTTACTACTTCTGTCTCCTCCCGAAGTGGAATGAAACTAACATGGTGCAGCAGCGCTAAGGAGGCAAGCATTAGTGTATTGGCTGGGTATAGCTTCAGCCTAAGGTAGGGAAGTGCCCCATTCACTCATGTCTTCTTTCACTGACATCAGTGTACTTTCTGTTCCATTTCCGGAAGGTGAAACGTTAGAAATTCCACTCCTCTCTTGCATTATTTCCAGAAACAGTTGTTTAATACCAGCTGGTCTTCTAGCACAGGAAACTTATTATGTCTTGTCTGTCCTGACTTGCAGTAGTTCCCAATGTCTTTGGCAGAGGTCTTTCTCGTGATCTCTCATCTAACGCTTGGCCACAGAATAAATTTGTGTTCCTTATGCCAAGCATGTGTTCTGCCACCTGATCATTGACATTTTCAGGTGGTTACTTCTTAGTCTGTATCAGTGGAATTTCTATGGAGATTTTAAATGAACTTAAATCGATTTAAAACAGTTATGTGGCGGAGCTTTCATCTGAAATTGAAAGGAATGAAAATAAGATAAGAAAGTGCCCATATATTGTATACCTATAAGTATACATAAACATGAACAGACTGCAGTACTAACCTTGGCTGACAAAATGTAATGGATATCAGTGAATTTTCTGCTCAGAAACAGACTTCAAGCTTGCAGATCCCTTATTATTTCTTTTATTAGGACAATAAATCTGGCAGTCAGAGCCCAGAAGCATGTTCTGAGTGTTTAACATATACATATCTTATAGTCCTCATGCACAGACCCTTATTGGTCTCCCCCCACCCCATTTCCACAATATAATTTTGTGGGTTGATATTTCATTTTGTTAGCACTATTGTTGAATATTTGGAAATCTGAAATCATTGCTGATGTTCTGAAAACCAATCTCTATCAATAGGTTTAAATCGATAGGTTCACATTTGCTTCCTGATCCCACTATTGTAAAACATTTTGAAGCTGGCATTATGCTACTTCTATTACTGAGGGCAAGGATTACAACCTCAGTTCTGCTGAATATATTTCCCTTTTCCAAGAGAAACACATTTTGATAGCAAAGTAAGTCCCACATTTCCTTCTTCTGGCAGGTTGTCTCTTTGATGGAAATAAACACAGTCAGCAGTGTCAGATTTTACTTGACCCACTGGCATAAGAAAATGTTCAATCTTTTTTTTTATTTAGCAGGAAGCTTTAAGAGTACGTTTTTATTGACACTACAGAGAGAGAAAGAGCTGTTCGCTATGAGGACAAATATGTATTCGCATATAGATAACACGTTGTGCTATAGAATCACCTATACCCTTCATAATATTTTCCATCCCATGGCACTGCATGGCTTACAGAGTTTAACTCCCCACCACCACCGTGCCTCACAGTATGGCTATCATTATTGTCCAAGGTAACTTCCTCCTGGGAGAATTAAGGGTGTTGTTGGGTCTGTCATTTTGGGGAGATGGGGGCTTAGCAGTCTTTCCATGTGCTACTATTTGAGTTCCGAATATCCTCCCCTACCTTTCTTTTAATATGTGAATGTAAACCTTCCGTTGCCTCATCCTTACACATGAGGAGGAGGAAGCACGACATTATTTTCCTCAGTCAAGGATGGTGAGGAATGTCTGGCACTCTTAATAGTGTTCTAACATGGGCAAGGGGAACATTTTGCAAAGCATTTCTGATGAGGGGGGAAACAAAAGGCCCCATTTTTGTATTAATTGCCCCAAACTAGGATAACAGAGGTGTAATGTAATAATCTGAAGTACTGAATGGGTTGGCAATTGCTTTCTTAACAATCAGCTAGTCTCTCTGTGCTTGATGTATTACTGCACTCTGCTTCTCATTTGCCAACTTAGACAGTTACTTCATGTCCATTCTCGTCCCAGGAGGAAGTTTGTTGCATGTTGATGTCGGTCGCGGTCACATGGTCTTCTTGCGGTTCTGTCCCTGTTCCCGTGTACACATGGGCAATACTGGCATGACCGTTACCGCACATCCTCGTTCCATGATGAGATGTGAAATTCCATGCCTTTGTTCTCCAGGCTTTTTTCGGCCCGAGCTTCCGCTTTTCGATGGTTTGATTCTCTGAAGCCTTGCCTTCAATGCGTTACGGAGCTAACTTTGAGGCATTTGTCTTTTAATCTCTCAGCACTGTGTTGCTGACTCCATAGGGAATGTACTGGCAAATGGCACTTTGCACTCCTGCCACTAGATGGAGAATGCGTTCGTTCTGCGACGAGCCTTACTTCACTGGCTTTTGTCTCAAAACAAGAACTGAGACAAGCTGATTCCTGAGGCCAGGGAGAGGTATGGCTCATCACGCTTAAATCCCAGTTCAGGGGGCATGGACGTGCAGTAACATTTCTTCATACCGGTCCCAAGCAGGATGGCGAACAGCGATGAGAGGGCGTGAAGTAACCACCTAAGTTCCTAAGGCTGATACTTCACGTCCATCTCATCGCTGTTCACGGTCCCCCTTGGGACCGGTACGAAGTAATCTAACCGCACGTCCATTGTGTGACGATGGGAGTTCGTCCTCACCACGCCCCCTGAACTGCGATTTAAGTGGGATGAGAGATTCCCCTCCCTGGTCTCGGGAATCTGCTCGTCACGCTTCTCGTTCTGAGGCGAGTGCCCGTGTGGTAAGGCTCGTCGCAGAACGAACACATTCTCCATATAGTGGCCGGAATGCGAAGTGCCATTCGCTGGTACATTCCCTATGGAGTCAGCAATGCAGTGCTGAGAGATTAAAAGTCAAATGCCTCAAACTTAGCTCCATAACGCATTGAAGGCAAGGCTTCGGAGAATCGAAACATCGAAAAGCGGAAGCTCGGGCCGAAAAAAACCTGGAGAACAAAGGCATGGAATTTCACATCTTATCACGGAACAAGGACGTGCGGTAACAGTCATGCTGGTATCATCCATCATGCCTGTGCGTACACAGGAACAGGGACAGAACCGCAAGAAGACCATGTGACCGCGACCAACATCAACACACAACGAACTTCCTCCCGGGATGAGAATGGACGTGAAGTAACCATCTAAGTTGGCAAATGGTGCCCAAGGGTTTAGAGGCTATGATTCAGCCCTGTGAGGATGTGGGGGGAAAGGAGGGGGGAATGACACTATACCCCTAAGCATTTCCACCTCTCTGTCCAAACAGGGACTTGTAGATCTCAATGAGCCAAATGGAAAGGAGTCGTGGGTGGGTGTGCATGAGCTGTGTCCCTTTGTTTGAAGAGCTTGGGTGTGAAACCCAGTCCTTGACTTCAGGTGCAGCTTTAACAAGAGCCCTGCTGCTTCCTGCCTCATCTAAGACAGAGGGGCCTGGTGAAAATCATCTTGCTAAGACTTGAGATCTAAGAAAAATTTCCTGGCAAATCATATCTGTGCCATATTTGGACTTTTGGTACAGTACATGCTTTGAAAAAGAGGGTATTGCTCTCAAAAGCTTGCAATGACATTTTGTTATTTTATTAGTGGTCTATAAAGGTATCACCTATAGCCTAGTCATGCATTTAGAGTTACTGCTGGGGGTCCCTGTTTCTGCTGGCACTGCAGAGGTGGATACTGGTGGGATGCATATGCTTCTGGGGTAAAAATGACTATAAGTGAGAAAAACGGCTGCTTTCCTCCCAGCACTTCTAGCAAAAAATAGTGAAATTACTAAATAAGACAGTCTGGAAAGTTTGTACACCTAATGGACTGATGGTGTGCATAGTATTCTGTGAGAGAAGGCTAGTGTGGAAAGAGAAGCTTATTTAAAACTAGTTATCTGAAAGCCATTCAAAAATAGTTGAAACCTATAAAGTATTTTAAGTTCATCTATTTTGTTTTTCAATTTGGCAAAATAAGTGTTTTGAAATAATGTAGGACTATGAGTGTAAATTGATCCTGTGACCAATTAACATTTCTAGCAGTTTTGTTTGTGAATTGGAATTAATCCTGGAACACTGTATGGGAAATACTTTGTACTATGGAGTCATATGTACCATTCATAATCACTCTGAGCCTGGAGCATTGCCATAAAAGTGCATTTCAAATTGCAGAGTCACACCAATTTGTTACCATGACAGGGTCAATTTAGAGCCATGTGAATGCTGTTGCTGCTTTTAACATCAAAAGTCTGGTGGTGGGATATCAGAGGCTCCTCAGTTGCAGAGGAAAGTGAAACCAGGCATTATAGGCATTACAAAGACTTAACAAAATGTGTTTCATCTCAGACTTATCAGTTAGGATTTTCTCTCTAATGCCAGAGAGAACTATTGGATAAGAGAAGGTATCTTTAAAACAATATGTCTTATGCTACTACCAAAAGAACCTGTCAGTGGCTTCAAATCATTACCTGGGATTACCTAGGTCTTCAATAATTCTGTTCTATAAATGCTGTATTTCATTTTTATAAAAACTGGTGGGCAGTTTTTGACAGTCAAGAGTAAATGACCAGAGACAGATATTATTTTTACATTTCTATGGCTGTAAAATTATCATAGTGTCAACCCATAATTTAAATCACATCTTGATGAATTTATAATCTGTTCAAAGAAGAGAATTTAATTAACACCAAAGGACTGTGAACTAGAAGAAACTGTGGATTGAAACCAGAGATATTAACATGGAAGAATGCAAAAAGGTTGCCTCTTTCACCTACTACCATGGTATCTTGCTAGGTAGGCTTGCTGAGGTAGGGATCAGAGGTCCAGCTTTGAGCTGGTTCCGGTCCTTCCTTGGGAGACATGCCCAGTATGTTAAGCTCGGGGAAGAATTGTTGGCCCCTTAGACACTCTCTTGTGGGGTGCCCCAGAGGTCAGCAATCTCCCCGATGCTATTTAACATCTATAAGAGGTCTCTGGCTGAGGTCATTGGGGGATTTGGAGTCTGGGGTTATCAGTACACTGATGACATGCAGCTCTATCTCTCCTTTACCACCTCTGAGTGGAGGCAGTGCAGATCCTCGACCACTGTCTGGATGTGGTCATGGAATGGACCAGGACAACAGGCTCAGACTCACTCCTGAGAAGACCGAGGTTCTGTTTTTAGGGGCATCCTCTACTGGGCATAGTGACCCTCTCCCTAGCTTGGAGGGCTCTGTCCTCTAGCTGGCTGATTGAGTAAGAAGTCTGGGCATGGTCTTGGATTCGGATCTGTCCCTGGAAGCGCAGGTGGCAGCTCTATCCAAGTCGGCCTTTTTCCATTTTCACCTTATCGCCCAGATTTGCCCATACCTGAATGAGGCTTCCCTTGATAACAGTTGTGCAGGCACTCGTGATCTTGAGAAACACTCTCTACGTGGGGCTTCCCTAGACCCTTATTCAAAGATTGCAGCGGGTATATTATGCGGCAGCCAGACTGGTGGTGGGTGCGGGTAGATATGACTGCATTACCCCAGTGCTGGCTCGCCTGCATTGGCTGCCCATTGCATTCCGAGTCAGGTTCAAGGTACTGGTTTTGACTTTCAAAACCCTCCACAGCTTGGGACCTGAGTACCTGGCGGAGCAAGTCTCCTTAAGAACAGCTGTGGGCTGACCCACCAGAGTGTCGCAGGTGTTCTCACTCTGGGAGGTCACAGGTAGAGAGGCCCAAAAAACTATCATTAGGAGTTGGGCCTTCTCCGTGGTCGCTCCAACACTATGGAATCAGCTCCCAAGTGAGATTCGCCTTGCAGAGTCCCTGCTTGCCTTTAAGAAAGCTGTTAAAATGCTGCTTTTTAGAGAGGCATTTGGCGACCTTTATTTTTTTCTTTTTTCTTAAATTTTTAATATTTTTTCCCTTTTTTGGACCTGTAACTTATATTGCCTGATGGTTTGTGTGAGGAGACGTACCACCCTATGAATAATCAAGGGAGTGAGCCGTCTGGACTTCCTAATCAAGAGGAAGAAGAGAAGAAGGAAATGGAGACACAGATGAAAAGATTGCATATAGTTGAATTAGAGGAGGAATGCAAGGGTGATCGCGAGGGCGATCAGCACGAGGACGCGCGAGATGTATATTGGGTGGTAGATGAACCATTAGATGAGTGGGTGGAGCGCGCGCTAGTGAGGGAGAGACAGAGAGAGGAGAGAAGAGAGAATGACAGTTGGGATCGGCGGTTGAAGAGTGTAGGCACTCAGACTGAGGGGGGAGATGAGAAAGGAGATACGGAATATTTGAGGGTCTGCAAGGGAGAAGAATTCACCAGGGCAGTGCGTGTACGACCTCTCAAATGGCCAGAGACATCTAATCAATTTCAGAAATGGAAAACCGAGAGATTTGCCAGACCTGTGGCGCAATGGGCCAAACACCCGTGCTGCGGTACTCAGAGTTGGGGCCGGGGATCTCCTTTACCCCCACATCCTTAGAAGATGCCGATCCGCATTGTGTTCCCATTAATGTTATTTATGAGAACCGAACCCTCACAGTTTGCTATTAATGTCTATTAATGTCTATTTTTGTTTTGTGTTCTGCTTCTTTTTATATATATATTCTTAGTGTAGTGTTTTAAACCGCCTGGAGTTCTGCTGGAAGACAGGCTGTAAACAAACAAACAAACAAACAAACAAACAAACAGACAGACAGACAGACAAACAGACAAACAAACAGACAGAACAATAAGAATTTTATGCTGGATGCCAAAGATTATTTTATGTGCTACAAAGTCATTTCTGATTTTTGGTTTGCTACATGATGTCATCAGTGAGAACAGCTGCCAAGTATACAAGATACCTTCATTAAAATTAGTTGTAGATAAGGGTTTGCTATGCTTCCCAATATACAGAAAGGTAATCACGTATTCATTGAGGGTTTTTTATTTTGTTATTATAATTCAGTTCCAGTAATCCTAACTTCTGACTTAATACTAGTTAAAAACATGTTTAAAAACTGCTATCTTAAAACCATCTGTATGATTTTGGAAATGATTCTTTTGATAAGGGGAGTTCTCACATAGCAATCCTTACATCTGTTCAGCAAGCTTCATACACATGCTGCTGCTTGTATAGAACAATTTTTGATGCCATTGATATGCATATTTCACTACATTCTGACATTCATAAAAATGAATGTTGCTTTTGTTGTAGAGTTTTGAATTTCTGGTAAAACTCATTTTGCTAAACTCCAGAAGTACTGAGATTCACAGAGAAGATTAGCTTCAAGTTCTCTAGACAGTTCACCCCGTTCTCATTAACTGTCATGTACAGGCTTAATAACTCACTCTGAGATAACTGTAGTACAGGCATGTCCAAAGTCAGGCCCGGGGGCCAAATGCGATCCATTTACAAATTTCGAGTGGCCCGCAGCCTCTTCTCCCCACTGGCTCAGCCTGTCATGCATCCTCACCAGCTGACCCTTCCCCATACCAGATGGAGGTGTCAGCTTGCAGTTTTATGTTTTGCCTGCCCTCCCTGCCTCTGTCTACCACCACCCAGTCACCTTCCCAGCCTACCCGCCCCCAGCTGCATTGCTGCAGCTTCCTCCCTTCCTCCTTGCATGTTACAGAGACTTGTCCAAAGTCTGGCCCAGGGGCCAAATGTGGCTGAATGGTTGGCCCCCCACACATTTTCACCTCACCAAATCTGGCCCTCCTTGCAAAAAGTTTGGACACCCTGCTGTAGTAGAAAAAATAAAAACATTCCATTACTTAGAGTTCTGAACAGATCATCAGCAATACTAATAGCATGATAGATTAAAGAGAGAGAAAAGAAACCCTGAGCAGAGAGGTGAGACTATCTTTGAATTTAGAGGTGAAAGAGAACAATTGGATAGTGCTAGATAGATGGGTTAGTGCTAGATGGACTGTTAGTCACTCCAGTCCAGAAAGGTTCTTCTCAGCCACGTCTGTTAAAGTCAACATGTGAGGTTGTAAGAACTCCCAATAACTTTTTGAAAAAGGAAAATTGTATAGTCATTTAGGAATAGAGCAAGGTATATGAGTCTGCCTGGGTTTCATTTCTTCTGATAAGCTATGTCTCTTGAGCCTACCACCCTCTCAGACCTGCCTGATGGGGGCATAACACCTGGCCTTTTTAATGGCTTCTTCAAAGCTGTGAAATATCCCCCAGGTTGGTACCTTCCTGTTGTTCTTAAGTCAGTGGGCATAACACCTTTCTTAGTCAGGCATTCATCAACTGATTGGCTATGATGAAGGAGCTTTAAAAGATGTTTCTGTACTTGTGGAGCAGTGGTTAAATGCTTGTACTGCAGCTAAAACCATGCTCACGACCTGGGGTTCAATCCCAGGTAGCAGGATCATGGTTGACTGAGCTTTCCATCCTTTCAAGGTCAGTAAAATGAGTATCCAGCTTGCTGGGGGGCAATGTGTAGCCTGCATATGGTAATTAAAATTTAAAACTGTAAGCCGCTCAGAGACTACTTGAAGTGGTATGGGGTGGTATATAAGCAGAACACTTTGCTTTGCTTTTTCTGGTTATCTTTTAAATGGTTTCTTTATTTGTTGATTTTAAAATGACATTGTTTCATGGCCTTTTCAATAAAATTGTTTATTACCTATTAATAAAATATTTACATATGGAGAGAGAGAGTTGTGTTAACCTCTTAACTATTTTGTAAGTGACCTTGAATCTCTTTATTGTTGGGATATAAGCAAAATGAATGAAAATACAGTATGGTCATACTCCACTTTACTAAATTAATCTGTTCTCAGGAAAGTTACGTACAGTCACCCCCGCCATTTCGCGGTTCAGGTACTGCGGTCCCACTACATTGCGGGATCACAGTACCTGCACCTCAGGCCGTGCGGGAGGGGCGGCGGGGGCGATTGCATCACCCCGCGCCGCCGCCCCACTCCTCCGAGAAGCCTCGGGGCGCTGGGGGCAGCGTCGGGGGTGATCACGCTGCCCCACAGTCTCCACTGAAATGCATTGCCAATGCATTTCAATGGAGAAACTTTCCCCACTGGAGTGCATTGAGCCAATGTTTTCCAAAGGGGAAATTTTTCTCCATTGAAATGCATTGGCAATGCATTTCAATGGAGATGGCCCTGGACGAGAAGTCTCGGGGCGGCGCGGGCAGGCGGCAGCGGGAAGTCAGATCCGCCTGCCGCTGCCGCGTGCCACCCCAAGACTTCTCGGACAGGCACGTGCTGGCGGCAGCAGGGGGATCGGATTGCCCCCCGTCCCCCGACCCGCTTACGCATATCGTGGATTTTCAGGCATCGCGGGTCGGGTGGGTCCCTAACCCCTGCGATAGGCGGGGGGTTACTGTATTATGAAAAATTCATAAACCGAAGCACTATTTCCCATAAGAATGCATTGATAACCAATTAATTCATTCCATTGGTGAGAAAAAAGTCAGAAAAAGTCTTTTATCTGTTCTGAACTCTTTATAAAGTGCACTTTAAATGCATAAATACTGTACAGGGACAGGTGCCATGACACCACAGTCACTACATGAGCAGAAAATTTAAAAAAATGCTTTACACCCACACCCAGGCTCTCAATGCCCCAGTCCAAGAGGTCCAAGTCTATCCACACAAGCTAATCAAAACCCCAAAAATCTTTCCACATGAGCTGGCATAGAAACCCCCACCCCCACATACAATTCAGAGCGGACAGTAAGAGGCATGCACAGCAGAACCCCCACCACCACAATGCAGAACACACAGTAAAAAGCATGCAAATGACAAAGCTCGGCACCTTACTTTCCACTGCTTAAGAAATGCACCAAAAAAATTCAAAAAATAAAAATAAAAAAACTGCTACAAAAAAATTCCAGAATGGCTTCAAAACTCAATGCAAAAACTGCTCCAAGGCCTCCCGCACCTCCACACTTGATGCCATGTGCTGCCCACCAACTACAGTGACGCAGTGCATCCTGGTACACTTTTTTCACAATGCCTTACAAAAAACATAGCCTGGGGTTTCCCATACAAATTTTTCATCAACCAAGGCATTGTATTTCCTATGGATTTTCCTTTTGTAAACTGAAAAGTTTGTAAACCGAGGTGTACGTAAACTGGGGTACCACTGTAGTGCCTTGTTTTGTAAGCATAATCCATTCGCGAAACATGCTCGTGAACGAAAATATTCATATATCAAACCAAATTTCCCCATAGGAAATAATGGAAACACACTTGCATGTGAGAAACATTTTGTTACTTTAAAGTACTTCATGAAATCCAGATACCTATGTGTTTCGAGATCCTGATCTTACAAACAGATGCTCATTATATGTATACCATTATCCAGAAGAAATCATATACAGTAATATAGGGGAGATCACACTGGGACCACATGGAGCCATGGGGCAATTCAAAAAGTGCAGTGTAGTTCCATCTATTGCACATCAAAATATGAAGTGAGTGGTGCATGGCTTGTTCTGCTTTTAGAAATACAAGTGTAGAGTAATAAATTAAACCTAAGTGAGACTTTCTTTCTTTCTTTCTTTCTTTCTTTCTTTCTTTCTTTCTTTCTTTCTTTCTTTCTTTCTTTCTTTCTTTCTTTCTTTCTTTCTTTCTTTGGTATTTATACACTACCATCTACTTGAGTCTCATTGCATCTTGTTCTGTGCAGTTTTGGCATTGCTGCTCAGTCATCCCCAACCCTGGTTCTGGCTGGATGTTTTAAACGAAGCTTTAATTTAATTACAGTTTTCTCTTCATTTTTTAAAAAAAATATTGAATGAGGGGAAGGAAAGGAGAGGAAGCCATTATGTACACTCCTCTCAGAAATTGGCTTGCTGTTGTTCATTAGTGGTACTGTGATTTATTAGGGGTGCTGAACAAAATGATAAATAGGCTACAAAAAGGAAGTGTCTTGTTATAGTTCTAGAAAACCTTTGCTGAACAGGACATTTTTGAATAACGTTAAAAATGAGCATGGACATTGCCAGATACTTCAACACTACATGAAACAGTATGTGGAAACACAATTAACAATGTCTTGTCTAATATAGAATTATGTGCCAAGACTTGCACCTGCACATACAAAAATTCCCAGCTCATTTTGTTAAGTGTTTTTTCCTAATAAGTCTAGCAAACAACTGTGTTAATTTACTTACTCAGAATAATCCCCACTGAATGAAGAGAAGTTTATTGTTAGGTAAGCAAGAATCGTAGCCTAAATAACATGTAGTTGATCCCTAATGTCTGTGACAGTGGAACGGCCATCAAAAGAGTTGCTTAGGCAATGGCAAATGTTTTCTTGTATGTGCATTTTGAGACTGGCTCCTGACTAGAGAAAATCAAATCATCTTAAGCCCTCCGAAATGAGACTCGCCTGGCGCCGACGTTGATAACATTTCGGCGCCAGGTAAAAACCTTCCTATTCCAAAAGCTTTTTAACTAATGATTGTGGGTCCTGATGGCAATTTTAGTGGTGTGTTTTTAATGTATTGTATTTATTGCATTTACATGTTTTATTGTTCTAATTGTATTGTACCTTGATGTTTTAATTGTTCATTCTGATTGTGAGCCGCCCAGAGACCTTTGGGTAGTGGGCGGCATACAAGCTATATAAATAAATAAATACATAAATATTTATTATACAATTAGAAGCCATTGTATATTCCGTATGGAACTTCTAAAGTCTGTGTTTGCTTGCCTTCTTGGAACTAAAGTTAACTTGAATGTTGTTTTGAGTACGACCACATGAAGTATGTGCATTTAAATTATACTATATCCTCCGTAAAATGGGTATGCAGATTAGCCATCTGCAGTGCATTCATGGTTTGAGCTCTTAATGGCAAAGGGAACGGTCTTTCTGAAGAGGTGGGTTGAAGTCCTCACCTGCTCAGAGAGTGAATTGCCCCTGTGTTGTAGGCAAGCTGTCTATCTTAACTTCTTGGAATGGTATTTATTTATTTATTTATTTATTTATTCTTATTCTTGTACTTATTAACTGCCCAATTTTCCCATAGGGAACTCCGGGCGGTGTACAGCACGTCACCCAACAGCGACTGCCCAACTACAAAATAAACCCCAGCAATACTAAACAATAAAGGACTAGCAAAATACAATCAATATACAAATACTTATAAGAATGCAAAAAAGTGGCCTCAATTTAATTGCTAGTTCTAACTGAAGTAGACTCATTGAGCCAGTAGGATTTGCACAAATGTTGAATTATCCTTCAGCAGTTGTTTCAGTGGCTCTACTCTAGTTGCTGCTTGTGTCTGGGATATATGTTAGGATCTCCTAGATCAGTGGTTCTCATTCTCAACCTGTGGATACCCAGATGTTCCTGAAATGTAACTCCCAGAAATCACTTCCAACACAATGAGTGATGGAGGCTTCTGGGAGTTACAGTCCAGGAACATCTGGGGACCCACAGGTTGAGAACCACTGATCTAGATGTCCCTTCACAATTCAACCATAACTTGCAGGAGTGAGGTAGCAACCATTTATTATGGTTTGTAATCAAGAGCTGTGCAATCTTTTATAATTTAACATGTTCTTTTTTGTGTGTGTTGCAGGTAGCATAGTATACCTTGGGATGATGGTGGGGGCATTCTTCTGGGGAGGCTTGGCAGACAAGGTGGGAAGGAGACAGTCCCTTCTGATATGCATGTCTGTCAATGGATTCTTTGCCTTCCTTTCGTCATTTGTCCAGGGATATGGCTTCTTTCTCTTCTGCCGATTACTTTCTGGATTTGGGTAAGCTCTTTCTTGCTTTCTTTAATATTACTTTAAAAAATAACTACATATCCCTGTCGTTTGAAAAAGCTTGTTAACAATTGCTCTCAACTAACTTACAGCAGCATAAATTTAAGAGTGCTGTGCATGGGTATCAAACTGAGTTTCTCACTTTAGTTTTTCTGTCTGTCTGTCTGTCTGTCATTGCAAAATGGAAAATTGTTTTCACATAGATTAGGAGAACTGGCCACTAGAGGGCTCCAGCAACAACGATATACATCTGGACTGTCCAACTTTGAACAGTCCGCGGGCTACTTTCACTCGCCGGACATGCACGCGCTTCGCTTGTGCTCCTGAGCCCAGCGAGGGGGTGTGGTGTGGTGGAGGTGGAGGTGGAGGTGGAAGGACCAAACTCTGGGTGGGGGGAAAGGGGGATTCCCCCCCCGACATGCCACCACAGACAAGGGCATTGCACCACAGGGAAAGGTGTGTGGGTCCTTCTCTGGGGATTAAAGGAAGACCAGACCTGCGCTGACCCAGGGGAGGGAAGCATACCTGTCAAGTAGAGATGGGCACGACTTAGCGGAATTTTCGTTTCTGTTTCCGTTTTTCGTTTCCGTTACGTAACGAAACGAAAAACGGCTCAAAACTGGAACCAAAACGGAAACGAAACGACTAATTTCGAGCCAATTTTCGTTTTTCGTTACTGGAAAAGCACTTAATGGAGCTAAATGGGAAGAAACAAAAAAATTTTCGTTTTTGTTTTCGTTTTCGTTACGCAACGAAACGAAAACGAAAAATTGTGAAAATTAGCTCACGAAAACGGAAACGAGCCGAAACGGACCCCTAAACGAAAACGAAAACGAACAATTTTTCTGAGTCGTGCCCATCTCTACTGTCAAGTTTGCTCGCCTGTGCCCAGCAGGAGCAGAGGGGAGGGAAGGATTAAGGAAAGTGGGGAGGGAGAAGCCACAACCCCCACACAAATTATTAAAAACCAGCAATTTTCTCTACTTTACTGCTGCTGGAACCAATGTTCCTCTCCCTCCCTCTCTTATTCCCACCTCCCCAACATATTAGAAGTGTGTTGTGATCTGGGATAGCTTTGGCACTTGACTTCCTAACTCGTCTTGAGTGTCATGTTGAGACTCTTTTGTAAACATAAGAAACGTGCAGGAGTATTTAAGAACTGGAGAAGACACAAGGAATCAAATCTCTCCTTCTGAGAAATTAATTCTCCATCTTAGATGGCCAGAGCTGAACAACCTAAGGATTGTAATGATGGATATAAAGTAACCTACCATATTTTTCTGTCTATAATTTTTAATCTAACAATACTGTAATCACATGTACAATTATTGCCAATCAATATCTGTATAAGATACAAGCTACTTTACTAATTTTGAAAGCTATTTCTCTTGCATTAAATGAGGTAGTACATTTAATTTCTTTTAATAATGTATTCTTCTATATTTATTTCATGAGATTGCAGTTGAGTATCTGTTTCTCTCAGACTGGAGATTTTGTTCAAGGATTCATCTTAAACAGCACGATAGTACTAAATTATATCTCCTCCTCCCAATCTAGTCAATAGTCTGTCTATCCAATTTCCCTGTTGATATTCTATAACATCTGGCTTCAAACTATTGGAATACTTGGGGATCTATGTTCTATTTATATTTGTAACTGAAAAGAGTCTAGCTGTGCCTGCCCTCAAATCTACAGACCTAATTTTAAGATATAACAAACAAATGAGGAATTAGAAATGGCAGAGTTGGACAAGTTCAGGATTCATTCCCTGTAATGTAGTCAGCCTGATGTGCTTTGTTTGTTTTAGCTATTCAGGATCAATGGTCCTGCTGACTTGGAATTGTGCACGTTATACTTAAAAACGACTAAAAGGCACCAGCTTTTATACCCCACATTATAATACTGTAGTCATGCAAGCAGAGAGGAATAACATTCAGAGTTTAGATAGAAGCACACAAGAACAAGGGAGCTGATTTCTAAAGATGGATGTTCCATTTTCTCCTTATGTTGTGCAGCTTGATGGAATCATTGCCACCCAATAATGGTTGATCTCCTGTTACACAACTCCATCAGTGTTCCTGTTGTCATCACTAGATGAAATTGGTGCTCATTAAAGGTGATTTGGGGGTACATGCAGTTTATGCACAAAGTAATGAAGTTGCATACATCCCCCAAATCACCAAAGAAATCAATAATCAGCAGTGATTGTCATCACAGTGATAATTGAAGCTGAGCAACAAGATTTCTAAAATGTTTTTTATTTATTTATTTTAAATATATATATGGCACCATTCTCCTAAAGGATCCAGGTGGGTCACAGTATTAAAAGAGACAAAGTTAAAGGCCAAATAATATATTATAGCAATATTAGAAAAGTAATAAAATACTGTATATTAAAACTTTTAAGAAGAGCAATATTACAAACACAAATGAAACAAAAGAAAATCATCCCTTTGAAAAAAATATTCTAGGTCAACCAGCCATTTAAAGGAAAGCCTGTGTGAAGAGAAAGGTCTCTGTCTGCTTGCAGAAGGAAAACAAAATAGGGCCAGCCTTAGAAGGTGGGGCTTTCCATGGGAGGGACTTCCAGAATCTGTTGGTTCCTTGTAACTCAGTAACCAGCAGTGATTCCTACAATCTATAATTTGGCTCAGTCTATGAGGGTCTATAGGTCCAGACTCAGTGATGTCATGCACAGAAATACCACCTTGAGTGTATGTTAGTCATTAGTAACCTAATAATAGATTTAGTCCATTGATTTAGTGGGTCTGGTTGAACATGTACTAAGTAATGCCTGTAGTTGGGAAAAAGATGAAAATGAGTTTGCTTGTCATTGGTTTTGCTTTCTTCGGAAGCAAGTGCAACTGCTTTGACAAATAATATTAAAATGTACTGGGATTGAGGTGGTCACATTATTTCCCATGGATTATATGGCATAAAAGTCAATGCAGATCAGCCCAGAACTTTCCCTCTCTAATCTGCAACTTTTCGTTCTATCGCTGGGACATTTAAAAAATCAAATGCATTTGAATTGATTCAGGCGGTATGACGGCTTAAGCCAACATAAAAAGGTTTGTAGCTGTTGCATTTGAAGCCATTTCATCCAGCTACAGCTACAGTGAGAGAGGCAGAACTGTGGGGAAAATGGCTGCCATTTAAACCCTCTCCTCCCCACACCTGCTGCCAGGGCCTCCTTTTATCTCCCCTCCTCTTTTCCTGCTTTTGTAAGGTCTACCTCCTGCTCCTACGGCTGCCTTTGCCACTATATTACCAGTGTTTGCAAGGAGCAGGCAAAAAGAAAACTAGACAATTTACCTTTAAAATAAGGTGTGTGGGAATGCGTATGGCTTGTTTTGGAATTGAGCGGTAGACCAATAAGCCCCCCCCCAAGTTTTAGAACAATGCAGATGTTTCCAGAGTGCCTTCTTTTGAAGGTATATTGTGATTAGAGATGGGCACGAAATGATTTTTTTTCATTTTAGTTTTTATTATGTAGTGAGTCCAGACATGACAGCAAGCTGCGGTAGACTTCTTTATTCCACAAACGACATACATAACAAACACACATGTTCCATAAATACCCATAACTCAACCCCCCAAGTTAACCCCACTAGGCGTTACCTCATTACAAGGTCCACCTGTCTTCAGCTGCTGTATGCCTCACTCTTAAAATAACCAGTACACTATACACTATACACTACAGTTTTTTCACTTAATTCCCTAATGAAATGAATAATGAACTGCCCCTTCAAAGAAAAATGAAACAAAATGAAAATGTGTAGTTTGTTCCATTTTGTTTTTCATTTTCCCGTAGGAATGCATTGAAGCCAGCTGATCAGTGTTTGCTTCGGTGGCAAAAAAAAGTTTTAAAAGCCCTCACCATTTCCCCCAACATGCCCAATCAGGTGGGGGAAAGTGTGGGCTTTTAAAGCTTTTTAAAGTCCCCCAAGCAAGCCCTGCATGCCAGCTGATCGGCGCTTGCTTTGGGGACTAATAAAAAGTTTTAAAAGCCCATACTGTACTTCCGCCCACCCCCCAAAAACACATAAAACAAAGGTAAAAGATAAAGCACACATAAACACACACACAGTAGTTACATAAAACACTCAGATAAAACACAAAATACACATAAAATGAAAAACAAAAAACAAAAATATTTTTTAAAAAAATCATTTCAAATGAAACAAAGATAAACAAGGCGAAAAACGAAATGAAATGCCATGTTGGCATTTTGTTCCCATCTCTAATGTGATTGTTATTTCTTCCTGCAGTTACACCACTAGATTTTTGCTGCACGGCAGCAGATTTATCAGTGCCTGGGAACCAATGCCCCCTCTTCCTGTCACTTACCACAATTTGTAGTATAGTTTTTAGCTGTTGCTAGCAGTAGTTGTGACTAATGAGAAGGCAGAAGAACAATGTACCATATCTCACTCATTATCCAGGTAAAGAAATATGACAGGTAGGTTTTCTGCCCGAGTGATGAGTGGGATCACACAGTGGCCGTAGAAACCCACTGGGGACATGTATGGCATTTGTAGAGATTATGCTTAAATGGGATGCATGCCTTGAAAACCTTATTAGGGCAACCCTATGTCTGATCCTGCTTAATATTGCACCACCACCACCCCTACAGGTTTTCTGGAAAATAGGCAACTTACACAAATAAGTTACTCAAATAGGTAACAAATAATTTCCTAGGCAGAAACTATTGCTTTTTCTTGATGCTCTCAATGGGTGTTTGTACACGACCCCTAAACTCTGCCGCAAATGGCTGCCAGCTCCAGAGCTTACAATTGTTTCCCCACCAGCTCCGGAGTTTGCAGGAAATTAAGTGCGACCACACCCACCTAATTGCGTCCCAGCGCACTTTTCATGTACCTGCTCTCGGAGGGTGAAAATCCCCAGATCCGGATGTAATCTGGTGAGTGCCGGGCTCTCCTCGTTTCTGTTTGTTTGTTTTTTTGCCTCCCGCCCCTTTAAGAAAAGGAATCAGGACGATGACGGGGCGGCTTCGGAGGTGAGCCTGCATTTTTTCCTCTCTTTTTTCTCCCTCCCCTCACGCAGGCAGGAGCAAGGAAGTGCGGAGGGGTGGGGACGCAGGAAGAGCAACGAACCCCCAAGATCTCTGGTTCGAATTTAAGTGGCCAGCGGATCTTAGGGGTCATGTGAAAAGGCCATGATACACCAACTGGATCTTTTTTGTCTGCAGTATTTTGCTTTGGTAGCAGCTCTACCCCATATCTCTCCTGTGTATGAGTAGGAGTTTCTCTCCTTTCTCCTCAGTTTCTTTTATTTGCCTTCCCAGCAAATCATACCAGGGAGCCTTTGCTTAG
The DNA here is from genome assembly GCA_023846285.1 of Phrynocephalus versicolor. Taxonomy (NCBI): domain Eukaryota; kingdom Metazoa; phylum Chordata; class Lepidosauria; order Squamata; family Agamidae; genus Phrynocephalus; species Phrynocephalus versicolor. The sequence continues at coordinate 12,995,329 of JAHTLZ010000240.1, read as the reverse complement.
CAACTAGCAACAATGCAATTATTTTCTTCTTTCTTTCTTTGTTAATCCGTGATCCCTCTTTTAAAAAATCTTCACCAATTCTCCCTGTTTGTTCTTTCTTCCCATCCTCTGTTTCCCGTTTATAGCACTTAGGGTGCTTTTACACGACTCCTAAGATCCGCTGGTCCCTTAAATTCAGACCAGCGATCTTAGGGGTTTGTCGCTCTTCGTGCGTCTCCACGCTGGCTGCTGGCTGCGTGAGGGAGGGAGGGAAAAAAAGGACAAAAGAAGAAAACCTTACCTCCCCGGTGCCGGTGGGAGCTGCCGGGCGAGCCTCCGGTGACTTCCTGATTGCTCTTAAAGGGGCGGGAGGCAAAGAACAAAAACAAAAAGAAGCGAGGAGAGCCCAGCACATCCGCATTAAATATTTTTCACCATCAAAGAGCAGGTACAAGAAAAGTGTAGCTGGGTCGCGCTTAGGTGGGCGGGGTCGCACTTAATTGTCTGCAAACTCCGGACCTGGTGGGGAAACATTTTTAAGCTCCAGAGCTTGCAGCTCTTTGCTGCGGAGCTTAGGGGTCGTGTATAAACGCCCTCAGTTCCCTTTTAAAAGCTCTTTGATCCACTCTGGGGAGGGCTGGTTTTGCCAGTGAGCAGATGACATAACTATTTGACTGGACGAACCCAGCATCTACAACAGTCCATCTTCTTGGACTACAGCTCCCAGTAATCTCAGACACTGCAGCTAACGGTGAAGGTTTCTGGGAGTTTTAATCCAAGAACGACTTTTCTGGGTCCCTGTCATTGTCTTTTTTAAACAACATTTTATTTTCATATCACAGGGGTCCCAACACAGAATGGGTGGGGTGGGAAATCGAAGGATAAACACAGCAAAGTTCAAGTGGTATATTTGCAATATTTCTCTATACAGTATAACAGTACAAAGGCTATGTTTTAGTTTCCCAATACTGTTGGAGTTTTTTAAACTATTTAGTTATTTGTCATAAAAGCTATACAGTAGTACCTCTACTTAGGAGTTTAATCTGCTCCGAATGCATGCTCTTGAGCTGAACAACTCTTAAGTAGAACAGCCCTATCTAAAAAATCAAAATAGATAAATAAATAACTGACTCCACTGTGCTAATTCAATATTGTGTCCCAGGTTTTGTGCCCATAGTATCATGCAGGAGGCTTCATACTTGGAAAAGCCGCTTAATTGAAAATATTTTATGAGCAACTTTTATATTTCTTTTTAATTGCTATTACACTCTGAAATGCTTTGAAAGTTTTTTTTATTAACTGCTGTTAAAGCATCACAGATTTGCTGCTTTATTTAGCAACCATTACAAACAAATGGGAATTTTTTTGGACTTTCTTCTCTTCCAATGGCAAGGAAGATTTAAGGGAAAGCTTCCCATTTCCCAATTGAAGATTTATCAGTTTAAAGTGAATGGTGATCTTGAACATGCAAAACCAGATCCTAGGTGTACAGTAACCCCCACTTCTATCATGGGGTTTAGGGACCCATCCAACCCGCGATGATTGAAAATCTGAGATATGCAGATGCAGATCGGATTGGGCCTGGGGGGGTGGCACATGAAGTTTAAAATGCCTTAAAGCAACGGAGCCAAGTGCTTGGCTCCGTTCCTCAAAGGCATTTTAACCATTTGAGCAGCCTGTACAAGCGGCAGCCTGGGCTTTTAAAACATTTCCCCCCCCCTTCCCCACACCCCAGGCTCCAGCTGATTGGTGCTGGGGTGGGGAAAATAATGGTTTTTCTCCCCCACCCCAGCCTAATCAGATGGAGCCCCGGCATGTACTGTGGTCCCGCGATATAGCAGGACCACAGTACATGAACCGTGAAATGGCAGGGGTTACTGTAGTGTGGTTTCCTGACCTGAAACTACCCATTGCACCGTGCACTTCTGCCTTACCTTAACCAAATTTAAGTGACTCTGTTTAGTCCAATCCTGCCTGCTTGGCTACCTAACCAAGCCAAAAGGCCAGTGCTATTCCACTTGCAAGTTGAAATGTCACCTGTCTTTACCTGAAGAGGAGCCAACAAAAAAGAATAAGGTCCCTAAATTTCCCACCATTACTACTATTTCTGTTCCGGACTTGCAGGCAACTTCTTGAATCTTACAAACTACTTCCTGGGAGGCAGTCATTGCCATGACTTCCCTAGTGCAAGATCCAGCACCAGTACCATGCTCTAATGCTTGTAGAACTTTAAAAAAAGAAGTGGTACAGGTTAATAATATGGATCTGGAAATAGTATAATGTAGAAAAGTAATTTCTCAGGGATGATGACAGCAATTCTGATGTAGTTGTTTGATCTCTAGTAAGGAAAATGACGGCAAAAGGGCAGCTGCTTTCAAACAACAGAGCTTGTCTCTTGTACTATACAAATATAATTGGCAGCTGTGACGTGAAAAAGAATTTTGAACTGGAAAAAATGCAGTTTATGTCAAGGAACACTCAAATATTCCAGGTATATATATCGCTCAGAAGATCGGTATCATCCATATGATATGAAGCCCCTCTTTTGATATAGAAGGTGAGCTGAGGGTTTAATTATCATTATAGGTGATGTTTTTGTATTCAATAAACAGACGAGTGACTGAGATATGAAAGAGTGTAGGAGAGCTGCCTTCTTAAATAAGAATTTTATCTGCACCTGCTGTTTTGTGTGCATTATCATTCTGCCTGTGGAAATTGGCAAGGGCATAGATGAATAAGAATTACTAGACAACAAACAAGCGAAGCCAGGAGGGAGAAGAGAAAAAAGACAATCCATCAGGTACTTGAGTGGAGGGTAGATCAAGACATATCTGCTGTCTCTGGTGCGTTTGCATATCTCCTGCTTCCCAATCTTAATTTTGTTTCCAATCAGTTGTCTCCTAACTGTGTCTCCAATTATGTTTATTTCTACCTCTGCAGCCTTATGTAATTTTTTTGAAGATGTGGACAACAATTGAATGCCATTGTCAGATGCATTCCCTAATAAACACCTTTTCTAGGATTGATATTTGCATTTTCCCCAAGCCATTTTGTTCTAGAGAAAGATTTTGCATGTTGTTTTCTATTATATATGAAGTATACCTTCACTTTCTGTAATATTTGCAACTTGATTGCAAAATTCAGAAAAGAGTAAGCATAACTGTGTTTTGGTTTGCATATTCATTCACAAAGTGTGAAGCTATTAAATTTATGTTTACATCTTAGATAAATTACTTTCTCCAACATCCCTTATGGAGGGGATTGTTTCTGAAAATGCGTCCTCAGCATCTCTGCCAATATCTACTAGCATTTTTATGGCCAACAAAAAATTAGGCAGGTGGTGGGGCAGTTTCCAGATGCTGGCACAGATCTAGCCCTGAACCTCTGAAAACTATACCCTTTCCCATCTCTACCAATGTTTTTTCTTCCTTTTCCCCTATTCTTTGTGTGTGTGTGTGTGTGTGTGTGTGCGTGTGTGTGAAAAAGCTCTCCTGACATCCTCTACAGCACTACCAAATCATTTCAAAATCTTAAATTTCAGGGCAGTGGGGCTCTGAACATGGCAGAATTGATCCCTACGAAACAGAAGGGTGCCCCCTTTTTAAAAATAATGTATTCTAAAAATGAATTTGGAGTATATGGAGGAGCTGGGGCATGAGGAGCCACATTTAGGTTCCTGTGGGTCTGTGCATGACTTGAGTAGGCGATTGGTAAACTAATGGATGTCTACAGCTGGGATATGTACTCAGTTATGCACTGGGTGTATGGCAGAGGTTCAGCAGCTTGCAAAGAAAACAAAGCAAAAAAAAAAAAAGCACCCACTCACATACACAATTGCCCTTATTCCCATGGAATTTGATAAAAGGATTTTGACCCTAGTACTGTATTTAAAATACCTTCAGCTCTGTTGTCTTGAGTGTTTTCTTAAGAGGACATGGGTGACATCTGAATTCAGAAGCTTATGGTAATCAAAAGCTTAATTTCAGATGTGCTGAGCAGCTTAAAGTTACTGGGAACTGCTTCCCAGTTCTTGCATATTGATGGCAAAAGCCTTAAAAGTGATTATCTTGTAGTGAATAAATCTATGCTGATGATATCTATGCCAAATTTGACTGGTCAGTAAAAATGTGAGTACTTGCAAGTGATAAATATTTCTCTTTCACTTCCAGAGTTACTGTTGTTCTCCATGAAAATTCCTATTTTTTAAAAAAGGTTCCTAGTATTTATTTATTCCATTTGTGACCAACATACAGTATTTCAAGCCTTCTATTCATGAAGACCAGACAGGGCTGTCGGGCACTGTAATGCCCATAGATGGTAACCATTGCAATGCTCCATAAACAAGCTGATTACCCAGTGATGGTCTGATGCTGGGAAGATGCCTAGATGGGGATGGTGGAGTTGGAGCAAAATAGAAGAGGCGGTGGTGGCTGGAGATGGGGAGAACTTCTGGAGTAGGGTAGAGAGAAGCAATGGGAGATCTACTGTGTGCCATGGGTGACTCACTTGAAACTATAATGGCCCTGGGCCTTTCCTAAGACTGATGGGAGAAGAGTCGTAGGGAATCTCGCAGGAAGAGCTTTCAGCCCTGTAAGAGAGTAGTAATTAGCAGGACAGTAAGACAGAGCAGCTTCTATGTGGCAGCAGGGACCTGGCGTTCTTTCAGAAGGCCTAACCAGGATTCAGGACATTGGGGGCTCATCATGGGACTCTCTGTACAAGAGGTGGAGCAGTGCCCCCCCTCTTGCCCTGGTGGGGACTGGTGCAGAAGATATGGGGGGAATCTTTTATTTTAGGCAAAAATATTAGATTTTTTTATACCAACTGAAAAGTGTTTAATGCATCATGCAAGGTGTCTTCATGCAAAATACAGAGAAACACACTTTTTCTGTGAATACTCATGAAAATTAGGCCACCTTTTTTGTTCTCCTGAAGAGAGAGCTACTTAGCATGTTTTCTATGAAAGGATTAATGAAACTAAGAAAGACATCTCTGTTTATGTTTTCCCACTGCCTTCTTTAATTCAAATACTTTGTTCAATTAGGATCGGAGGAGCTGTTCCAATTGTGTTCTCCTATTTTGCTGAAGTTCTTGCTCGGGAAAAACGTGGAGAACATTTGAGTTGGCTCTGCATGTTTTGGATGATTGGAGGCATCTATGCATCAGCCATGGCCTGGGCTATCATTCCTCACTATGGTAAGAAACAGATCACCATTGCATATGAATCCTGTTACGGAAGGTGTATAAAAACCACGATCAATGCCTTAATCCCCCTAGTGGCCCTTGAGTTGAATGAAATCTGTGACACACATTTTAGTCAGTACTCTTTAGCAGCAGACACTGTTACTATAATGCTTATACAGTGGTACCTTGTATAAAGAAATTAATTCATTCCAAATGAAATTATGTTAAGAAAATTTTTCCTTTATACAAATTTGCCATAGGAATGCATTGAAAACAGAGTAATCCCTAATCGTGACCATTTTTATGTTGTATGGATTCGCCCCATAGGCAATTCTGTTAAGCAAATTTCCCCTATCTCCAGAATTTTTTTGTTGTACAGATTTTATGTTATATAAACCATTTGTTACATGAGGGTCCACTGTATATGGTTTGTACATACTTGTAACTTAATTTACTATCTCAGTCAAGTAAAAAAGTATGACCATGATCACTAGTTTTGAAATAGCATACTTTTAAAAAAAAAGATACTGACGAGAATTCTGTTAGTGATTTACTTGTGTTTGACTGTAATTGTGTAACTCATTACAATGAACTACTGCTAACCGACTAGACTATCTGGAATTTGAGTCATGGCACCTGGACTCAGGGCTTGGATGAGCTGGAAGCTGCACAGGTTTGCATAGGTGGGACTCCAGGCCATTGTACATGTAACAAGCTTATTCAGGCCACTGTCCATCTAATGGGCCTTTTCACCACAGGTAATGTGAAATCAAGGTGAACTATAAATTGGAGGCTTTTCCACTAACTTTCCTCAGACTGACCCTCCAGAGGAGGGCGACCAAGATGATTGAGGGTCTGGAAGAAATGTATTACGAGGAGCGGCTTAGGGAGCTGGGAATGTTTAGCCTTACAAAGAGAAGACTGAGAGGGGATATGATAGCTATGTTTAAATACAGTATTTGAAAGGATGTCACATTGAAGAAGGGACTGGTTTATTTTCCATGGCTTCAGAGAGTAGGACGCATGGCAATGGTCTCAAACTACAGGAAAAGAGATTCAATTTAAACATTAGGAAGAATTTCATGACAGAGTGTTTGGCAATGGAATGTGTTGCCACTGAGGGTGGTGGAGTTTCCTTCTTTGAAGGTTTTTAAGCAAAGGCTGGATGGCCATCTGTTGGAAATACTGTGTTGGGGGTACCTGTATGGCAGGGGGTTGGACTAGATGGCCCTTGAGGTCTCTTCCAACTCTATGATTATATGATTCCATGATTCTTTGACAAAGCTGCTTGGATGCATAGCGAAACATTTTGATCTCTCAAGAAAAGTCCAGTTGCCATGACTCATCTTCCGGATAACCTCACCTGGATGACTGAGAATTTTCCCAGGCATAAGACCAGACAATGGTCACAATATGAGGCATGTACCTGATTGTGCAACATGTGCCTGCCTGGTAATGTGACTGATATTTTGTTAGTTAGTGGCAATTTGCTATGTTGTGTTACACCATTTCACCAATAGGACTCTGTACATTGTTTGAAATGTTTATCCCATTCTTTTTGCTTGTTTGCTTGACTGATTTTTGTGTGTTCATATACCCCTATTATTTTCAGCTTTTAATATTGTCACTTAATGATGTAAACTACCTCTGTATACTCATTGTTTTTAGCTTGAAACATTATCTTCTAATGTTGTAAGTTGCCTTGGGTCCTTTTAAGTAGAAAGATGGAACAAAATATTTTGAATAAATAAAAAAAATCAAATAGAAGTGGGAAATCCTATCTGCGGAATTTCCAAGGATGGATGGGAGGAATATTGTTTTCTTTTGCTGCCCCCCACACTTTTTTATACTTTGCAGATGGCTAGAATGTCTGTCACTAAAAGAGGTGACATGGGTGAAGATGCAATGGTTTCAATTATATGGAATTATAATGGGAGCCAGTTATGTGTCAAAGGGCAGAAGAAATTGGCCTGCTTGTTTCTTTGTCTTTTCATTCACATTTGAAAAAGAAAAGTTGTTCCATATCCTATCAAGAAGCATACATGATTTGCTGTAGGGAACCAGGCAAGTAGATGTTTAAAAACCTTGTTTGCCTTGAGGGGTTCAATTCCCCACTGTAGCTCTTTGTTAGGGGCTTGAATTGATGATCCATAGAGTCTTTTCGAGCTCTGCAGTTCTAAGATTATTATTATTATTTGATAGATAAAGGTTTTTATAAATACTTGAAATGTTTTTGGTCTGTGTGTGCATGTACATGTATGGGGAGCAATCTAATTTATTACAGAGTCTGTTTTAGTAATGGATTTTGTAAACTTATAGGAATGGCAGTATCTATGAATGGATATATTGTATTATTAAAAATTATTTTACAAAAATTGACGTAGAACTTTAAAGGTCACCTTTAAAGGTGAAAATTTCACAGAAGATGATAGAGTTCTTAAAATATGCAGTATTATTTTAACTTACCTTAAGGCAGGTCATTTTAATAAATTGCTTTCAAAGGTTATTTTGCTTCCGTTTAATGTAAACAGCTTCCATGTTAATCTGTCATATTAAAAGGTCAATATGGCCATAACTATTTAAAAATGTATTTAATCCAGGGATTTCCTTTAGTTTACTTGCATACTTCTCAGTAGAAGAATGAGCAGAATATTAAATAGGGCAAAAGGAGGCCACTTCCCAGTCCTGATCATGAGCACATCAAGGAGAGAATCAATGTTTGTTATGTGGCACAGTAGTTGCAATTGTGACGTGAGCTTCATTGACTGAACTGGTAACACCAGATTCTTGACTAAAACAGATGGAACTTCCTTATGTCCCTCATATTCAGCTGTAAACTCCCTGGTGATGTAATACATTGTAGGCTACACACAGGCATCTGCAATGCTATTTATGTGGTTTGGTATTTTAAGTGGTTTTGTGTTGGGAAAGTGAAGCCTGATTGTGCAGGCACTCATCGTATGATCCCTTCACATTGTTGTGCTGTGTCACCCATTCTGTCCACCTGAATTCCTGCATAGACTGGCAGGGATTAGCACAATCCCCTTGTGGCTTGGGGCATCAGGTGCAGTGAATGGATGGGCATATCTCTTGAGGAATTTTCCATCTGGCAGTTTCCTTGGGGGAAAACATCATTAAAGCTTTTGTTATTTTCAATATTCACCTGATCAGCCAATTTTAAAGCAAAGCAAAGCAAAGCAAAATGTGCTGCTTATATGCCACCCCACAGTATTTAAAGCTGTTTCTGGACTGTCTGCGATTTAATTAAGCAGGCTTCTTTTGTCTGCCCCCCCCCCCCCCCCGGTGAGTTGGGTGCTCAGTTTACTGACCTTGGGAGGCTGAGTCAACGTTGAGTTGGCTACTTGAGCTCAGGGTTGAACTCAGGTCCTGAGCAGAGTCTTTACTGCACTTTAACCATTGTGCTACAAGGCTTCCATTTATGTTCTTATGTTCTTACATTCTTATGTTGAAAAGGTTTTGGTTGCAGAACATCCGAAATTGCAGTAAAAGGTGTTGGATAATTATACACATTCTTATCCTTTTTATACACTTGGTATGAAAAAAAAGGATGCATTAGACCTCCATATATTTTTTCTGGGGTCCCCCCCTTTACTACTTCTTTTTCATAGCATTTGCCCCACTTGGTGGGGATGGTCATGGGATAGGTCTGGGTGAACTGGGACAATTTCATGTCATTCTCAAGGATGTTCATCCAGTGCTCTTTTGGTCGTTCCCTCGGTTGGGATCCATTGACCTCCAGGGTGAGATCCTTTCTGAACAGAGTTTCTTCATTGGCACACAGGACATGTCCAAACCAACGCAGTCTGGCTTCATGCATCTTGTCAGCAATTGGTGCAATGCTGTATTTTGCTTAGGTGTCTTCACTGCGCACATGAGCCTTTCATGTGAGGCTAGAGGTCTATTGCAGCATCTTTGCCTCCATGATACTAAGACAACATTCAACTTCTTTAGTCACTGGCCAGCATTCTGCACCATAGATTGTAATAGGTCATACAATGGTGCGATAGATCTTTGAATTTAAAAGGTTGCTGATATTTTTGTCACACATGATGCTTGATGTCCATAGCTGCTAATGTCGTACGCCACATTAGCCAGGCAATGTTAATCCTTGATATGACTTGATGATTCAGACTCCCGTCGGGTGTGATCATGGAACTGGTATTTGAACTCTTCAGTACTCAGTAAGTCAGTACCATCAATTTGGATTGCATAGTGGTCCCCTGCCCTTTTGCGGTTCATATACTGTGGTCCTGCTGTATCGCGGGAGTGCAGTACAGTGAACCCCAAAAGACATTTAAAACATTGCATGCCACTTCTCCCACCCCCACCCCAGCATGGGGGAGCGGCACGCGATGCCTCCAGGGAGGCAAGCCCCGTGCTCCAGCTGATTAGCTCTGGGGTGGGGAAACAAAAGGTTTTTCTTCCCCACTCCAGCTCCAATGAGCTGGAGCCTGGGGCAGGGGAAGGGGGGAAAGGTTTTAAAAGTGCAGGCATTTAAAACCTTTTTTCCCCTTCCCCAAGCCCCGGGCTCCACCTCATTGGGGCTGAGGTGGAGAGACAAAAGGTTTTTGTACCCCACTCCATGCCAATCAGCTGGAGCCCTGGCATTGCATGGTGCTCCGTGCACCCTGGGGTGTGTGTGGGAGAAGTGGTGGTGTGCAATGTTTAAAATGCTTTTAAGCAATGGAGCCAAGTGCTTGGCTCTGTTGCTTAAAGGCATTTTAAACATTGCGCACTGCTGCCCCGTGCCCCGGGGGGGGCACAGGAAAAGCGGCACACAATGTTTAAACATTGCAAACACCCCCAGGCCAACCCGACCTGCATCTGTATATCATGGATTTTCAATGATCATGGGTCAGATGGGTCCCTAACCCCTGCAATAAATGGAGGGTTACTGTGCCACATTCATTTTGGGTCATCAGATATTCTATCTTTCTCACATTCAGGCAGAAGCCAAACCTTGTCAGACAGTCACTCTATACTTGGGTTTGACACTCAAGGTTTGCCTTACTCTCTGATGTCTGTGTAGATTCTCAGTCATCCAGGTGAGTTTATCTGGAAGTTGAGTCATGGCAACTGGAGTCTTTTCTTGAGAGATCAAAATGTTTTGCTACTCATCCAAGCAGCTTCGTCAGTCTGAGGAAAGTTAGTGGCAAGTCCTCCAATTTATAGTTCACTTTGATTTCACACCACCCTGGTCTGAATAGGCTCATAAATTGGACAAAGGCCTGAATAGGCCCCTTAGGTGGACAATGGCCTGAAGAGGTTCGGAGGTGGGCAAGGGTCTGAATAGGCTTGTTAGGTGGACAAAGGCCTGAGGTGCATGAAAGTCCCACTTATGCAGCCCTTCCCAAACCTTCCCAGACCACTATCCACCTTCTTCTTCCAGATTGGCATTGTTTATTTGGAATAGGGGGACCCTAGCAATCTACTGTACTGTGTTTGCATAAGGACCTTTCCGTTAAGCAAACCAGCATTTGGGATCCTGCTATTATGCTGTGGTGGATTCTATCACCAGCTTTTCCCTTAGCAGTCTACCTCCATAAAGTATAGTTGCACTGTGAGCTGTGGCTGTATGTGTTGCCTCCAGAGATGAGCACAAAGCACTACAAAGCATTTTGTGCTGAATCCACTGGCGCTGCACTGGCTCTCACGTGTGAGGCCCACTCACCTTGCTCAGTGCACTGCTGTGGTCCGTCCTCCATAGCTGCACCAGTCGTGGAAGGCGCTTGGGCTGCCCCTTCCCACATCTTCATGAAGCCAGCCAGTCTGGCAAGGAGATGGGAAGGAGAGAATCCTCCCACAACCAATGACTGGCCATTGGCCTGAGGAGGTGGGAAAGGGCAGCCTGAGTGCCTTCCCTAACTGGCATGCCCCCTGCAAAGAAGGACCCCAGTGGTACTCTGACAAAGGTGAGTGGGGGTCCTCCAGTGCAAGGAGGAGGGGAGAGGCTAAACACGGTACCTGCAGTGCTGTGCAGTTGATTTGGCACTTCCTGTCCATCCTGAATTGCTTCTGATATAACCAGAGGTTTCCAGTGACTCGGGTACCACCCTGATCTTGCCCACTTTGGGAAACTTAGCCAGATCGGCCCTGGTTAGTTCTTAGATAGGGAAACCCACTACAATTTCCAAGGAAGGAGAGAAAAGAACCTTAGCCTTAAAGTGGCAGTACTGGGCTAGGTAGACCACTGGTCCAGCTCAGGATAAGGCAGCTCTCTATGGTCCTAATGGCGTAAACACAGCATAAGATAAGCATAAAGACCCAGGTATATCCAATCCATTTCCAAAATGCTTATGTAATATGAAGCTCAAGTGATCATGAAACAAGTATATAAGGGTACTTTTGGTTCTATAAATTCTCCAGTCATGTGATAGCCATAATATTTGGGATTATAAATCTCAGTGAAATTTTATTTTTAAAATTACACAGTTTTACAAGGAAAATGGTGCAGCAATTGTCTCTCAGTTTCAATATAAACCCATTAGTAAAACATATGGTTGATTTAATACTGTTTTTGCTAGCTATGCTGTTTCCTGCGAAATCCCAGCTATTGTTCATCATGAGTTCATCTGTGGGGAATTTTATTTATGGTTCTCTTTTCTGTTCTGCTGCTGTAATCCCCTGAGAGAGAGAGAGAGAGAGAGAGAGAGAGAGAGAGGATTCTCTGTGTATTATTATAAGAGATAAGATAATTGTGCTAAATAATATACTGCGTCAGTTACATCTGGTGATATATTCCACATTCCATTGCTGTAAAATTCTAGAGCTGCTCAGCCAGTAGGTTTTCAGTAGGGGAATTGCTTCTTTACTACGAATATTGAACACATAAAGAATGATTTTTCTCTAACTTTTTGCAGAGTTTTGGGGTCTCCTTTGCAGTTTATAAACCAAACCAAATCAATAAATAATCATCTCCTGCCTCACAATGGTCATTTAAACACTCAGCTTTTACTGCGGCTAGAGGTTCAATTAGGGTTCAGCAGATGTACTTAATGAACACTGAAAACACTTTATTGGTGAGTTCAGTAATTAGACTTTTTGTTGATTCAATAGGAAATTTAAAAGGGTAACTGTTTATCCAGAGTTGGAAGAAGTCGAAAAACACTACTGTATACTGCTGGGGTTTTTGCAACCTTGCATATTGTGTGAAGTTTGTTTGGCTGGAGGACAGATATTTCTGAGCTGGGGGAATTGTTGGTCAATCTGGGACATATACAACAATAATGTCACCCTCCTATATCACCCTCCTACTAAATTGAACAGAGCTGCCTAGATGGCCTAAGCACATCCAATCTCGCCCGACTTCGGAAGCTAAGCAGGGTCGGCCCTGGTTAGTACTTGGATGGGAGACCACCAGGGAATACCAGCGGCTGTAGGTGCCTGGAGTAGGAACTGGCAAGCCACTCCAGTATTCCTGCCAAGAAAACTCCATGTACATGGAGTCACGAAGAGTCGGTCATGACTGTAACGACACAACACACACACACACGCTAAATTGAACAGGAGAGATTAAGTACCTGGATATCCCATTTTTTCCATTATTTTTTAAAACCAAAAGGGAACCCATAGCATACTGACACTGTAGGATAAATTAGGTCATTGTCTTAATTCCTTTTCTCCAAGCTACTCTTTTGTTTGCCATTTGGTGAGAAATATACTGATAACTGTACAGGAATTGTGTGTGAATTGGTGCTTAGTATATTACTTGTGCTCCAGGGAGACCTGATCATATTATTCCTTAATAATATATGAAATGGGACAGTATCACTCTTATTTTGTGATGGATTTTTGAGACTGACAGCCCAATGATGTTATATTCTTATTACTCATGGATTCACATATCATAATAGTGAAAATGCCATCTAGATCAGTGTTGGCGAACTTATGGCACAGGTGCCAAAGGTGGCGCTCGGAGCCCTTTCAGTGGGCACCCGACATTGCCCCTTCTCAGCGACCTGTATTCAGGTTCAATTGCTGTATTGGCACATTGAGAAAATTTAGTGGGTTTTGAATCACAGTTTGGGCACTCGGTCTCTAAAAGGTGAGCCATCGCTGATCTAGATATTAAAAGGGCTGGGCCTATATACAGTTGTTGGTCCTGAATAGAGTAGACCAGCTGACTTGATTTCTGAATAATAAGAATTTTTTCTTTGTCCCATAGATTTAGTGTCTTCCCTTTGTTTAGTACAAGCCACTGGATATCTCCCAAGGAGTATTACCTGTGGAAGTTGAGGTTGTTGCAAAAAGGGTTTTTAATTGGCTGGATGCTGGGTTTTCTTCCTCTTTTTAGTGTGCCTTTTTGTTTATTTTTCTTGATGTTATTGTTAGCCAACTTGAGTACTATTTTGAGCAGAAAACTAAGTATGATTACAGTAAATAAATAATGGTTGTAATCCTATTGGTGTTTATGTAATGGACCACATCTTTGCTATGCAGTTTCTCAATTGGCACTTCAGACAAGGCAATTTTAAAAATCTATGTAATGTAGCTCATCAGCAATGCTCTATCAGAGGGAAAAAAGATGTTTACTTCCTCTAGTGCTCCGCCTGAGGAGCAGGGAAAGTGTTCAGTTTGCTGATATCTTCAAGTGACTTGCTTATTAAGCCACTTAATGATGTGAGATATAAATAAATAGTGGAAGCTATGACGGCTTAATCCTAGCCTCTGGGCCTGTCCCCAGGAATTGTGCTGGAAATGGATCATAACTAGAGTGAACCTACCCACATCAAAAAAGTAGGAGACCTCAACAAGTAAGTGTCTGTCCCCATAGCACCCCAAACAGTAGGGAGAAATGTCCATCTGATTAAGCCCTTACTAAACTCAATTTATCAGCCCCAAGTTTTGTTGGTACTTAAGCATAGTCCTGCCAAGAGAAGTCCATGGACATGGGGTCACAAAGAGTTGGTCACGACTGTAACAACACAACACAACACAACACAACACAACACAACACAACACACACACACACACACACACACACACACAAGGCAGTCTAAGATTGCTTTGGTTAGTATACCTTAAGACATGGCAGAAAATTCACATGCATCATCACAATTTGTGAAAGCTTGCAAGAGTAACTCTTCTACATTCATCAATTATAGGGAACTGTAAATGAACAAGTATTTTACTGTTTTAAGAAGTACAGCCTAGAACTCTGAAATCTTTAATACTAACCATGTTATTCTTGATGTCTCAGAACATTAATGCTTATAATCCTTAAAACAAGATTGCCTAAGGAAAAATGCTTTATTTAAAATAATTGCAAGTACTAACTTAAAGTTTAAAAAAATAATTGTATAATGTAATCATGGTCTAGATCAGTGAACTGGAAAGATGCTTTTAATGAGAATATAAAAACAAATTACATGACCAACAGCAAAAGGCTAGCTAAATAAATAATTTGAAGGGGAAAAAAACATTTTGGAAAACAAAGGGAGGGCTTTCAGCTGCAGGCATTGTTTTCCTGTGCGTAATTCTTGGTTATGTAGACTATTACCCAAACTGCATGGGTTGAAAGATAGGAAGGGAGGGGCAAAGGGATTTTGTTGAAGCACTCCTGGTGCTTTGCTGCTGCTGATTCATACGTCTCTGTGCACATTCTCAAGTGCTCAAACTGTAGAAGAGAGCAGAGACAGACCCAATCAAGGACTCTGCAGATATAGTTGTGAGTATATAAATCTCGGGGGCCGCTGACTTATTCAGCCATGTTCTCAGCTCAATTACGTGCTGCAGGTCTTGTAATGAGATTTCCAATGGTATCAACTGAACATTAACCCACAGTGGCCTGTTCAGACTTACAGAATGAGAGCATTGCCTTTACAAATCCATGTTGTCTACGATCTTCCTTGAACTGTTTGTTATGGAAAATTCAGTCTTAACAGTTGTGGCTATAGTGCGGTGTCAACAGTAGCGGCTCCAGTTGTTTTTCAGAACTAGCCAATATGGTGGCCAGAGTCTGTGAAAAGAGTATGGAAATCTCAGGCTCAAATAGCCAGGAAGCTCAGAAGGTTGACTCATAATGGTTGGAAACTTGTTAGCTTAGTTAGTACAAGACAACGAGTAACGTTCCTTTTCCAAGGAAAAAGGTGGGGTAAAAATATTATAAATAAATAAAGAGACCCTGCCCTGAGAATCATGGCAGAGACTTTTTACTTGCTGGTTAGGAACAGATTGAAAGTTATGAATTTTTTAACATTAAGCAGCAGAATCCCAGCCTATAAATACTACCAGACTTCTGTCCTATATTCTTTCTTTTCCTCATGGCTGGGACTAGGTTAAGCAGCCCTGCCACACCTTATACCTTCCAATTGTATTAGACAGCAACTGCCATCCTCCCTGGCTAGCATGTCTCATCACAGTGGCCTATAGTGTTGAAGGGTTTACTTCGAAATGTCTGGAAGATGTGAGGTAGGGGAATCTCAAACTGATTTCAAGGCCCCTTAGGACTCCCTTTTGCCCTGGGGAAGTCAGAATAGACTAAATTTTACTTTAATAGGAAAAAGTATCTCTGTGGTTGCTGAAACTGGGACCACCACCCATAAAAAACACTACTTTTTTCCTATCAAAGGTTCACCCTACATCGAGGACCCCAAAAGGCCTCCAGGGAAAAAGTGAATCCTAAAAAAACCTCGTTTAAAATGAAGTGCCTTTCACACCCAATCTGGATTATGCCACCCAGAGCTGTTTTCCTTGTGTTCTGGATCTTCTGACTTAAGACAATGAAGATATCAGGGACTTTGTTCCATTTTATGTGGAAGAGACATTTGCACTGCTTCCTTATTTTCTGCAAACAAAACACGTTGTTTCCAAAAGATGGTACTGCGTAGTTTCTGTTTGATCTTGCTCTATTTATGCTCTGGGTTCCGCTTGGGTGTGGGTTTGGGTACCAGTTTATTCCCTTCCTACAGTAATTACATGAATTCTCTTGGTGAGATGGCACAGAAACACTATCAGTATTCAGATGAGACATTGTTCCATCATTCTTTCTATCAGATCCAGATAGCCCACTAAGTGTGTAATCAGTGCCTAGCCAAAGTAATGTACAATACGAAGGCTTATAAAGTGAATATGTAGTTATTTGGGCTGTCTGATTAAGTGATGGTCAACCTGCTCTTTATTTTCCCTAAAGACTTAAGTGAGTACCAGGGGTGTGCATAGATCTTTGTCTCTTTGATCTTGCACCATCATTTAGATGACAGTTACATCTCTTCTTGCATAAATTTGGCCTGACTGTCCACGCATTGGGGACCTTCCATTTAGAGGACAGCAGTATATTATCTGAGGTGCTGATTTTTGAAAACAGTATAGAACAAAATATGGCAGCCAAGGCACATTTTTATCATATTATGGCAGAACTGCATCATTTTTCCTGGCTCCCAGTTTGCTCTCAGAGCCAAGTTCAAAGGGCTGGAGCCACAGTTCTTGTAGAAGTGCCTCTGTCTATGCCTTACTACTTGAACTACAGGATCATCAGCAAAGGCTTTCGTTCAAGGGTCTTTCCATGCTAGGGGGTCTCAGAGCAGGCCTTTTTGGTAATTAAGGAGTGCCCTTAACTACTGGAAACCACCTGCTTGGTTGTCTTTTCATGCTCAAAATGTGACATTTTAAATTACAAGTCTGGTTCACCCTAGCTGCCTAGATGCCCTAAGCACATCTGATCTCGCCTGATTTCAGAAGCTATGCAGGGTCAGCCCTGGTTAGTACTCGGATGGGACAGCACGAGGGAATACCAGGTGCTGTAAGCGCCTGGAGTAGGAACTGGCAAACCACTCCAGTATTCCTGCAAAGAAAACTCCATGGACATGGAGTCACGAAGAGTTGGTCACAACTGTAATAATACAACACACATACTGGTTCACTCTACTTTGTGCTTGAGTTACAGTACAGTAGTCAGTTTTCTGTTGCTGTTAAAGCTGATTTGCATTTTGAACGTGAGAAAAATGCTGGCTTAACTGATGATCTCATATACAAACCTAGAATTGTCATACTGGTACTGAAGTTTTTTTAAGAAGATTCATTTTCTCTCCATTCATCAACTTCATCTTATGCTCAGTAGTGCTCACAAAAATGAGTCAAAACAGACAGACACCCAGAGAGAGTTTTAATGTTCCTAATTCTCCCTAGGTGGCTGTTACTATTAACTCCTGTTTCTTTTATCTTTTGAAATCTGCTTATGACAGAATTGCTTTGGCTGAAGACTTACTGGAGGAGGTGAAAAATTAGGGAGAATTACCCTTTTTTAAAAATCACCAGTATTTTTTCTCTCTAGCTGGTAAATGGAAACAAGACCTTATATTTTCCAGCTATTAGTGGCTCCCTGGTTAACTAACCATTGCCACCTTTTACGCCCATCAAACTGGGATAGGCAGTAGGCTTGTTCTTCAGAGAATTGTGCAGTATATTGAGATTTCCCTTACAACATGTCGCTGTTTCTCCATCATATACAAAGTGAAATAATAAAAATAAACCTAGTAGTTTTGGCATCATTTGTTTTAACAAATAAGTTCTAGGTGCTAGTACTGTAATGATTCAGTGATTTCAGGTATCGAAGGTGAAAACTGAAAAATTATTTTGTAGGCCAACATTACGAGATGCTATCCGTAGATAATATTAGCAGTATTTTAATTTTAAAAATTCATTTTGTGAGGATGAACTATCTTCAGAGTACATCATTCCAAGAGGGACCAATGGGAGAAAACATAGTTTCAAGAGAGACTGATCATACTTCTCCATAAATCTCAAATACTGTGTTTATTTCACCTTGTTAATTTTTTTGCTCTCTTGTAATATTTTCAGAATTCAGAACTATTTATTACAATTAAAGGTAGTGTACCTATTTTTCCATTTTTAGTTTCCATCTCTCATAATGGATTTTTTCCTTTTAATTGTTGTGTACTGTCATTAGCTTTACTACTGCCTTTTTAATGTTGTAAGATGCCTCTTTAAATCCATTGTTCTTAAACTTGGGTCCTTTTTCAAGAGGAAAGGTGAGGTAAAATATATATAAATAAATAAATATTCGGATCTATAATGACTGTTTTCAAGGCTTTGTAGGCAGAAAAACCTCAAAAGTGCATTTTGGGACCATACAGTTTGCCCAAGGCCTCAAAGTCTGGCTCTTCTCCCTGGAGGCACAGGGGGGTATTGAACTCTCAACCTCTGGCTCTGCAGCAAGATATCTAACTCACTGAGCTATCTAGCTGGCATTTTTAATACCCCCCACCGCCTGTATAACAGAATTCAGAATGCTGGTAATCCTTTCAGAAAAGAGATACAGTAATTGTCAACAGGATATAATTACATCACTGTCTTTTTAGAGGTGATGGTCATAGCTGTGTAAGAAAACTATTTCCTTTGTTTTACTTGCACTCCCATAATCCCAAATGCAGTGTATTGTATGAGTAATAGAGCACAATCAGAATAGGTGCAAAGGCACTGGGAAAGGTTGCTTCACAGGAAATGATTATAGCAACTCCCTCTCTGTCACAGAATCGCTCTAGCCAGACCCTCTAAAGTAGAACCCTACAGCCAGACCTTGGTTAATTGCATCAGCGCAACTGAAATTGAGGACAAAGGGATTAGACTTTTTTTTCATGCTGTGGTATAAGTAGAAATTGAAGTGTGCATGTGAGCACATCTTGTGTTAGGTGGGAGAAGCTGGCACATGATCTAATAAGGAGTTCAGTGTCATCTGGATTTTGGACTTCAGAATAGTCAATAAATTGTTGAGCACCTGTATAGCAATAAACAATGGCCTGGTATTCTTTCAGATGTCTGGGCCTTTATAGTCAACACAAAATGTGTGGATTGTTTACAGCAGTGGTCCCCAACCTTGTGTCGTCCATGTACTCTGGCGCTGCAACTTTCAGAAACCCCCACCATTACAGCTGATGTGAAGGCTTTTAGGAATTACAGGTCAGGATTCCTCACTGTATTTCTCTTAGTTCTCTTTGAAGAAACTCCTCAAAAAGGAGGATACCAGGACAGAGGAGGGAACCAAACAACTGGGAGCACAGTCTCAGAGACACAGGAGCACGAGGCAGAACCTAGACCTACCATGATGGACTCAGGGCAATAAGAACCTGGCAGATGAGCCACCCACCCACCCGCAGAAAATGCAGATGATTCAGGTTGTTAGAACAGGAGAAGCCATAGTCTTCAAGGCCAGCCAGTGACAGCTGAAGTAGAATCAGCTGGAATCGGGGAAGGCTCACATGAAAGGCCATAATACTTCTTGGCGAGTTTTAGTTAAATTGTTTTTTTTTTCTTTTCCCCGCCATCGCTATTGATCGCTTTTGATCTTATTAAATTTTTTTGACTGTCGATTTGGTTAAGATTTGCTTCTCCAGCAGGCTGGGATGCAGGAGGATTTTATATGTTATGTCTGTCCTATCGTTGCATGTTGATCTTGTTTTATTATATTCTGCTGCATTTGATTGTTTGTTGGTTGGCATTGACTGCCCTTGTCAGCCGCTTAGAGATCTATATGTAGAAGATAAGCGGGATACAAATACAACAATAAATAAATAAATAAAATAAACACAGCTGGGCCAACATGTGGTAGACAATAAATATGCCATTCAAGTATCACTTCTGCATTTCTTACCTACGCCTATTTGAATTCCCCTCACTCAATTTGGATTGCCTCTCAATCCATGTTCCTGCTTGCTCCTTGTTTAACTTCTTAGAAATCTGTCGATTAACTGCTTGGATTGTGCACTTTCATGACGGCTTTCCAGTGTGTGAAACCAGGCTGGCGGTGACTACCAATTCCTGGAACTTGATGCTTGTGAACATAACACATGTCACCCTGTATCTTTTTGGTTGATCTCTTTGATAAATAATCTCAATGGACAGGACAATAATTCTATATCTAAAAGCAAAACACCCTGACAAGGAAAAATGGTTATTCTAAACTGAAATTGCTTCAAATCTACTGCCATTTGGTAAACTAGTTTGCTATTTTCTTTCTTTCTTTCTTTCTTTCTTTCTTTCTTTCTTTCTTTCTTT
>JAHTLZ010000240.1:12957456-12975123 GCA_023846285.1 Phrynocephalus versicolor | reverse complement strand
TTCTTTCTTTCTTTCTTTCTTTCTTTCTTTCTTTCTTTCTTTCTTTCAGTTGTGAGATAGCATGGCCCTATTTCCATATTTGACGTCACAGACACATATCTTTGGCAGAGCCACACTTGGAAGGATGACACTGTAAGAGGAAATGAGGATTTCCTTAATGCATGATCAGATCCAAACAAATTTAAAAGTTACCGGTACTTTCTCTGGTCTCATGGTGTGCACTTAGCTGTTTAGAAGCTAAGGGAACATGAATAAGGGACTAATTAAGACAAGCAGTTCTGGAAGAATGGTTGGTTAATTCTAAATATTTGCATTCCTTTTTCTAGGAGATTAGCTTTCAAAATGGCTTTGTAGCTCTGTTTAATAATACATGATTAATAATTAATAGAACAGTTCAAACATACTAAATAGTACAAATGCCTGACAGTACAAATATCAGTCACAATTACTTTGAACTAGTCACTATTAGCAGATGTTACAAGCTTTGGTAAACAAGATGAGTGTGGCATTGCACCTACAGAGGAGTAGTGTGTTATTTAGGAATCAAATTTTTAAAAACTGCCTTACAAAATTCTAATCCTTGCTAAATTGTCAGGGACAGATTCTTGCTTGTTAGTAGTTTTTATATGCTTTTAGTAGTCTTTGAGGAAACATTTAACACAGTTTTATACCATATGCCTGTTTTTTCATTGAACATATGCATCAAAACATTTGGCTTTGATCTAGTGGCCGGCGTATCGTGGCAAAATACCTTCATATGTTTGCTTTTGTGGGGATATTCTGGCAGCCATTTCTTTGCCCCTATGTTAGTTGGGTGCTGTTTTATTCTGCGGACATTTCACTTGCTCTGTTTTAGTCTTGTTGAAAATGAAAACGAGGGTTTGGCACTGGCTGCAGCTTGATCCTTAAGGACGCAGTTCTGTGTAAGGTAGAATCACTGTATATTTTGCCATTGATCTGTCCTACACTAATACCATTCTGTAGTCTGTCATTGCAGGTTGGGTGATTCATTTGGTCATTTCTTGTAATCAGTAGAGTGAGAAGGTGATATTCAATGTGAAGTTGCTGCAGAGGCTGGGGGGGAAAGCCGTTACTGTAGGTTTTATTTTATGCCAGAGCCCAAGAAGAAACGTTCCCAAGATGCAGCAGGGCCTTTTGTTTTAACAACCTGTCACCCCTTGGAACTTGCTGCTGTTTTCAAGATTAATGACTTTGGAATTCAGCATTTGCAGAGAGCAAGGGTGAAGTTTAACTCTGCAGAGCTGCATTGCCATCCGAGTGAATCAGACAAAGAAGGAATATATCTTCCTCTGGTGTCACAAAAAAGGGATGGCAGATGCAAACTGGACAAAAGCCAAGAACATGCCCCCACAGTTGGCACCACAGTTTATATTCAGCCGAATCTGTTCAAAATGATTTTTTTTTCAGAGCCAGTTCTAAAACAATCATTTCTGGAAGGGTGGCCATGTTTGTTGCTTAGAAATACAACAAAGAATCTTGTGGGATTTTAAAGATAATAAGTTTATGGTGGCACAATCTTGGCCACAAAGCAGCAGTTGCAGAATGTGTGTGTGTGTGTGTGTGTGTGTGTGTGTGAGTGAGTGAGTGAGTGAGTGAGTGAGTGAGTGAGTGAGAGAGTGAGAGAGAGAGGATTCTCTGTGAATTATTATTTTTAATAATGAAGTGATATGCTTTGCTAAATTTTTATTGTACAGTAATGCGTATTGGAGCAAACATATCAAGACTGATTAAGGCCCAGGGAAGGAATATGGGGTACAAGTATCACATTTTATGGTGATACTCAGAAATAACAGTGTTGGTTTTACAGATTCCTACGATATTACCATCAAAATGCTGTACTGACAGACCAAAGGGTGTACCCAAGACAGAAATGGTTTTGAGACTCAGTAGAGGAAAGTTGCTAATTTGTGCATTTTCTTGGTGGTTCTGTTTGGGCTCCTATGATGGTTCAGGTATAGTCTGTATGTAATTTCATGCCATTGTGAGTTTCCATGCCATTGGTACCTAATGATGTGCTGTGTAAGCTTAGAAAACTACAACTGTGCTGCATCTCATGGTGAGGTCAGGAAAATACAACTTGCTATATAATAAGTTACAGTATTTTTCAGTCTACAGTTGTCCCCCGCCCTTCCACGGTTCATATACTGCGGTCCCGGTATATTGCGCGTCCACAGTATATGGAAAAAAGGCCCACTGGGGTAAGGAGGAAAGGCCTTCCCAGGCCTGTCAGAGGCCCCAAAAATGCTTCCCTGCAAACTAGAAGTGACTTCCGGTAAACCAGAAGTGACCTCCAGATTAGACATGGGCACAGAGCTGCGAAACTGTCGTTTTCGTTTTCAGTTTCCGTTTCCGTTACGTAACGGAAACGGTAATGATAATTACGCAGCTCCAGCTCGAACCTGACCTGAAAAAAGAAAAATTGGGTCAGGTTTTTCATTGTCGTTAATGGCATCGTGGCGATTGCGCAATGCCATTGCCAAGCAGCACAGAATTTTTTTAAAAAAAGTTTAAAAAAAAACCCGACTCCCGGCCAAAAAAGCAGGCAAAAATATGCCTGCCTGAGGACACCTACCAGAGGGGTGGTTTCTGGGGGGGGGTCCCCGACCTCCCCTCCCTCTCCTGTCCTGGGCTGCTTGCACCAGGCTGGGGGGGGGGTCATCCTCGTTGTCTCCATGCCATGCGGTGGGGGGGGATCCAAAAATGGCGACCGCAATATTTATTTTTAAATCGTGGTCCAAAAACCCACCAAAGCACAACAGAAACATGTGAAAATTAGGTATTTTAAATGCCTGAATTTTTATAGTAGCAGCAGTGGGTTTTTTTTTTATAGCAGTAAAAGGTCACACTGATTTTATTTTATTTTATTTTATTTTTTATTTTTTTAGACCTGCCCATGTGGGCTGGGCATGGGATGGGACCATGCAAATTTTTTGAACCATTCCACCAATGGCATGGCCAGGTTTTGACTGACACTTCTGGATGTGCCAGAGGGCATAAAAAGCCAAGGCACCTTCCAGAAGTCGCAGTCGGGTCTGGATGTGGAGGAGGGTGGAGGGCTGTGTGGCTGGCTGCTGCCGGCTATTCAAATTTGGAGGGAGGCTGGAGGCTTTAGATTTAAGTTAGGCAGGCACAAATTCTAAGATGAGATGACCTCCACTTTTCCAACTCAAAATTACAGTTTCGCAACCCCCAGTTCTCTTTTCGGCTTACTTCTACATATAAGATGACTCTCAATTTTAGTTTAACAGTTTTAGACAAAGATATCATCTTATACATGGGAAAAATATATTTTCATATGAACCCTGGCAGGTACATCACGCTGACTCCCAGTTTTGTAACCAGCCAAGGACGGACAAGGATTCCTTAGCATTTTAAATGGAAATTGAAAGTGTCTGAACTATAGTACTGAACTATAATCTTCACTGACTTTTCTTTGAGCAAACAAACTTGGTAGCTTCGAAAGTCCTATTCAGTGGATTTGTAATAATTATCATGTTAGAACTGCAGAGCTGGAAGGGACCCTATGGATAATCAAATCCAGCCCCTGTCAATGAAACACAGTGGGACTCAAACTCCCAACCTCTGACTCCACAGCCTGATGTCTAAATCACTGAGCCATCCATGCAGATATACAACAAATGTGACCGGATCGCCCGCCCCCGCACCTCCGAGAAGGCTCCGGGGTGCGTGGGAGGGCGACAGGAGGATCCAGTCACTCTGCGCTGCCCTCCCATGCACCCCCGAGAAGCCTCCAGAGTGCACGGGCGTGCGGTGGCGGGCGATCCGGTCACTCCGTGTGGCCCTCCCATGCACCCCCGAGAAGCCTCAGGGTGCGGGCTGCCACCAGCGGCAGCGGGAGGTAAGATCCCCCTGCCGCTGCCGCCGCCGCCGCGCTGCACAATTCCCCCCCCCGCTTCTGCATATTGTGGATTTCCGTGCATCGTGGGTGGGGTGGGTCTCTAACCCCCACGATCGGCGGGGGGTTACTGTTTTAACAAATTCTAAAATTTTTGATAAAGGGATGTACTTTTTCATTTTTCATTTTTAAAAAAATATGAGCAGGTATATTTTATTGTTTATGGCAAAACATTTTTAGATTTCTAGAAATGGCAGGTGCATTCTTTTCCCTGCCCTGAAAGGTGGCATGTATTAGGCCAGATCAGAAACTCAGCATATTTCCCAGTGCACGTAAAAACATAGTCAGCCTCTCACAGTTTGCTAATCTTCTGCTGGAATTATCTTTGTGTTGTTTTTCTCTCCTTATTCAGGATGGAGTTTCAGCATGGGATCTGCTTACCAGTTTCACAGCTGGCGAGTGTTTGTTATTATGTGTGCTCTACCCTGTGTGTCTGCTGTGGTGGCACTTACGTTCATGCCAGAGAGTCCAAGATTCTTGCTTGAGGTAGCATGCCTTTATCATTCCTAGGTTACTGGGGGGTCCTACCATTAGCCCTGGAGTCCTGGTCAGAGAGGCACTTTTTTAGTGGTGGCCCAATGGATTTGGAACTCACTTCTGGAGCACAATATATGTTAGCCCCTTTTGGTGGTTTTAAAGGGACCCTAAATGTGTTTCCCAGTGTGGTACAGTGGACAGAGTGATGGACTACTGATCTGGAGAATGCTTGGTCTTGGAAACTCACTGGGGTGTGTGTGGAACTGGTAAAACCACTCTTTACATAACTCATTTACGTTGAAAGGGTCGCTATAAGTAGGTTCCAACCTGTCGGCTTATACAAAAATGTTTTGACCCCACCAAACTTTATCTTGATTTTAGTTGCTGGCACATTGTCTAGGACCGAGGAGATAGATAATTCACTGGGGGATTCTGGCCTTATTACTGTCACTTAGCCTAAAATATGTGTCAATTATTCATTTTTTAAAAAATCCAAGCATTCAAAACCTTAATTAAGAGTAATTTTAAAACCTTCAATAAGTCCTGGAAGATTTGACAAGTTTAGAGTTCTGTACATAGAGTTATCTAACTTTATCTTCTTAATATCCTTGTGAAAGTAAATTATGCTGAGAGATGATAAGTTGTTCAGACTCTCTAGGGCAATTACACACACTTAATTTACAACAGTGTAATGTTGAGACTCAATTGAGAGAGGGGAGGGTGACTGACGAATTCAGGACCCGAAGATAATTGGATATCAGTTTATAAGCAGAAACGTCATTGGGGGCAAATAAGTTGAAAATATCAATTATATCATAATCAGTGTGTGCTGTAAAGTCAATTCTGACTTGTGGCCACCCTTCTCCAGAGTTTCTAGGTAGAGATTATCAGAATAAAGTATATGGAAACTGCAGTTTAAAAACAAACAAACAAACAAACTTCCACAGCTATGTAGTGGTTAAAACAGAAGCACAGAGCAGATGAGTATTTTTAATTTACAAATCTCTCTCAGATTCACCACCCTTTAATGTGTGGTTAGTTGTAGTCAGATTTAGTTACATTTGCTTCACATTACTTTAGTTCAACTGGCATATTGTGTCAAAAAAAGTCAGAGCCTCTGGTTTAGAGCAAATAAAACTGTATCTCTTTACTTACAAAACCCTTGATCTTAGAATACAGTGGTCCCCCGCCCTTTCGCGGTTCATATACTGCAGTCCCGCTATATCACAGGACCGCAGTATATGAAAAAAGCCCCCCTGGGGTAAGGGGGGAAAGTCCTGTTTCAAGCCTCCCATACTTACCCCAGGACTGGAGCTGCCCCGAACAGGCCTGTGAGGGCCTCCCTGGGCCTTCTGGAGGCCCCAAAAGGGTCTCCTTGTGAACTGGAAGTGACTCCTGGATCACTGAAAATCATTTCTGAGGCCTCCGAGAGCCTTTCTAGGCCTGTCAGAGGCCTCAGAAATGATTTCCGGTTTACCGGAAGTCACTTCCAGTTCGCAGGGAGTTCCCTTTTGGGGCCTCCAGAAGGCCCGGGAAGGCTCTCACAGGCCCGTTTGGGGTAGGGCCAGGCTGGGGGTAAGTACTAGAGCCCCCAGCTAGCGCCCCCCCTGGCCTGACTCAACCTGCATCCTCATATCAAGGATTTTCAGTTATCGCGGGTCAGGTCAGGTCCCTAACCCCCGCAATAGGCGGGGGATCACTGTACAAATATAACACATGTTCTCTGGTTAATTATTATGATATCTTAACTTGCTGGCTACATTAGTTTGGTTCACTAAGCTTACTTATTTATATACATAAATACATTGAACACTGAAACCCTGCCATTAACTTTTTTCTAACATTTCTAAACACTAAAATCCTCACAGACTCATTTCTAAAATCAACACTAAATACTGACAGAACTTGACTGGCTCTAAGGTGAAAAAAGACACTAAATAGAAGCTAAGGTACAGAGGGAAACAATTGCAAATGTTGGTCTAAGGCCTAAGCGATTGACATTCACCCAAAGTTGTTCGCATCAAAACCATTTAAAGGTGCAATATGCTGGTTGCCATTCCCTTCCTTTGTGAGGTCATCCTGGGACTGTCCAGTTTTACCCATGGCCGCTCATGTAGGAAAATCAAACCCCCAGCTTCTGGCTCTGCAACCAGATTACCTAAAGCACTGACCAGCTAAAGACATACATCCTCAACAATTCTCAGAAATGTATGCTCCTCTCTGCATATTTCAATGCATGCATAGATTTTGCTATTTTTCCTATTTCTAGACTGGGAAGCATGATGAAGCATGGATGATTCTTAAACAGATTCATGATACAAATATGCGAGCACGTGGTCAGCCTGAAAAAGTTTTCACAGTAAGTATCTTTTTTGCAGAAGTATTCCTTAGCAGCACATCGCCATTCACCGTTGATATAAATGAAATTACCCAAAGTGTGAAAAGTGTCTTTTTATTCTTTTTATTTTGAGAAGCAGAGATATTCTGGCAGCAATTGAATTGTGTAACGTTGGATTCAGAAGTTTATTCTCCTCTCCAGAACATAGGCTGCAACATCATATAACATCTAATTGATGAATTCTCATCAATTAGATAGTGGCTCAGTGGACTAAGGCTCCAAAAACTGTTGGTTGCAAAGTCGGCAACTCGGTGGTTCAAATCCGGGGTGCCACACAGTGGAGCAAGCTCCCGCTGATAACCCCAGCACCAAGTAGATAAATAGGTAATGGCGTAAAAAGTGGGAAGGTAAAACAGTGTTTCCTTGCAGCCATACTGGCCACGTGGCCACGGACTTGCACAACACTGGCTCTTCGGCTTGAATGCGGAGATGAGCACCGCCCCTAGAGTCAGACATCACTAACACGCATGTGCGGGGGGGGGACCTTTTACCTGTTTTCAATATTTCTTATCCTTCACTGTGATATTTTAATGATGCACATTTTATTATACAGCAGCTTTTTGTTACATTGCTATCATTCACTGACAGGAGCGCCCCCCCCCTCCAAAAAAAAAAAAAAATCTGCTGTGAAATCCAGTATATCCTCTTGGACTGATATTTGGGGCTGCATTTGCCCCATAGGTGATTAAGTTAAGCAAATTTCCCCTACCTCCAGAATTTTTATGTTGTACAAATTTTATGTTATACAAACTGTTTGTTATACAAGGGTCCGCTGTATATGTTTTTAAGTAATAAAAGGGAATGGTCTGAATAATGATATAAACCAATATACAGTACTGTAGAATTCTCTCCAAGGAAGTTTTTAGTCATGTTCCAATATACATGCAGCATCTTTTATTGAATTATGTTGGGCAGCTAGGTTAATAATAACAAAAAAATTGAAAAATAATGTTGTTGGATTTACAGAGGATGTGTGATCCTTTATTTTAGTAATACCAAACTAAATATTCTATGTAAGTTAGAGGTTTTCAAGAACATCTTTAAAAGTCTTTTTGTTTTGTTTTATATTGTTATATTTAATAATTCTGCATAGTCAAATTTGTTAATTTTTGTGTATTACATTGTCTTGGCTGTTTTCTTTGGCCAGCAGAAAAGTTTTTAAAGAAAACTACAGAACTAGTTTGTCATCTAATTTTGAGTAAAATATTTACACTGCGTATTGGCCGAAATCCTGTTTCTTAGCATAGTAAATTACACTAGAGTAGGCCCATTGAATAAGTGGGGATTTTGGGACAATTCCTGCATAGGTTCCATTGTTTCAAATGGGCCTACCCTTACTGTGACTTACTTTAGCATGGTACAGTATAAGATTAGGTAGGCATATTTCAATCATTTGACCATATGGATGAGTAAGCTTGCTAAATCCCCATTGGTTCAGTTGGCCAAATTTAATGCAATGTACTACTCTAACCAACAAGATTTGGGCCTTTGTTTCCATTAATAATGTTGTATATGTATTTGATGGTATAACATTAATTTTTCTTTCCCTGCTAAAGAAAAAAAATCTTAAGGCAAAATATGGTATCTTGACCTGGGAAAGTGTTTTGTGAAGTTGTTTGCTTGTCCGCCTTTGGATAATGTTGCATTCTGTCTTTCAAGATGAAACATTTTCCTTTCTGGAGTGAGATAAGATCATAAAATGCCTGATTGTGTCCTTCATAGGTCAACAGGATCAAAACTCCCAAACAGATAGACGAGCTTATAGAAATTGAGAGTGATACAGGAACTTGGTATAGAAGATGTTATGTCAGAGTACGCACAGAGCTGGATGGCGTAAGTGGCATAATCTGTATTATAAACATTTATGTTAATAAGATAAAGGCAAAACTGAATTAATGTAGCTCTTATAATATTGCCATTAGTTTCTGAAAAAAGTTAATTTGAAGAGTGAATTTAAAAATAACAACAAAGAAAATCTATTTGATGCTGCCTTGTTCAGTAGAGATTTTCCAGGTAATAGCAATTTACTACTTTCCTTGCTTCCAAGAAATTCAATGTGGTATCCATAACCCTCTCCCAGTTGTTTTATAATTGCAACTGCAAAGTAATGGGCATCGGAGTGAATAGCTGACTTAAGGCTACCTAGGAATCTTCCTGGATAAGCGATGATTTGAACCTCAGTTGAAGTCTCACACTGTAGCATATAAAAGCATAATCTTATGCATGCCTATTCAGAAGTTAATCTCACTGACTACAGTGGCACTTGCTTTTTTGTGAATGGGTATAAGACAGTATTATATAACTTAAATATGGGGAATGTTTCTGGAAAAGGACAGACTTTTAGTTCAAGACTTTCCTATAAACATACATAGACTTATCTGTGGTAGTCCCTGTTCTTTGCTAATTCCAAACCATTAGGAAGGAAACCAGGATGATAAAGGTTTTGGAAACCAAGATCTACAAGGATGGGTTGAAAAATCTGTAATACCATAATACCAGACTTAACATAGAAACAGATCTTGGCCTCAGAGCCATAAAACTATACTTTACATCTCTACAGACCCTGGCCTAATCCCACCATTTCTACTAATCAACTCTCCCTCCTGTTCTTCCCCCTCCTCCTCTTCCCTCACCTATCCTCTCGCCCCCGACTCTATATATGACAGCCAATGAATATCTGGTATGAAATGTATATCCCATCCCATAATACAGGCATGTCCAAACTTTGGCCCTCCTGATGTTTTGGACCACAACTCCCAGAATTCCAAGCCTGTATTTTCCAATGGCAAAGGACTGTGGGAGTTGTGGTCCAAAACATCTGGAGGGCCGAAGTTTGGACATGCCTGCCATAATATATAACACACCTCATTCTGCTGCTATATGTCTGAAGAAGTGGATGTGTCCACAAAACGTTACATTATAGTATGAAAGTTGGTCTTTAAGGTGTCACCTGTTTTGTGTCTTTTGTTTTGTTTTTCTTTGATTTTTGCCTGAAATTCTTGAAAAATCTAGGCATGTTTGTTCTGGAGGAGGCAGATTGAATATGAGACACATTTCCAAATATTTGAAAGGCTGTCACATGGAAGAGGGAGCAAGCTTGTTTTTTGCAGCTGTGGAGGGTAGGACCTGAAGTAATTGATGTAAATTACAGGAAAGTAATTTAACTCAACATTAGATAAAAAACATGCTACTGTGAAAGCTGTTTGACAATGGAATGGACTGTTTTGTAAAATAGTGGATTTTCCAGCACTGGGAGTGATTCAAGAGATGTTGGATGACCACCTGTTAGGGGTGTTTTAGGAATGGGTTGCCTACTATGACAAGGGTTTGGCCTTGATGACCATTGCAGTCCCATCAAGCTCTAGTTCCCTGTGATTCTATGATTCATTAAGTTAGAGACAGGCAAAATGCAGGTGTTGTTTGATTGCTTCAATTCCTCATCAGCATTGACTGTGCTCTCTAAGATTGATTGAGGGTGATGGATGATCCATCAACATCTGGAGGGTTGCACAGTGTCTACGCCCATGCTTTATCAATGAGCTTAGGTAACATGATTCAGTTGTTCTTTTTCCTCATGTAGAAAAACCTATTTCTAAGAATGAATTCAATTTAGAGAACTGTGATGCTATTAGGAAATATTAGAACTTAACTTACTGAACTTACGCAGGGACTCTGGATAAGCAAAACACACAGTAAATTTGCAACACGGGTTGAAGCAAAAATATTCTGAGTGTATTTTTTTTTATTTCACACTCACGTTAATTATAGCTCTACCTGCCAGTATTGGTAGTGGTCATTGAAAATGGATCTTGTAGTACTAAATAGTTCAGGGGCAAAAAAATTCGCATCCCAGAAATATAGCAAATCCCCAAAATAAACATGCAGTTGTTGCCTATTTAGTTACCAAACGAGATTTGGTCATGATCTTGTCTGCTAGTCTTTTGCTATGTTTTTACTTTGTTCCAGCAATAGCTACTGGCTGGAACAGTTTGAATAATAAGCTTTCAGTGCATCCCAGGTTTCTAGAAAAACTTAAAGGTAGACATTTCAAGTCACAAGTTCACCTTTCCTCAGATGTAAAGCAATTATATCTGATATATCAAAGAACTGTGAGCAGTTACTCAGTTATCAAGGAGGAAAAGGCATCACCTGATATCTTTAAAAATGATTGTGTGACCTCAGCATCCATCAGTAGCTATGTCAATACACAGACCAACCTAAGAATTCTGAAAATCTTCTTTTTTGGTGGTATTTACTTTGCATGCCTTATATTGATCTGAATGGAGTTTCACATTAAAATGCATATTTTCTTAATCTCTCACAGATTTGGTTGACATTTATGAGATGTTTCACGTATCCAGTCAAGGACAATACCACAAAGCTTGCAATTGTATGGTTTACTCTTTCTTTTGGGTAAGGCTGATAAAACCAAAGTGGAGTACTTGTAATACTTATTAAACTGGATTGTATTGGCATTATTGTATACTAAACTTATCATTCATGGGAACCTAATGCAAAGGGTTTTGCTTATATACTGCCACATAGTGCTTAAAGCACTCTCTGGGCAGTGTACAGTTTTATTTTGCAGGCTACACATTGCACCCCTCCAACAAGCTGAATCAATCACAAGCCAGCTACCTGATATGGAACCCAGGTCATGAGCACAGTTTTAGCTGCAGCATAGCAGTTTAACCCCTGTACCACATGGGTCCAGCTAGGCAGGAAATGTCTTATTTTGGCTAGTGAGGGAAGTTTTAGAAAGGAAAAACTTTTTCCCTCTGTCACAAGTAAATGAATGGTGGAAGGTTCTGGACAGATAAAAGGAAATGCTTTCTCCATAAACTGCCCAGAGTAGCCTTGTAGCTAGATGGCACAATATACAAATTTAATAAATAAATAAAATAAAAAGTAAGTAAGCAAGTAAGTAAGTAAATCTCATACCTCCTTAGTTAAGACTATGAACTTTGATACACGATGTTTTAATACTGAAAAATTTGCCTTGAAAATTTATTAGACCTTCTCTCAAAAGCTAAAGGCCTGAATCCAATTGATAGAACAGACCCATTGAATTAGTGGAATCCATGTAAGTTTTGACTAATTATTCACAAGAGATTCAGTATCTCAATGCAGCTGGGAATGGAAATTGGATTATGGCCATGAATATTAGTGGTTACTAGTCATGGTTGTTACATGGTATTTCTAGTTGTTCAGAAGTAGTAGCAGGAGAGAGAGCTGTTGTCTTCTTGTCCCATTAGTTTCCCAGCAATGTAATAGATAGTAATATCTGGTTTTATTGTCCACGTGACTAGATATTATGATGTAGTTTCTTTGTGTAATTGCTTTTTCTTCTTCTGTGAATGGAAAATGGTCTGTGAGCTAACTAAACCCAATATAGTACCAAATCCATTGCTACCCATAGAAAATAAAGGTTTGAAGTTATATCAATTGCTTTTCACAGATATTATGGATTGTCAGTCTGGTTTCCAGATGTGATTAAACACCTACAAGCAGATGAATATGCTTCTAGAAGGAAAGAGTTTGTAAATGAGAAGATTACAGACTTTGACTTCAACTTTACGCTGGAAAATCAGATCCACTTCAATGGAACATTCATCAATGACAGGTTGAAATAAACAAACAAATGAATAATGTCATTTTACTTTCCAGAAAAATATCAATAGTAGTGTACACTTTTATCTAGATCCCCCCCCCATTTTCATTCTTATTAATATATGTTAGGAATATTAACAGCTTTAGAGAAGCCTACTCACTTTTTCAGAAAAATCACTAGTAGTCAGTAAAAAGCAAATCAAAACATGTTGCTTATATGCCATCCCATAGCACTTAAAGCATTCTCTGGAAATTTTACAAATCATCATGCAGGCTCTTCATTGCCTCTGCCCCAGCAAGCTGGGTAATCATTTTACCAACCTTAGAAGGCTGGATAGCTAAATGAACCTTGAACCTGCTACCTGGCATTGTGAGCAGAGTTTTGGCTGCAGTACAACCATTTAACCACTGTGCCAGAAGGCTAGTTAATCTAAAGAGTGATAGATTCAGCTCTCACAGGGAATTATTCCACATAAGGGGGCAGCATCACATTCTGTAGGTAGTTACATGCCTATGTGCGTGCTCATTGCTCTTAGTCATTGCTCATTGAGATTTTACTATAAATTCATCATGATTTCAAAGTACTATCCATTGGTCTTCAATAGAGATGGGCACCAAACAAAAAATAAAATGTTGTTTTGTCATTTAGTTACATAATGAATTGTTTCATAACATTGCTTTCTCAAACTCTACCCTGTAAGCCCCCCCCCCCAAATTTAGGGAGATTTGGGGTTCAGTGGGCTGAGTTATTCAACTGCAAAGAGGGTCCCCCAACAGTAATTGGAAGTGCCGTGCATGTGCCATGCCAGAAATAGGTCAATTTACTTCCCCTTGCTTAAGCCCTATATTGCCAGCATGTGCTCTATACACTTCTGTAATTAGCTGGGGGACCCTCTTTGCAGTTGAATAACTCAGCCCACTGAACCCCCAAACTCTCCAAATGTGGGGGGGGGGCTTACAGGGAAGAGCTTGAGGAAGCTCCTCTGCAATTTCCATGCTGCTACATGCATGCGATCATTATTTTTGAGTATATATTTTAATTAGAATTTGATTCACCACAGGCCTGCAGGGCCTTTATGCTGGCCAAGGTGAATGTGCTGCCTTCAGCACTTCTCCAGGGTAGGTTCAGGAGAATTCCATGCTAAGAGAGATTTTGTCTATGTGGAAACGAGTCCCCTGAGTTTCTTCAGCACATGCTTCCGTTTTGTCCATTTTATGAACAAATTAGGAATAACCTAATTTGTCCGTTGCTGAATAAGCTCCAAGGCCACCCTTCCAGGTGGTTAGTTCAGTACTGTCTAATAGACAAGAACTCATATGTTACAGTACAGGTTGCAAAGTTCCTTCTAGCTGCCATTCGCAAGAGGGCAGAGATCATTTCGACCACCCATTCCCCTACTAGTATTTCTCATTGTTTTGCTCCTTGTTTTTACTGTATATTTGTATATATGGGTCATATGACCGCAATAAACTTGATTTGATTTGATTTGATTCAAAGGAACACACATATCAAAGAATGGAGGTTGACTGCAGTTGGGCAAGTTGCAGTGCTGTAAATATGTGGCACTGATATGTCGCTAACCAGATGACCTGAAAGCAAGCCCTGATAAACTTTAGGGGGAATTAACATACCTGAATGGGAAGAGAGGTATTAACAGCTGGAAAGGAACATAGAAGAATTAAGGAATAGATCAAAGAAGGATCACATGGCAGATCTCAAGTTTGCAGGAGAGCATCAAAGACAGCTTTGAGACACTAAAGTAGAAGAGGGATTTAGGAATTAAACTAGAGAGAGAGAGAGAAAGAGAGAGAGAGGGAGAGTTGAGCAATGGGACTAGATAGAGATGGCTGAAGATATATTTACCAGCCGCAAAAAGAAGGCTTTTAACAAGAAAGGTTTTAGCTGTTAGCTGTGACATCAGAAGATTTTAGAAAGGAACATAGAGAGCTGCTTGGGGCTGTTAAAAAGGAGGGGAGGAATGGAGAAACCTAGCCTCATGGCCAGTTAGTCTTTGCTTTTGATTTTCTTGTTTTGTTTGTTTTTCACAAAAGGTTCAAAAGCCTGTTCCTTGTTTTGTAACTGTTCCATGATTTTATTTAATTTGGTTTTTATTACTTTTAAATTCTTTTTCAATACATTTTTAAAAAGACATATGGCCTGCAAGTTGCTTTTGGAAGAACTCCTAAAAAACTCATCCATGACTACCATATGAGTACTGAGAATGTGTTGAGTGTCTCAGTGATGGGTTTCGGGGTGGTGGTGGTGGCAACATTTAAAACATGACCATCTTTATCTGGAGTGTTAGTGGTGTAAATCCCATACTCAAGCCATTTCTCACAAATTTACCACACCTTGAGGTTAATTCTTACGTTCTAGAGCAGGCATGTCCAAACTTTGGCTCTTCTGATGTTTTGGACCACATCTCCCAGAATTCCAAGCCTGTATTTCCAATGGCAAAGGACTGTGGGATCTGTGGTCCAAAACATCTGGAGGGCCGAAGTTTGGACATGCTTGTTCTAGAGGGTTCACTGTTGAGGGTCAGAGAGTGGGCATCACCTTTTGTAAAAGAGGATTTTCTCTTTTGTAAATTAGCCTGCAATCATGTTCCAGTTATCAAAAGTCTCTTCCCATTTTTTCCAAGTCTCGCCTCTCCTCTTTCTTTTTAGTTTATAATAAGTATAAAATGCTCTGATCCCCCAATCAGATGAACTATGAACCAGTAGCTACTTCCACATCACTGTTTTGAAACCTTCGGTTGATTGATTTTGTTAACCATGGAAGTTACTATCTTCTAAGAACACTAGCCATTCATACATGATGCAAAACCACAGTTGTACAAACAAGGAAAGAGAAGAAAGTGTTTGCATGCTAGAAGAACATATGAAAATAGTCAACCCGGAAACCATGGCTGTTTTGATAATGTCAACTTTGAAGATCTATGGTTTGTAGAATCAGAATGTGACATTTGTGTTGAGCCATAATCTTGTAGCATCGGTCAAAAAAGCATCCAAAACAAGGCTTCACAACCGACTGTCTTAAGATGACTGTGAATGATTTGTATTGCTCAGGTTTACCATGATGAAATTCAAAGCAGTCGTTTTTCAAGACACGCTGTTCAAGAGCTGTAATTTTGAAGACGTTGCCACACTGAACACTTACTTTAGGAACTGCACTTTTGTGGAGACCTTTTTCTTCAATACAGGTAGGCTGGAATGTGGTTCCTTGGTTAGCTGCCCATCTCTGTAGGATCCTATTTTATCAGGAATTCATTGCCAAAAGTGCTGAAAATTCAGACAGTTACTAACAGACTAACTAAACCAAACCCTTACATAGTCTGTGTTGCCTATTAACTATAGAGAATATGCATGCTGAATTGTTGTCTGGGTTTATTGTTTCTGCTTTGATCATTCTTCTCCATCTCTTTGGAGAATGAAAGAAGAGTGGGAAGTTTGGCTTCCTTCACAAGATGAAGGAAAGATCCATGCCAACCATTCCATCATCTCTTTGGCAGCAACCCCTTTTTTTCTGCCAAAGATGAATGTTCAGTAATGGAGCCTGTCTGCTTATTGAGTCATGGAGAGAAAAATAGACTCTGGCAGTTGCCTTGAAGCTTCATCAAGCAGCCTGTGAGTGAGAACCTGCAGGACTTCCTTCCTTCCTTCCTTCCTTCCTTCCAAGCTGTATACCACCCCATACTAGAAAGCATATTTTGGGCAGGTAACAGCAGAAAACAAATAGAAAACTACAGTGCAATATTATGTAGTAGTATTAGTAGGTTTTTTCCCCATCATGTCACCTCCAGCTCATGCAACCCTATTGGATGAGTGATCTCTAAAATATCCTGTCTAAACAATAAAATCAGTCAATCGATAAACACATTGAACTAGCTCAACCAATATTGAGATAAATAAACAATTTTAAAATGGCATTAGACGTCACAGGTATCTATCACTAATAAAAAGCAGATTTAAACAATTCTGTTTTAACTAACTCCTCAGAAACTGAGAGGGAATGTACCTGGGAAAGCTCTGCTGGAAGTTTATTCCAGAGACTTGGGGCCACAACCAAAAAAAGCCCAGTACCTGATATTCACTCTGTTGGCCTCTTTTGGTATTACTCTTTTGTAGGACAGACATTCAGAAAGTTATTGAGGTCCTAAATGGTTTAGGGCTTTATGATCATCACCTTGACGTGAGCACAGAACTAACAACAGCAGAGTACCATTTAGAGATGGGCACAAATTGCAGTTTGACCTCTTTAATGTAGCATCCACACAGGTGTTCTGCAGGCACTGCATGCTCCCTAACCCTAACCCTAACCCTAACTCTAACCCTAACCCTCCCCTACTTCCTCCACATGTTTGCCCACTTAGGGACTACAGCAAACCTCCTTCCCTTGTCTCCTCCACATTATTATCCATCCACCAGCAGTGCCACGGGCTTCCCTGGCCCACCTCCTCATCTGAGTTGTCATCTGTGCAGAGAAAACGGAAGAGAGGAATGTGTTGCACCTGGGGAATGTACAATCATTCAGAGGAGGCAGAGGAGAGAAGCAGGCTGCACCCCCAGAACACCTGAGCTAATGCCGTGTCAAACCAGGATGAACTGCAGAACACAGTTCATGTACATCTCAAGTAGCATTACCTGAGCTTCCCAAGGCATCCTGCTGTCTGAGGTGAAAGACAAAATGGGGCCCTCAATCCATGTCTAGAAGGTTCCATTGGGGAAAGGCTCAGAGAAGAGTCCTGTGATACTGCTGATGGCCCTACCTCCATGAATTTTACAAAAATCCCAGTGAAATCTCTTGAAGGTAGTAGTCACAGCTGTATCTTATGGCAATGATAAATTACAAGGCTTGATATGCAAAAACGTCCATCCTTCTAGCTGTCATGAATCTCCTCAGCTTCTGTAGTTGACCCCTTTGGATTCAAGCATTTGATGTGTGAGTGCTGAAAAAACACCCTCTGCTTTATTTTGAATACCAGCCACAGGGCTCAATGAAAGAAAATATTGAATGACTATAAGTCAGCTGCTTTCCATGCATCTTGTCTGTCTCTTTGAAGGGGGTGGAAGAATTTATCACTGGACTGTCAAGCACAGGGAAATTCGTTCCAAATGAAATTATGTTAAGCAAATTTTCCTTTATACAAATTTCCCATAGGAATGCATTGAAAACAGAGTGATCCCATTTTTATATTGTACAGATTTGCCCCATAGGTGATTATGTTAAGCAAATTTCCCCTAT
>JAHTLZ010000240.1:12931233-12949218 GCA_023846285.1 Phrynocephalus versicolor | reverse complement strand
TAATAATAATAATAATAATAATAATAATAATAATAATAATAATAATAGAGTCACCCATGTTGTTGTTGTTGTTGTTGTTGTTGTTGTTGTTGTTCAGTTGTTCAGTCATGTCCGACTCTTCATGACCCAATGGACTAGTGCACGCCAGGCCCTTCTGTCCTTCACTGGACAGTTTGGTCAAATCCATGTTGGTTGCATCAATGACACCGTCCAACAATCTCATTCTCTGTTGTTCCCTTCTCCTTTTGCCCTCAATCTTTCCCAACATCAGTGACTTTTCCAAGGAGTCCTCTCTCCTCATGAGGTGGCCAAAGTACTGGAGCCTCAGCTTCAAAATCTGTCCTTCCAGTGAACATTCAGGGTTGATTTCTTTCAGGATGGATAGGTTTGATCCCCTTGCAGTCCAGGGGACTCTCAAGACTGTCCTCCAGCACCACAGCTTAAAAGCATCAATTCTGCAGCAATTGGCCTTCCTTATAGTCCAGCTCTCACTTCCATATATCACTAATGGAAAAACCATGGCTTTGACTATTTGGACCTTTGTTGGCAAAGTGATGTCTCTGCTCTTTGAGATGCTGCCTAGGTTTGTCATCGCTTTCCTCCCAAGAAGCAGGTGTCTTTTAATTTCATTCCTGCAACCACAATTTGCATTGATTAAGGAGCCCAAGAAAATAAACTCTGACATTGCCTCCATTTCTTCCCCCTGTTTGCCAGGAGGTGATGGGACTGGTGGCCATGATCTTAGGGTTTTTTTTAATGCTGAGCTTCAGCCCATTTTTTCACTCTCCTCTTTCACCCTCATTAAGAGGTTCTTTAATTCCTCCTCACTTTCTGCTATCAGAGTAGTTTCATCTGCATATCTGAGGTTGTTGATATGTCTTCCAGCAATCTTAATTCTGGATTGTGATTCATCCAGTCCTGCCTTTTGCATGATGTACTCTGCATATACGTTGAAAAGACAAAGTGACAGTATACAGGCTTATCATACTCCTTTCCCAATTTTAAACCAGTTGTTCCATATCCATATTGAGTCACCCATATATACTGCTATTAGTGAAGACATCAGGAAGATCAGGCACTTTAGTCTCTCATCAATTCTGCTTCCTCTGAAATAACAGAAATATTAGTACCTATGACTCACAGTGACCTCTAATAAAGAAATGTAAATTAAAAATGAAAGGGGTGACTTATCAGGCCTTTGGCTGTAAAATAAAATTGATTGATTGAAAAGGGTGAGAGAAGAAATGATCAAACCGATAAAAGGCAGATGAAAAATGAAAAATAAATACAGATAATTACATGAAAATGTCTAAATCAAAATTAAGAAACCCAAAGAAAAAATGAAGATGTTCGAAACATAAATTAAAAATATGGAGAAGATCTACAATCCTCTAATGTATGTGAAAAGATCAGAAAGGTAGCAGTTATCTTTGAAAACAACAACAACTATGCCAACTACCACTAGGTAATATGATACCTGATGTCAAGGATAACATTATAGTGTAGAGTGAACAAATTCAAGAAGTATTTGAAGATAACAGACCACGAGAAATTATTGCATGAGATGTTGGCACTGGACTGGAAATACAGAATTCCAAAATGGTTGATAAACATTGGCAAAGTTTCTCTTTGATTTTTATTGATGATATATTGGCAGTAGTTTGAAAGAAAACAAATGTCAACAATTTGTATGCCCTAATAAATATTCTCAGTGAACTCTAAAGAACACGAATCGTTCGTTAAATTTAGTTGCAGTTAACCTTTATTATGTTTTGCCTAGATGTCCTAAGCACATCCGATCTTGCCTGATTTCG
Source organism: Phrynocephalus versicolor (assembly GCA_023846285.1). Taxonomy (NCBI): domain Eukaryota; kingdom Metazoa; phylum Chordata; class Lepidosauria; order Squamata; family Agamidae; genus Phrynocephalus; species Phrynocephalus versicolor. The sequence goes on along the minus strand of JAHTLZ010000240.1, from coordinate 12,947,404 downwards.
GAAGCTAAGCAGGGTTGGCCTTGGTTAGTACTTGGATGGGAGACCACCAGGGAAGACCAGGTGCTGTAGGCGCCTGGGTTAGGAAATGGCAAACCACTCCAGTATTCCTGCCAAGAAAACTGCATGGACATGGGGTCACAAAGATTCGGTCACGACTGTAATGACGCAACACACAACCTTTATTATATTACTATAAAAGGAAAATGTTAACGCTGCTAATGATTGCAGAATGACAAGCTCAATGAGTAATTGGTTTAGGGTTTGAAAAATGCATGGCAGACATTGCAAGATATCTAGAAGAGGTTGAGGACACAATGTGGATTCTAATTTCCACTGGGAGCAAAAGAACATTGTTCTGCCTAAATGTACTTGGTGAGAGAGGACCTATCATGAATATGGAACACTACTGACCACAAGAATGTCTTTGACAAAGTCTACTAAGGTCAGCTGGTGATGTTCTTAATAGTCAATAAAAATCAACCAATCCAAGAATGAAAGTTAACAATCCAAAAAGAGAGTGTGAGAGTTGTTCACAAATGAAAATGCCATGGAATTTGCCTGAATTATCAGTGGGGTCATAGCCATGCAATTAAAGTATGTCATGTAACAGTGTGGAAGCTATTATTTATATAAGACTCTATTTTTGTGGGGAAACTGTTAGACTAAACATTGAGGGTCATTTTATGCACAGGAGTAAGGCAAGGAGAGAACCACATGGTTGCGAAACTGTAATTTTGGGTTGGAAAAGTGAGGGCTGCCTTATACAGTACATGAGGGTGTCTTATAGGCAGAAAAATACGATAATTAAAAATTGCAATATACAGGATTGTCCTGTGTACAAGACCATATTTTGAGCTAAATTTGTTAGATTAAAATTTTGAGGGTCGTCTTATACTTGGAAGTAAGCCGAGGTGAGAACCGCACATTCGCAAAACAGTAATTTTGGGTTGGAAAAGTGTGTGTGGGGGGGTCTTCTTATATATGGAGGCATCTTGTAGACAGAAAAATGCAGTAGATTTATTTCAAGCTGGCAAGAATGTGTTGGAGCCTGAGACTGACAAAAAAAAATTAATACTAAAATGATTGTATAAATGCCAGGATAACATAAAACATGTAAAATACAAAAATATAGCATATTTGAGGCATATAATGGGAAACAAAAGTGCACACTTTAGAACTGATAATTTCACTCTCCTCAGATTAGAGGGATTAGGTCCTCACAGCTTCAGATGGACCTTCTGTTTGGAGAGAACAGGCTGTTCGTATATGCCTTTCCCCAGACTCTGTGTGGGATGGTTGTGCTTTTCCTGCAGAGTGACTTGGCCTTGAAATAATATTGTTCACAGTACTGTACTAGCTTAGGCCCCTTTCCTAGCCTAATACTGTGAACAATGTTCTGCAGGAGTTATCAGGAGTAGATGACTGGCATCATCATCATCATATATAGTTCATACTTGTTCGTTTGACTAGGGGCCTTTTCACACAACCCCTAAGATCCGCTGGCCACTTAAATTCGGACCAGAGATCTTGGGGGTTCATTGCTCTTCCTGCGTCCCCACCCCTCCACACTTCCTTGATCCTGTCTGCATGAGGGGAGGGAGAAAAAAGGGGACAAAAGAATGCAGGCTCACCTCCGTTTGCCGGTCCAAGCCTCCCCACCCCATCGTCGTCCTGATTCCTTCTCTTAAAGGGGCAGGAGGCAAAAAACAACAACAAACAGAAGCGAGGAGAGCTGGGCACTCACTCCTTTACATCAAGATCTTGGATTTATCACCCTCCAAGAGCAGGTACCTGAAAAGTGCACTGGGATGCGCTTAGGTGGGCGTGGCCGCACTTACTTTTCTGTAAACTCCGGAGCTGGTGGGAAAACAATTTTAAGCTCTGGAGCTGGGAGCCATTTGCGGCGGAGTTTAGGGGTCGTGTACAAATACCCTAGGAATGTTTCACTAAATAATGCTGCTTAGAAAATGTCAAGTACATTAACGGAAAGGTTTGCTTTACCTTCTTGGGTCTCTTAACTACTGGTTCCAACCAGGTAAGTCCACCTTGGAGAAAAAATTGCCTGTTGTATTTGCTCCAACGTAGGGACTATGGGTTTGGATAGCTAGTCAGACCTAATTCACATACTTTTTGCTAATAGTTGCCCATTTTAATGCTTTATTTATGTGTCATTTTGTTATTGAAAACCATTGTAGAGAGTTTGCTGAATCACACAGCTTGTACATCTTTTAAAGTTCTGCAGGCATATGCGATGGGGTATTGTAGTACAGAAATGAAAAGAGTTTTTAAGTGTTGGCCACTATCTCTCTTTGCTCTGCTTTTCTTTCCTAATGTACTTTTTTCTGTTGGGTTTAACTTTTCCTTTCTCTCTCTCTCTCTTTCTCTGTCTTTCAGGGCAACAGGCTTTGGCTTTTTAAATGCACTATGCAAAGCAGCTGCTGTTCTTGGAAACTTAATATTTGGTTCCTTCGTTGTCATTGCCAAATCAATTCCTATTATCTTGGCTTCTACGGTTCTAGTCTGTGGAGGTTTGGTAGGACTTCGACTCCCTGACACTAGAACCCAAGTGTTAATGTAACTTGGGGAAGGTTATGGATAAAAAAGCCATCTACAAATTTCTTTTCTCTCTCTTTCCAAGTGTCAGATCTCCTGGCTGGATGAACAAAGGCTTCAGATTCTCAGTGTGTGGAAGGTGACCCTGTAGCAGACGTTCTACTCTCAAAATGAAATGGCTGTGACAGGATATTAGAAAATAGGTTTAAGGTCTCATCAAAGGTTTTCTATGCATTCACTGAACACTTGGAACGGAGAGAGGGGCCACGCCTCTTGGCTATGCCCCCAGCATTACACATCCCATCTACTCACCCCTTGGCCACACTTTCAGAGAAAATCAAGTGAGACAAAGCTTTCTTACATAGTCTCCTCTATGCAACTGTAAACTTGTGAGGATGCCTGTCTGTACATATCGGCCTCTATTTCAGATCTTCTTTGAATGTGTGAAAGAGGGTCAAGCCAGTGTGGCTACATTGACACTGAACATAGGACAAACAGGCCCAACTCTGATCTGTCTTACCCCACCCCATTACACACAGTTAGTGCAGGGGCAAGCAGTTTCCAGAGGTCAGCCCTTCCTTTACTCATAAAGGCCCCTTGTATCCTCTATAGGATGCCGGCGAAATATTTGCTATGGTTCTGATTTCTTACCCTGGACCTCTTTTAGACACAGGGAAAGGCTTTTTTTTTTTTAAGTCAAAACTTGTAGTTACTGGATTTGCATGTACTGTAGTTTATATCCTGTGTTTTGCCCACGCTTGAATTAAAGTATGGGGTCCTTTCTAAAGAGTAGTTCATTATTGGCAAACCATACCGATGGACAGTTTCAAGCAAGGAAGACAATTGAGTAAGAAATAAATCTGACTCCACCTGTTTTGTCTTAGCAGGAACTCTGTGTTTTGGCCCTTTTAAGAGTTACTTTTCTAGATGTTAAGTTTTAATCATTTTTAAAGGTTGTTGCTGAAACCAAATAATGGCTATCTCATGTATGACTCTTTGACTATCTCTGTGTAGGGAAGTGTATTTCCCACCAATTTCTTAACAGTGATGCATTTTGTTTTATCAAAAGTACTAAGAACAATGCCAGACCTAAACCCTACTTAGCCATACTTAACCTTAAATAAACAGCAGCATGAAAAACATTCTACTAGTTTAGCCCCATAATGATGATCTGTGCCTGGGAAACACTCAAGTGAATACTGTATTACAGTATTACTGTAATACTGTATTACTAGGCATATTAGTTGTTATGCCTAGAATCATCAAAGCCATTCTTGGCAACATACATTAATCTTAACAGGTATAGTGAGCATAAAACTTGCATGACTGTACTCCAACATCGTTTTCCTGCTTTCTTAGGAAGATACAGTTGCATTCTCCTTTTATAAGGAAAAAAAATTATTCAGATTCTGGTTGTGGCTCAGATTCCCTGTTGCAGCTAAATAGATTTTGAGATTAAAACAATTCTTGCACCATCACAGCCAGACTTCCAACTGGAAAATCAAAGCAAAAACATTGTGAAATGTTTTTAAGGCGACTCATGCTGCTCAGAGTATGTTTCCTTTTCTGTAGAATTATAGTGCAGAAAAGCAGTGGCGTATTTTCCAGTTTAATAACAAAATTACTTCTTGAGGGTGGGGAACTTGTCAATTAAATATTGTAATAATAATAATTGCAGAATTTGGAGGAAATTGGGAGTCTGTGTCTTTTTCTTTTTAGCCACGAGGCTTTCCAGATTACTTGGAAAAAGCAAAACAGTTGTCTCAACTCTTCAATCAGGTCTAGCAGTAAGGGTGTTGCTGTAATGCAGATATTATACTTAAACAACATAGTAGTGCATGCTACCTGATTTAGGCAGAAGCATAAAAAGAGTGTATTGGGGGAGCAGGCAACAGAGAGAGAGAGAAAGAGAGTTTTCTTTATCAGCTGTCATATCTCCACCCTGGAAAAGACAATGTTGTTTTATAACATAGAGGTTAATCCAAGAAAACAGAGGCAAAGATGAGTGCTGAAAATATAATTCTGCTGCCCAGTTAAATGCAGATGCCCTTTGCTCACGTCTGCTCTCTCCAAACTCAGACTCACGTTTTCCCAAAGAATCAGCCACTAGAAAGGCCTGCCTTAATTATGTGCTTCATTCCTAATAAGCTCATTGGGGCTAAGGATAGGTAACCCTTTCAGAATTTCACCCATAAGGGTCACATTTCCAATAGGGTTATCTTTAACTTTTATTTATTTATTTATTTATTTATGCACTTTTAGACCGCTCCGATTTCCCCTCAGGAACTCGGAGCAGTTAACAAAAGCCAAATAAATAGATAGACAACAATTAAAACCAATATCAGGACATAAAGAAAAATAATAAAGACAATAAAAAGAAGATAATAATTTCTCAATACCAAATCAAACTCATTTGTTGTGCTGTTTCCCAGGCTTATGGGTAGTTGCAGTACTCTTCCTGAGTTTTGTGATTATTGCTGACGTCCTAGATTTTAATGCTAGTTTAGCTTTTCAGGGCCACTTTTAATAATCCATGCCATGTTTTAAATCTGGTCCTTTAAACTTTTCATTTCATTTGGAGGGGAGGAGCTTTTTAATCTGCCCCTAGTCATGGAGGGATCCTTACCTAATTGAAAATCTGAAGCCTCTGTACAGATTGGGAGTGATGATCAAACGCCAGCTGTAAACCATGCTTTTGACATGCACTGTCTACTTATATTGATGTGGTGTTATGTCTGCTTCAGTCACGAACGTAACCAGTGAAAAATCCAGAGCCATAACTAAGGAGGAAAAGCACACACCAGCTCCAAAGTTGAATTGTCGTGATAAATATCTCACCAATCTTTCCCTGTTTCCTGGCATCTGTGGAGAACAGCAAGGCCGAAAACATCAAAGAGAGTACAGTAGAAGAAATGACAGAAGAAGGTTTGGAAAATGAGAATGCACCACTGTAGCCCATTATCCTTGAAGCACTGTTGATGAACACACATGCTATCACCAGGTGACAACCCGTGGCTTAGATGCAGGTGTACAATTGCAAATATTAGCTCTTTGGTGGTCCATATGTTTTATGTATATGATCTAAATGTGTTTAAGTTCTGCTCGTTACCTTCATGTCCTTCTCCAACACACACACACACACACACACACACACACACACACACACACACACACACACGTTCTTAGTTTGGAAGGGCTTGAGTCTCTGTGCCAGCCCATAACTCATATTTATTAGTGAAAAGAGAACCATGTGCCAAAGTTTGCTTCTCATTCCTACTTTTCTTGTAAAATACCCAAAGGGGCAAAGAGTAATATATCTTTGTCACAGAGAGAATGACGAGTTCCAGGTTCTGTGGACCATGACACTCTCTACAAGGGTGATGTTCAAGTTGCCATTCTGCTTGTTTATTGGGGCTGAAATTACATGTGCATTTTAATGTACTCTAACCCATATTTGGAGCCCCCCTCCTGCGATTTAGATTAGTGCTTATTCCCAATGTTTACACAGTATGGCTGTGTCTGTTTTAACTATAGCTGGGGAAAGTAACTCTTCTGGACTACAGCAATGATGGCCAGAGCTATGTCGGTTGGGGATCCTGGGATAAATAAATAAATAAATAAATAAATAAATAAATAAATAAATAAATATTTTCCAGCTCTGTGGTGCCACCAAAAAACCCCTCTTTTCCAGTAGAGTGGACAAATATGGGAATTTCTTCCCAACTGCTTTGTCAGGTATTGTTGTCAGTTTAATTAAAGCATCATTATCAATTCCCACCCTAATCTGCTCATACCTCTTTCACTTTGAAAGAAAAGTGTTGATCAAATTGACAGGGCTTTCCTCAGTCTTTCTCCTTTCTCAGGAGAGCAGAGCACAGTGATAGTGATATGAACGGGCATCCATCAATTGGGTCTATTTTCCTCACACATTCATTCCCACATAGACACCATAAGTTAAAATGTGAAGAGAGGACCTTTTCCCAAGTGTGCTCAGTAAGCAACAAAATGCCATTTCAGAGAAAAAGTGATGCAAACAATTGTAGGAAGACAGAAATTTGGTAAGAAAGTTCTCTTCTTAAATGACAATCTGTTAGCTTAAAAAAATCAGATACAATTGTACTCAGACATCTATGGCAAAGTGAACCGTCAGAATATTTTGTTATTCAGGAAGAAACCTTTCTCCCATGGGCACTGCAGCCCTACTGTATTGACTATTGTTAACTTACTAATGATTAGCGCCATGTTAATTACAGAGCCCGCTCAAAGTCCTTCAATTACAAGAGCAACAGCAGCAATTCCATGTGTCCTTTCCAAGTAGTGGTCTTTGGCCCTCCAGGTGCCTTGGATTTCTGTTCCTGGTGCCGCTATGTCCAATGGTAACAAACGGTCAAACTTTCCCCATACCTTCAAGCTCTCATTCTTTTAGCGTGTCTATAATTTGTGTCAACCTCTTTCAACCGGCATGGTCTAAAAGCCCTGTACTCCATTCCACACGTTCCCCATCCCTAGTGATCATGCTGGCCAGAGTAGGTGGGAGTTGTACTACTGTACCACACAACTGAAAGGCACCAAGTTACAGGAGGTTCTCTTACACCGAGTCACTTAGGTGCCAATAACTCCCAAGCTGTCTCCAGATTTAGTGCATGCCTACAATGAATGTGTCTTGGCACAGAGACTACTTCTGAGTGACAAAAGTGCTGAATGTTGGAGGGTAATAGGGACAGGAAATGCAAAGAAAGCTGCTCTTTAGCTTTTTCAAAGCAGCTGGGGGTCAAGTCAGCATTTCTGCCTAGATTGAAGCAAATGAGCTAGTTCTATTTGTTTTCCCTTGCATTTCCTGTCTTTCTGTTCACCAAGCCTACTATCAAATCTTAGGCTGTTGCTTCATATTAATAACGTCTGTTTGTATAAGGCAGGAAACACAGCAGGAAACGTTGCTATATATTAACCAACCGTTTCCCTTCAACAGTTTTCCCTGTTCTGTAAGTTTCGTGTTCCTATCTACAGCTTATGAATACAAGAACATAACTGGAGGGTGACTATGTTACTTGACCTAGTGAACAATTTGATCTTGTAGCAGTGATTGACCATACAGCAGTTCAGAATGAAGAGATCATGGCGATAAGGTTCTCTTTCATGACTATGAGCCAACTCCAGATCTTTCACTAGTAAGACTAAATTCCAGTGGATCTGTTCACAGTTGCTCAGATCTCCAGAACTATGTTGCAGGTTTTGCACACCCAGGGGAACTTGAAACATGTATTTCATGAATAGTAGCTGCACTGCAGACAAAAGAATTTTGTAATACAATATGGCATGCAGTTTATCCAAATGAAAAAATAATCAAAAGCTTGTGCATATCTGAAATTGAAGGTTCTAGGTGCATCTCAAGTTGCTTTTTGGATTCCAGGACATGCAATTAAAACAAAAAAACCTAATGGTGACCGTTCTTACCACTTCCTGTGGTAACAAATTCCATAGCTTGACTAAAAATCTAGCAACCCAGTAGGTCATAAGCGTGTAATGTAGAAATTTTTTTGAACCTTTGTCTGAAGGCAAGCTTTCAGGGTTTATATTTTATTCTCAGTCCCTTCCATAATATTTCTCAATGAAGCACTTTTTGCTTTTGCTGAGATGATGTTTTTAATCAGCTTAGTTCCCTAATCTATTCGGTATCACTTGAGGGTCCCCTTCACAACCAAACTTGAGGGCTCTCAGCATAAAGGGAAACTCCTTCCTCCACCCTCAATTCTCTCAACAAAAGGTAATGCCAGATTCCTGCTGTTTTGCTGCCTCTAGATTAAGCCATTTTTAAAAAAAATTTAGTACAGTGGCTAGACAGAAAAGAATAGACTGGGTCAAGCCCAGTGATGCACGATTAGATGACATAAATGCTTGCTATTTGTGGTGCTCTCATTAATATGATTCCAAGAGAGAACATAAATTTGTTCATTTTGAAACCTCACTGCAGAGAGGCTGTTGTAAGCATCACATATCTCTGTGTCACGTGCATTTCATTCCTTTTCTTTCCTCTAAAACAGGCATGTCCAAAGTCAGGCCCGGGGCCAAATGTGGTCCCTTTTCAAATTCCAAGTGGCCCGCAGCCTCTTCTCCCCACTGGCTCAGCCTGCCATGCATCCCCACCAGCTGCCCCCTCCCCGTACTGGATGGAGACATTAGCTTGCAATTTTACGGTTTGCCTGCTCTCCCTGCCTCTGTCATCCCTCCCAGCCACCTGCCCAGCCTACCTACCCCTGGTTCCGTTGCTGTAACGTCCTCTCTGCCTCCTTGCCTGTTATAGAGACTTGGCCAAAGTGCAGCCCGGGGCCAAATGAGGCTGAATGGTCGGCCCCCACATATTTTCACCTCACCAAATCTGGCCCTCCTTGCAAAAAGTTTGGACACCCCTGCTCTAAAAGCATTGCAACATTCCTAGCCCAGGCTGATTTTGATCAACATATTTTAAGAGACAAAACTGATAATTGAATAGAAACCATAACAGTAGCTTGAAAGGGTTGCCTTTTTCCCCCACCTACAAATCCCAGGGTTCCCTGGATAACATCCTAGCTGTAGGATTCTGGGAGCTGTAGAAGGAAAAGCAGTTCACATTTCCAAGCGGTAACCATAGCTCCATGTTAGGGCCTATGCACTTAATGTGAACAGTCTCAAGGTCAGTCATTGGAACCACCCGTTAAAAAGATTATAAGAACATAAGAAGAGCCAGGCTGGATCAGGCCAAAGGCCCATCTAGTCCAGCTTCCTGTATCTCACTGTGCCCCCACCAAATGAGTCTGGGAGCGCACGAGACTAGATATTTGTCTCCTGATACTGATGGGAGAGAACTCAGTCTGGGGTTTTTGGAAACCACTGTGAGTCAGAGGGGACAGTGTTGGGCCAGAGCAGGGGGTGGGTGGTTTAAGCAAAATACATTGGTTCAGGTGGTGTTAGCTTTCAGACACCAGCTGAAAGGCACCAGCATTCTCTATTATTGGCTTTCCTGGCTAGGGAACAGAAGTCCTACAATATTTAAAAGTCTGCACTTTGCTCATCTCTCAATTAGTCTAACATGACAAAAAGTTATAAAGAAAAACTAACTTTGGAGCTATATTTTTCTCTTTTTAGTTATATTTACATATGGTAAAACACTGAATATTTTAAAGATTGTGATTTATAGGTGCGTATGCTGGTTTAATATTGTATATATGCATACTGTATATACAAGTCTTTAGGCATTCTTGTGTCTATGAGCGATTATTCGACACTGGAAAGGTATACATAAAGGGTAGGTTCCAGCTAAAATAAATGTTTATAAGTTTCATTGATTTCAATGGTAGAATTAGTCTAGTCCTAGGCAGAGGTAAGTCCTGTGGACTTAAGCTCTATTCAGGCATTAGACATTGTGTAGAAAAATCATGAGCAGATGTAACCATTGTACTTGCATCTCCTCTGTCCTCATGTCCTACGTGTGGATTTAAAGAGGGAAAGCCTCTGCTCGCTGGAGAGTTCCACACATGGATCAGGACCTTAATTGCAGTCCTGTGGTCTACAGAAAAGCACCTAAATAACAATAGTTCTGCTGTCCCTTCCACCAAAGCAGAAGGACAAGATCATCCAAGCTGAGGGACAGATTTGAGCTTGGGGCCCCTCTCCAAGCTCTCATGAGACACTCAGAGGCTCTTCTTGCTCTCCTGTGTTGGAAGTTTGCATGTTCCACAGGTGTCATTCATGGATAGTTTTGTGGACAATTTGAATCCACAAGCCTTCCCTGTTTCTAAAGCCATCTCATACTGTATATGCAGAGGGTATACACAGTTTTCCTTCCTGATTGTTCTTGTTGGGAGTGTAACTGATGGCTTGAGCCCAGTAGGGTAATTATCCTCCTTCTGCTCACGCTAGGAGTGGGGGCTGGTTATTCATTTGTTTGCTTATTTGATTTAATTTTTTATCCTTCCCATCAAGGAGCCATGGTCTCTCTAGTTGGGAGATGTCCTAGTGCATATTATTTCAGTGAATGCTTATGTTTATGCTCCAGCAAATTCAAAAATGTCTCTGGGTTTAAACTATTATACTGGTATTTCTTTGTTCGATACTATGTATGTTCTAGCTAATGCTCTATGTAGTTTCAAAAACTAGTTCTATGTGGCATGTGCCTTTCTTTTCTTTCCTTTTACTTATTTTCCTTTTCTTTTTTCCTGCTCATCGTGCTGAGATTGCAGTACCGCACCCATTCTTATAAATTGCTTATTAGTGCTATTTTCTCAGTGGTCTTTGACCCATCAGGAACAAAGCCATTACCAAACTGCCTTTCAATTAAGTATTACCTCTTTTTAAAAACAACCTTCCTAGTACATCAGTGAGACACATGCATTGCCAGTGCTACTGTTGTGTAACAGCAATGTGCTTGCGGGTTAAAGAGAGTTAATTCCAAAGTAGTGGCCTTCGTTGCTTGTCTCCTTTCCTTTATGTAAGTGACTTTAGCCTCTCTGTGTAACCAGGAGAGAGTGGGTGTGTTTAATTGCTGAACCGAAGAGTCAGCAGAAGAATTTTTTCCCTTCCCACATGAACAAGCAAGGCCTGTGGACTAAAGGACAAGCAAAGAATTTACACCCCCGGTTGAGGGGGATTCTGACTAATGGATAAAGAGAATTTTTGTATTACCTGCATAAAAGGTACAACATGGGATTGAATAGCAATTGGCACTTTTGAGTCAAGGCTGTAAAAACTGATTATCCTTCCAGGGACTAACCAATGGAATCTGGTTGCATCTTCCTGTGTCCTAGGCAACTGCAGGGCTAAAGCGGCAGCAAGAAATTACTATTTTGAAAATAATAGCTCTTTAAAATAATGATCTTATTATAGAACACTTTTTTATTTCTAAGCTTTCAGATTTTGAGGCTTTGGAGGACACACTTGCATTTGCACCTGTATTCTGTCCCTAGGGGAGCAAGTGCAATGATTTCCCGCAATATGAACTTCTGTCTAAACCACTGAGTTCAGAGAGTGCTGTGTTCAAAAAGGCAAGGTCTGTATAAATTGGCTCAGAGGCAGAAAAAGTCATATGCCACCAGGACATCTGTGATGTGGCACATGAGGTTTACAGTAAGCTTGCTGACTCATTCAGGGGTGGGTAAATAATTGGTTTATCACATGAAGGCACAGATCCTTCACATAACAAAGGCTTACAACAATAACCAATTGATCACATATCTGTACCGGTCAACAGTAAGTTGTAAAACAGGGCAGAGCATCTGCAGATCTATCAGTCTTGGGTTGCCGCTCCCATAATACTTCATTCTCTTGGTTATTCTGGCTATGGTGACTTGATGGGAGCTCAAGTCCCTCAGCATCTGAAGGGCAATCCCTGCCTTAAAACAACATAGTAAAATGCATGGCCTCGCTTGCTCACATGCTGATTTTGTATGCAGAAGTACTGCATCCTGAAGAGGCAAAGACGGTCTGTTTATTCTAACAGAAGCTTGCCACACTCAGTATATGTGAAATCAGCTTGCTTTTTGTTTTATAACTGGTCTGGTCAACGAAGACAGGAGCACTCTGTTTGCATTCTTATTCTCTTGGGCACAGAGCACTACAAGATTTGGAACTACACATCTGCCTTAACTTGTGGTTGGGCCCTAGACTGCTAAAACTATAGGGAGAAAAGGTTATCTCTTGGGGAAGTGGACTGCAGAGTGATTGCCTTGTCTAAAGATTTTAAAGGGAGTGGGCGAGATAACCAGATAGATTGCTTCAACCTAAGGGCCAAGAATCTTAGACGTGGGAGCCAAATCCAGCCCTCTGAGGTCCTTATTCCTTGAGATAACAATGCCCCCTTCCTGTGACACCACCATTTGATGGTTTCTCCTCCCGGCCAATTCTAGCAAGTTGCAGAGGTGCTCCTCCATCTACTTCATAGCGGTGATCACTTAAGCCAGCGATGTCCGAAGTCAGGCCCGGGGGCCAAATGCAGCCCATTTTCAAATTTCAAGTGGCCCGCAGCTTCTTCTCCCCACCAGCTCAGCCTGTCACGCATCCCTGCCAGCTGGCCCCTCCCCATACCGGATGAGGACATCAGCTTGCAGTTTTACAGTTTGCCTGCCCTCCCTGCCTCTGTCCCCCAGCCCCAGCCCCAGCCACCTGCCCAGCCTACCTGGCCAAGGCTCCAATGTTGCAGCATCCTCCCCACTTCCTTGCAGAGACTTGTCCAAAGTCTGGCCCAGGGGCCAAATGTGGCTGAATGATCGGCCCACACACATTTTCACCTCACCAAATCTGGCCCTCCTTGCAAAAGGTTTGGACAGCCCTGACTTAAGTCAAGACACACTGGTGCTTTTTGGCCAACAGTTTTGTCTTGGCCTCCTTCTGCCACTGGAGCACAGCCACAAACACAGTACTATGAAATTGGATTTGGCCCATGGACTCAAAAGATTTTCTGTTCTTGCTGCCACCAGTGAGAATGAGGTAATTTTGGGATCATGTTGCCCTTCTCTCTGTACTGCATGTCTTGAATTCTCACTCAAGCTATTTGCCTCCTCAAGAAATGTTGCTCAATGAGGCTTAGAGCGGATTGTGTCTTAAATGAGATGCATATTGTATTTTAATCCCTCCCCCACTTTTGCCTATGTTGACTTCTAAAATACATGATCCAGCAACATTTGGATGACTTGCCTAGCCATCAGTTTTGGTCCCACAGGGATTTACCTGTGACACAGCAGGTCTCTCTTATCTTTCCCCTGGATTTGTGGAGAGCCAGGTCACCTAAAGAAGCAGAGACTCTCACTCTCAAGTCATCAAGGTAACAGCAAGAGGGAAGGTGTTGGCTGAGATCTGCCTGATACTATTAGGTCAACCTCTCTTTTTCATCCTTAGTATATGTATGTAATATTCTAACTTAATGTATCTTACTGTCCTGAACACCAGCCTTTTCACCTCTTTTTATTGAACTTCAGAGCCATGGATGTAAATGAAAATATAGCATGTTAAATGTCCATTTCCACACTGTTTTAGCTGTAATTTTGAAGCTGCATCTCCATATTAGCAGCTCTGTACTGGATACAGGAATGCATTGCTGAGGACACAAATCTTCAAATGTCAAAATGATTTCACACAAGGAAAGAAAAGGAGCGAGAGTGAGAGAGTGGAAGCATTTTTGTAGCATTCCACTGATACAGCAGTAGTCAGACCGTTCCCTCTGCCCTCCTGTTTCTGTTTAGAAGAAAACAGGATGGAGCATGGATTAATGAAAGTTTGGTAGTGGTTCTGGCCACTTTAAAACATTACTGCTTTGCAAGATCATTCCCCCTGGGTTTCTAATTAGCACTTATTAAATATATGTCTACATGTGTGCACTTAAATGTCTGTACATTAATCAATCCTCACTTTCAAATTTCTGGATTTTTCATTCCACGTACAGCTGGTATATTTGTGAACTCATCTTTCTGGTATGCTCCTCTGTGTCAGATTGCCAACTGCCAAAAATGTTAGGTCAAAGTGTGTTTTTATACAATCCCTCAGGGGGGGAAAGCTGTTTGTATATTTGTGGAAGGGCATGTTCTGTGTAAGATGATGTACAGTGTAAATCTATAAAATGTGGATGTGTGTATACATTTGTTATCTGCCAAATATCTAGTCATGTAAAAAAAAGATAATTAATGTACTTCAAATTGAAAAATGAACTCTGTTGTATTCAAATAAAGAGATGTTCTCTGCAATGTGGCTCTATGAGTTGCTGATTGATTTCCTCACCTTTTCCATTGTTGTCAAGAAAGAAGACAAACGAGAATAAATGGGATCTTGTTTTGACATCTACACAAACCGTGCTTTGTTGCTGAGTTCACAAATCCAGAATGGAACTTTTCAGGGGACTGTAATTGTTTTGAAAGTAGCCAAACTCGTGTACCTAAAACTCATGTTTGAAACAGTAGAATTGCTTGCCAGCTCATCCTGTTCAACAATTGCACATGGGCTGGTTTTAGTGATAGCTGTTCCTAGCATGCAATTTTACTCTCTCATTTCCTACAGATTGCGTAATTTCATTTGGTTTCAGGAGGATGAATAGCTATTGTTTTATTTGTGGCCTGTGGATATGCATGTTTGAAAACTGACTTTGCCTTTTGTAGAATTTTATAGATTGTAAGTTCTTGTGCCATAGGATAGGGCGGCATATTTATACACATGGCCCAGTTGTTGTCAAAAAGTAACATTTCCACCTGGGAAAGGCCCAGCAATTCACATTGTGAGCTATTCATTTCTCAAACAGCATCTACATGTACTGTGGGCGATGCTGATGGGGTGACAGGATCAAAAGGGCTCTGAATTGTAGAAGACTGCTGTAAATTCTGCTAATTCTGTGGCAGCAATGTTCAGATTTACATCCCTTTTGGATTATTGTTACAGTTCTACTACATGATGCTGTCTTTGGAAACTTTAATCAGTCGAAATACCACAGCCAGATTGTTAACCACCTGGTTGCAAGGATCATATAATTTCCATTCAGGAGCTACCTGAAAGATTGCATCTCCCTTTACAGGCCTGCCCAAGTTTTAAAATAATCATGGGAGGCCTTTCTCTTGGTTCTGCCACTCCCTCAGATGTGCTTGGTGTAAACATAAGAAAGGGACTTCTGTGTCATGCTTCCCAAGCTGTGGAACCCCCCCCCCCCACACACACACACAAGAGGGCAGGTTGTCCCCCATCCTTCCTGTCCTTCCACAGGCAGGCAGAAACCTTGGTCTCCAGGCAGGCTTTTTCTTCAGTAAATGGCTACCTGAGAGGGTTCTTTAAAATAAGGCAGCTGTTTAATTTTTTAATAATTGTTTTAATAATTGTTATTTATTTATTTATTTATTTATTTATTTATTTATTTATTAAGCATAACACTTTATTTGTTTATTTATATTTTTGATTATTTTTACCCCGTCTTTCTCCTTGGAAAAGGACCTAAGGCAGCTCATAGTAAGGAGACACAATATACAGTCCTTTACAATTAAGACATCTTCCGTTTGAAAAGCAGGGAATTGAGGGGTATCTTACAGCATTAGAAAGCAACATTACAACTAATAGTTGATAACATAATGCAGTCATGCAAGTGTAAGCCATTGTGGGTCCTCTTGAAGAGCCACCTTGAGACAAGAGGGAAAAATAAGGTGGATTTTTGTTTGTTCTCATACATATGCTGGACCAAATAGGATCACTTAAGGTCTGTGTGCCATTTGGATGCAAGGTTTGCATCGAAGCCTTGTAGCCAAGCCATCAAGTCGTTTGCACATCACCTTTAAAAGCAGGCCTTGTCTCTTTACACAGGACAAACTAGAGACCCCTCCGTATATTACTCCATCAACTGAAAACCTGTGGGAAGGATAGAGAAGTGTGTGTGTGAAGTTACATAGAAGTCTGAGTGCATCCACTTGGGAGGCACATTAGCAAGCACTTGACAGATAGCTTCATTTTAATAATATTTTTCATTATTTTGAAGTTCCTTGTGGTTGCACTTTGCAACATGATCACCAGGTGGAGCTGGAAAGAAGAGATACCTGATTCACTGGAAGAAACTTGCTAAGACTGAGATGGTTGTAGTGTGTGTGTGTGTGTGTGTGTGTGTGTGTGTGTGTGTGTGTGTGTG
>JAHTLZ010000240.1:12890078-12917732 GCA_023846285.1 Phrynocephalus versicolor | reverse complement strand
GGGGGGGGGGGCTGGCCAGGAAAAAAAGTCCCTTTTGGCGGCTGCCCCAGGGGTCGAGTGGAGCGCCGGCCAGGGGCCAGTTCGGGCTGCCTGGCCTGGCCTGGCTGGCGAGCGAGCAAGCGGGGTGAGGTGGAGTGGAGTGGGGGGGGGGGCGGAGTGCAGAAGTTCGCTAGGTAGCCGAAAGGGGCGCGCCTCGGGGACGGGGACGGGGGCGCCAGCAGGAAACCGTCTTCCTCCTCCTCCTCCTCCTCCTCCTCCTGCTTGCCTTGAACGTCGGGGGGGGGGTGTCCGGGAGCGGCGCCTCTCCGCCTCCGGCTGCAAGAAAAAGGAGGAGAAGAAGGAGAAGAAGGAGAAGAAGAAGAGGGGGAAAGACGAGAGGAAGGGAGAGCCCCGGAGCCCCGCCGCGGCCGGCCCGCCTGGCGCTGATTGCGGAAGAGGCGAAGCAGGAGGGCGGGCGTGAGCGAGCGAGCGAGCGCGGCAGCGACGGGCGACTCCCCCCCCCGCCCGCCCGCCCCCAGCTCTGCCTGGGCGCCTCCGTCGGGGCGGTCCGCGCATTCGGAGCAGCAGCAGCGGCGAGGCTGCCCGGGTTTGGTCCGCGCGGACGTCGGTGAGCAGGCAGCGCCCGGCGGGCTCCCCACCGGGAGAGGATGCATTATGAGGAGCCCTCTTCGCCGGCCTTGCAGAAGCCCCGCTATGGCTGTAAGTCCCGGCTGGGGTGGGGGACGGGCTGGCCGCTCGGGGGCCGCCAACTTCGGCGCCCGACTTGGAGCGCGTGTCAAAATGGAGGTGGGGGGGGGAGAGAGAGGCAGGCAGGCATTTGCCCTCCCTCTCTTTCGCGCCGCTCCTTGGGATGTGGGACGGTGGCTCTCAGGTGTGTGTGTGTGTGTGTGTGTGTGTGTGTGTGTGTGTGTGTGTGTGTGTGTGTGTGTGTGTGTGGAGTGCGCGCCTCCCCGGGTCCTGAGCTGCCCCTAACCCCCCCCCCACACACACGCACACACACAAGTGTGCGGACACGGACGGTGTCCTTGGGGACGGGCGAGACGACAGGAAGCACCTGTCCTTGGCCCAGGGTTACCTGCGTGTCATTTACCTGCGTGGCTCGGAGGACGGGCTCCCTCCGCTGCAGGAAGGAAAGAAGGAAGGCTTGCCCGGGACGAGGTGGCCTTCCCAAGCGGATTGCACAGGTGTTCCTGCGCCTTGTAATCCCTGCCAAAGAAGTAAAGAGGCTTGCTCACAACGGGAGGGGAAATCGGCTTGCTGGTCCTGTGAGGAGTTGCTTGGCTGAAGGAGTTGGTGCCTCGACTTAAATTCCCCCCCCCCCCCAAGGCCTTGCTAAAGCAAGTGGTGTGTTTTTGCATTGACAGCGGAACCTTTCTTTGGAAAACTAGGCTCAGCCATAGCTTCCAGATACATTTTTAGGCAGGGATTTTAAACAAGGCAAGACCAATCCTGTACATGGAATTCCTTAGAATTTAATCCTATTTGTAGTTCTTTTTGCCACCTACATTGTGGAAAGGCCCAAGGGCGGCTTGATAGATTAGCGAGGCAATTCTCTGCATGTCTCCCAGGTTTAGTATGTGTTTGAGTTCCAAACACAGATTTTCCCCCATGAAGAGGTGCAAGGAACACAAGTTGCCACTTTTGCCTTCCATGCAAGATCTTACTTCGCAGGTGTTTTAGGATTCAACTATGTTTTTGTGGTTTTTTTTTTTACTATAATAATAATTGAAAACATAATCTGTGTAGCAGACCTGACATTAAAAAGGTCTCTAAAAGTGGATCTCTGCAATTCTGCCTTCCTTTCAAGAAGTGCAAACTACTGTAAAAGAATTGATGTCCCCTCTCCATTGGCAGCAGGCCCATTATTAGTGGACTTTATTACGGCAAACACCGTGCTGGGTGTTTCTGTTCTCTTGGAGTGTGCTGAGAATTCTGTGTTGAGCTCTCTTGACATCGCTTCAAAGCTCTAATGGTTTCTTGGTAGGGAGGAGTCTGCATTGTTCTGTTCAACAGTTCTGAGTCTACAAAGCATGCCCATTGTGGCACTGGTTTATCACTGCACACTTGTAAAACCTATGATAATGCAACAGGCAGGTACTGTATACTCAGGCCACTCCCTTTCCTTGTACTGTTCTATCCCCTCCTGCTTGATTGAGTTTGCAAACAGCAGTTAACATTCCATGGAGTCAGCATTAGGGTCCTATAAGTCTTGGTTGCCAGCCTCAAATGGGGCCCGAGTCATAAACCATGTGTAGAACATTAATAGTCTTGCCTCTTTGACTTTTACAGCTAGGCTGTACAGCATTACAGTGGAATCTTGACTTACATGCTGCTTGACTTGCAGCATATTTGACTTGCAGCAAAAAGGGGCCTGTTTGACTTGCGCCACAGGCTCTGACAGCTCAGAGCCCCGGTGCAAGGCCCTGGAATCAGGCGGCAGCCACAACCCAGCATCGCGGCTGCCACCTCCAAACTGCTCCTGCCTTTGTCTCCTCCGGCAGCGGCGGCTTCGGCGAGGCCAGCTCCGAGCACCTGGAGCTGGTCCTCAGCCTCGCCGAAGCCGCCGCTGCTGCTGGAGGAGAAGAAGGGCCGGGAGCTCGGGGCTGGCCTCGCTGGTTAGACAGTCGGCTCAGTCTTGTAAAAAAAATCTGCAGAATTCTGGTCCACAATGGAAGCATTTTAGTTGGGGAGCTGTACAGTTGTGGGACTCTAATGGGAAGCATAGAGTTGTTCAGAACTTGGAACGTCAGGTTAAAAATCAGTAAAACTTAAATGTTACACCTTGTTTCTATGAGCATTAAAAATGGAGGCATATAACTTGTGGACTATAATTCCACTGCCTCCTCCTTTCCTTGAAGAGACATTTCATTTACATTCCCGGAAGGAATCTCCTATCCCAGTCAAATTTGTGTTAAATTGCTGTTTTCGGGGGTCTTTTTCATCATCTGGAATGGATTAATCCACTTTCCCATTACTTTCTATGGGAAAAGTTTGTTTGACTTAAGTCATGTTTGACTTATGTCTAGACCTCCGGAACGGATTAATGACATAAGTCAAGGTTCCACTGTATACTGTATGAAGAAGCCTGATTTCAGTTATCTTTGATCAACAGAATGCTGCTGAACAACCTGCAGAACAGATCAGTAGTCCTGTACTTTGTAGGTTGTCAGCTTTCTTCATAGCTTTAAACTGTGAGTTCTCACCTTGCTGTTTGGATGGGCCCATTGTTTTAGTTTTAACCCAAATAACATGGGCAAATGGCACATGTCAGTGATGGCCTCCTTTTCCTCCTTTTGCCCACTTTGAATCTAAAAATCATGCCACCTGCTGTGGATACTGCTAGAGAAGCCTAGACGTTTTGGCTGAGGTGTGTGGTGTTTTTCTGTAGCAATAATTGCCTGTGCGGAGTGCAGCACATGGTTCCATGGCAGAAGTTCAGAGTCCTCCTTCAAACAGCCAGGAAGTGGTTTGGGAGAAAAAAAAGATGTACCTTTCTGAGAATGACAGCAACATTGAAGCTGAAACAGAGGAAACAGTTGTTCTTCTTTGGCAGAGGGAACCTTATGGGAGAGGTTTCAAGAGCAGATTTTAGTTTCAGCCTTGGTTAGTTTCAGCTGCATGAAATACTGGGCATAGTATTACTAAGGGTAATAAAATGTTGTACAGTGACATTATTGTGCAGTCACAAAGTAACCAACAAACACTTTACAAAGGGCAATAATGTTTAATATTGTATGTGACAATGAAAGGAAGCTAAGCTCAAAAGTAATAATTCGCTTTTGTCAATCCTTCTGGACTTGCATCTCATTTTTGTGTAACTTTGTATGTACTGACATAAACACATACAAAGCCTGGAAGCTTACAGTTCCAATAAAGAGGAGTTAAAAACACACATTTCAGAACATTTCAGAAAGATACTTCTTCATGCCCTTTGACTCCTTCTGTTGTGTTGTGTTATTGTTAAGTCTCGCAAATATGTCCTAACAGGCACCAGGCCAGAAGTATCTGACGGGCTAAACTACTTCTGCATTTAGTTGAGGTGTATGAATGCTAGCAGTGCAGTTTTCACATGTACATAGCACTGTTTTCATTCTCCTGCAAAGTGAATGGTATTCATCAGCCGAGGGACCTTGGCAGAGGGCTAGTGTGACATGGCACCAAATATATCTTTTGTAAGAGCCTATTTTATCACTTTTAATTCTGAAGTGGATTTCTTCCCATAGATGTTCACACAATAAATTAGAATTGACATGTTACAGTATTTATAAGTGGCCCCTTTTGTGTGCTTGTAATCAGTTGGGTGAATGATGGTTATAGTCTAAAAGGCTAGTGTGTAAATGAGAGATTCCATTGGGGCTACTGTACTAAGGTCTAGATTTTTTTTTAAAAAAAAATACACTAGGACCCCAATATCCGCTGGGGATTGGTTCCAAGCCTTCCCATGGATAATGAAAACCATGCATAAGAGAGAATGCCAAAATGTCCCCAAAACTGCTGTTTTGTGATAGTAACTTACTTTACAGCTGCTGTTTTGCAACAGTAGCTTGCTTTACAGCTGCTCTTTGTTACAGTAGCTTGCTTTACGGCTGCTGTTTTATGACAGTAGCTTGCTTTACAACTGCTCTTTGTGACAGCAACTTGCTTTGTGGCTGCTGAATTATTTATTTTTTCTTCTGCCAGCCATGGATAACTGAATCGGTGGATAATGAATCAGTGGATATGGGGGTCCTACTGTACTGTGAAGCTTTACGGCTGCTAGGGGTGGAGCAAGATGAATTTTCTGAAGAGGAAATATGCAGAGCAGGAGGAGGACAGTTCCAAAGATGCACTGCAGCCAGCAACCAGCTGTTATATGTGCCGCTAAGTGGGAAAAAAGGCTCCTGATGTTGTGCTGTAGGTTAATATTGGTGAAATGCACACCACTTGGTTCCCCCTGCTTATCATACTTTCAAATTCACTTGAGGGAGCAAGTTTTCCTCTTCGTTTCTGCATGAGTGAATAGCCAATCTGCAACTTCATGGTGAGTTTGGAGCTGAGAGATCATTCTGACATTCTACTTCCAGGGTTCTAGGAGGAAGTCTACAGTGTTATGAACAGGAATGAATTATGGAGCTGCCAGTGATGCCAAGAGTCATTAAGTCTTACTCCCCTTCCAAAGCCAGAGATTCACAATTAAAGCAAACCTCAGCGCAGGGTCATCCAACTACTGTTTTAAAAAGCCTCAGTGGAGGACAGGCCACCAGCCTTTGAGGCAATCCAGTTCATTATTGAATGGTTTCTTTGTGTTACTTTTGCATTTATTTGGTTTATGCCTTAGGCTTTTAAACTGCCTGATTAGTGCAAAGCACTATTCTTGGGGGTTACCATTCAGTAAGATCAAACAAAAAAGAACAAGTCCAGCAGCAGCAACAGCAGCAAATATATATAAATATAAAAGCAAATCAGCTCCAGCATCACAAGATGAGAAGCCTGCCAGCAGTCAGTGGACGCACAGGACAGATGGTTTGCAATTATAAGCCTCTGTAAACAGTGGATTCTTAAACAGTCTCTTAAAGGTAGGCAGGGAGGGATTTGGGTGAAGCTCAACTGGGAGCTGATTTCAAAGACTGGTGCCACAGCCAAGAAGGCCTAACTTCTGGTCTCCCTCAGTGTGACAACCTAGGACAATATGGCCTGAGAGGATCTGTTGGCATGGATCTTTACTTATTTGAGCAACTTAGCACCCTTCGGTCTTTTCCTCTGCAGGCTAAAGATACCCAACTCCTTAACCATTCTTCATAGGGCTTGACTTCAGAGCCATCATCAATGTGGTCATGACTTTGTCAGTCTGGATACTAGACTTTTAATTGATGCAGCCTGGTATTGCATTAAGGGTTGTTGTTTTTCCCCACCATATGCTGTTGTCTTATGCCTGCTGTTATTGGTTAAAACCCCTATACCAGGTATGTCCAAACTTTGGGCCTCCTGATGTTTTGGACCACAACTCCCATGTGTGGTACATGGAATTAGCAGGAACTCTGCAAGCATAACACTTGATTTGGATATAAGCCATGTCACATTGAATCAAACAATTTAATGTCAGGAGACCTGCATGTTTTCAAATGGGGTTCCTACCCAATCCTACCTGGAGATTTGTCAGGTGAGAGAATATATGAATGAATAGCATTCATTTTTTTAAGTTGTATACTTTTTAGGTGTATGTTTTGTACTGCAATTATAATGAATTTCTGCAGGTAGTTTGTAACTAGGTGTATGTACTGATTGCTGTAATTTTGGCAGCCAGACATACTCTTTATCTTAACTGACCCCCCCCCATAGTTAATCAGTAACTGCTAAACCAGAAAGGCTGTACAATGTTGTTTGAACTTTACTGAAGAAAAATGGCTTAAGCATTCATACCAGACTAAAAGTTCATATAACTAGAGGAGGCCATAATGATTAATAATAAAAACCTTATACCTTTTCACCAGTGGATATCTGGCATTCACAAAGAGCTGGACTACACAAATGTTGATTCCCTTCCCACTCTATAGTTCTATGATCAATCTTTGAATTTGTTATAACCAACCAAAATCTAACAAAATTGGGAGCAAATGTTTAAGTTCTCTAGAATTGATCAGACTCAGTTTTATTCTTCAGTGGAGCTGACATTTGGTTAAAAATATGGCACTATAAGTCTGTTGTCTCCATTCCATCTTCAGACTGCCTAAAGTCTGACTTTATGCTTTCGGTATTAGAACTGATTTTCTCTATCTCCAATATCATCATATCCCCTCCCATTTAATGTGAGTTCTGAAGAGCATGACAATTTGCTCATGGTTCTGTGATGTTTTGATTTCATTAATAAAAAGTGTACTGTAACACTGGATTTTTATAAAGGTTAAAATTACATAAACAAAATTACACAATCCAGGTCTTGGAAGTATCAAAATGAAATAGACAAGTGATCTGCAAAACGATATATAATGTATATCTTTTTGCAGATCACAAGGACATATCCTTTTGCAGCTCATATATATATATATATATATATACAGTATATGTGTTTTTAGAAAGCATTGAGTCAAAATGACTAAAACATTGGACAGAATTGGATATCTGATTGTCCCAAGCCGAAGTCATGTAACTTTTTTTCTCTAAAAGTTATCAGACAAAAAAGAAGAGGAGGCAATAATATTGTGACACCTTAAATCAGTGATGTCCAAACTTCGGCCCTCCAGATCTTTTGGACAACTCCCATAGTCTTTTGTCATTGGCAATACAGGCTTGGAATTCTGGGAGTTGTGGTCCAGAACATCTGGAGGGCCAAAGTTTGGACATCCCTGCCTTAAATACTAACTACTAACTTCTTCAATTGCCATGTCCTCATAGAATGTTGGCGGTCAGTAGCCTGAACTGGTTTCTATCTAAAGCTATTCTAAACAGAGCAGCTGTGCTCACTGCGGACCATTGGTTTAAGTTCTTAAGCCAGAATGTTCTTCTACGCCCCAGGCCATGCTTCCCATCTATTTTTCCTTGAAGGATAACCTGCAGCAGATGGCATTTCTTATTGCACATTATGTGTTCAAAATATTGCAATTTTCTTCTCTTTATGGTATTGAGGATTTCTAGCTTTTTATTCATGTGCTATATGTAGTACAGCCACATTAGTGACTCTGGCTGTCCAAGGTGTCTTCTGAATTCATCTGTACATCCGCATTTCGAATGCTTTCAGCTTCCTGCATAATATATCTAAGGATCCAAGTTTCAACACCTTAGAGAAGTATACTGAATACATAGGATCAAAGTACAGTATTCGAGTACAAAGTCTGATAGATAAGTCCCAGTTTGTCAAGACTTTCCTCATTTTCTGGAAGGAATTTCTAGCTTGTTCCATTCCACTAGAGATTTTGCATGAAGGATCCTAGTTATCCTTGACATAGCACCCCAAGTATTTATAAGACAATATTATCTCAGTTGTATCACTGCCGATCTTGTGTACCATTTTGTTTTTTTTAAAGCAATACCAAATGGTATTAGATGTCATTGGGTCTGAATGACCCCTTGAAGTCTAGATTTGACACATGAGATTTTTAAGATTTTCCAGACCATTTTGATCCAAACAACTGTTGGTATAATTGCTGGGTCAATGGATTTATAAATTCAAAGGCTAAAATTAACTAACAAAAAGAAGAGCCTACATTTAGTTACTTGAGGGCCGCTTATTCTTCATCCCAGGAACCAATGTTTTGATGGACCACTTTTTGGATGGGATGGCAATTTCTCTGATCAGACATTGGTTTCTCTGTTCTCACAACTTGTCTTGCCTCCAGGTTGGTGATTGGAAGACTTTAAACTATATCCCTGAAAGGTCCAGACCTGCATAACTTTTGTGTACTTATTTATAAAAACATATTTGATAGTGTTTTTTACTAGGGCCATCCAGAAAGTTCTGTATTAATAGTCTCAGCACATTTAGTGTCAGACTACTTAATTCTTTCCTTGTTTTTTTTTTCCTTCTGCATTGAGCATATTACAAATGTGGCATTACTCTTGCTCCCGATATGAGCTCAGATTGGTTCATAAAGATCAGGGCTTGCACATGTGGGAACCAGATGATAAGAACTAAGGGAATTGATAATGTGACATAGTTCTGATACTGTGCTTTTAATATTTTTTTTGTCCCATGAGGTTCTTGTATTATTTTTGTGACGTGTGAACTTTTCCAGGTGATAATTTTATTTTGTCATTTTTATGAGGCGGCACCTCTAAGCAGGCTGCAGAGCTCAGCCGTTTAGATATCTGGCTGCAGAGCCAGAGGTTGGGAGTGCCTCCTGTTAGTAGAGCCAGCCTGTGTAGCTGTGGGCAAGCTGCGTACTTTCAGGGTGCCCACAGAAGAAGGGAATGGTAAACCTCTATATTCTGTACCTAGAATGCTCTGCAGATTGTTGCCATAAGTCAGAATTGATTTGACAGTGTGTGATTCTTCCTTTTCTTATGTGATTGAGTATTTGCTACCTTTGTTACTGGCTTTCCCTGGATACGGGGTGGGGGAGAGAGATACTCCAAAGCACTGCCCTTTTTTAAAATTGATAGAAGTAGGACATTGTGGACCAAAATACATTAATTTAATGTCTAGCAAATTTGTTCCCTTTTCAGCCATTTCCCTCTTTCCACTGTTGGTACTCCTGTATAGGAATGGTACCTCCTCTCTATCTGCTGATGTTACTCCTGTACAGGAATGGTACGTTGCATCTAAAGGAGAAGGAAAACCTGGATCTTGTATCCAATACCTGGTGGGCAATAACCGAGTAATTGATTCAAAATAACAAAGGTGCCAAGGCACACAAGGACATCTTGTGCTGTTGTATAAAAATCATGCAGAACTGAATTTCCTCGAAGTAGTCTGGTTACTTGTTCATATTATTAGGGAAGTACCATCAGACTTGCCAGCATCTTAATGTCAGCATGAAGATTGTTCTGTTAATTTAATACTGTCCTTTGTGAGGGGGATGGTATGGCTGACCATAGTGGGACATCTGACATGAAACCACACCTTCCCTGATAGACCTTACAGAGTCTTTGGAACAGGGTGGCCTGAGGGCACAGAGAATAGGAATGGAGACCGGGATGAATTGGCAAGACCCAGATACCAGATAGGAGTAAGAAGGAGTGGACTCAGTGCCCTCAACAGATTTGGAGGAGGACGACTGGGCAGAAGAAGCCTCCTCCCAACGTCTGTGCTCTGGTTGAAGGCTAACTGTTCTTGACTTCTGGATAGGTGTATATGTCTGCTTCTCCGAGGGTAAAGAAGAATGTTGGTGGTTATCCAACCTGAGACCCTGCAACAACAGCACAGCTACCTGATGGAGGCCTAGTCTACTAGCTCTTCTTTGATCCAGAACTGGTGCTGGTGGAGGAAATGCCACATTGAGTGTCTGTGGCAGATCCTTCAGAGGATCCTCCTAAAAGGGGGTTAGCTGACTGGTGTGAATGTAATGAGCTAGACCTCAACCCTGGCCTGAAAACAGCAGGGGCCCAGTGAACAGATATTGGGTCCAGTCAAGGGACCACTCCCAACACTTTAGTGTCACTGAGTGCTCCCGGGAGTTACCAAAATTCCACAAGGTTAAGGGCTTTTGAGCTTTACATTGACCTTGCAAGGTAGGAATAACCAAATACTCACAAAATATTAAGGCATGCAGTAGGTGATTGAGGTAAGGCCCTTCTTTAGTATCAACAACTCTCCTCCTCTTCTTATTTTTCTTAGTGTTTGTCCCACTTGGTGGTGGGGACAAACAACCCTCTTGTCCTCAACAATAACCAAGTTGTTGTAAATTGCTATATGTTTTAATAAAAGGTGTTGCAGGGAAAAGGCAAAAAAGGTAAAGTCTTGAAACAGTTTCAAAAGTCACAAAAGCAATCAAAAAGCTTTGGAGCAAAAAAGCATTCAGAAAAGGTTAGGCTTTAGGCAAGAGCACTTCCAGAACAGTTCCCAGAAGAAAATAAAAAAGCTACCTAACCTAACACTGTACTTACATGTTGATAGTCGAGGTGGTGGGCTTCGTTGCAGTGTCAGCTTTGTAAAATGCTGTCATTGCAGCCCCAGAGGTGTCAGGCAGCACCAACCCCTCCCCTCTGACTGATAGGACCACTTACTGGTTGCCACTGATAGTGCCACTTAATGGTTGCTACATAACTCCAGGACCTTCTTCCCTGGTAGCACACCATGCTGGTAGGGCTCTGGCTAGCAGGTTGGACCTACGTTTCAAAAGGGCAAGTGAAACCATGATTCCCTGCTTTTCTAGTCTCTTGATGTAGATCCTCAGTTTTGCTACTGAAATGAAAAACTGACAGATGGTAGTCTTAAATCTCCATTACAGTTGTCCCCTGCCCTTTCGCTGTTCATTTACTGTGGTCCCGGTATATCGTGGGTCCACAGTATATGAAAATAAGGCCCCCTGGCATAAGGAGGAAAGGCCTTCCCGGGCCCATCAGAGGCCCCAAAAGTGCTTCCCCGCAAACTGGAAGTAAACCAGAAGTGGCCTCCGGATCACTGGAAAGCACTTTGGGGGCCTCCGGGGGGGGCAGGAAGCCCCTTGCAGGCCCGTTTGTGGCAGTGCCAGGCCTGGGGTGAGTACAAGAGCCCCCGGAGAGTCCACCCAGTCCCGACCCAACCCAGCATCCGCATATTGCGGATTTTCAATTATCGTGGGTTAGGTCGAGTCCCTAACCCCCGCGATAGGTGGGGATTTACTGTATTAGATAAGGTTTATACCTTATATATTTTCTATCTAAGGTATAAGGCTTGTGAGTTAGAAGAGAACACTTGGGAGATAGTAGTTTTTAAGTGGAAACTTTCTGGCACTCTGAAAAAAATGCAGAGTAAGAGTCCTTCACAAGGCAACCTAAGACAGATACAGATGTTATAGATAACCTGTGATTAGAGCTGAAAGTATGTTAACATTTTATAACAAGGACTGAGGCAGTCTTTTCATGTCTGTAAAATCAAAGAACACCACTCACCAAACAAAGCAAGCTAATTTGCATAATTCCAGAGGTGAGAGAGGTTTATGCTGTGATACCATTCAGTTGCTCCCATTTGTCTCTCTGTAATTCCTGTTGCGGGCCAAAAATGAAGCATGCCGAATGGCTGATTGTATGCCACCTTCTGCTTCACTTCTTAGCACTCTGCCTTCTTAGCAGCAAAATGGACATTCTTCATTAAAAAAAAATCTTAAATTGTAATTGGAACATGCTGATTTAAACTAATACATCTTAATTAGATATTATTACTGTAATTTAAGTGGAAAAATACCACTACTCACCATACTGCACAGTATTCTAACTGGATAACAGCTTGTGTGACAACACTGAGAGAAAAATGGGATATGAATCAACTGAAAAATCCATAATGTTTAATAACTCTTTGAAATGACCTGTGCCTTGTATTTTTAACAGTTTACTGAAAATACATACATATTGAAAGAAAATAAACAGATGTCACTGTAGTCTTGTTGAAACATAGAGCTGGGCAATAAAGGGCAAAATCCGGTTGGCTAAAGTTATGCTGGCATAAAAACCCCACCAGAAATAATTTGTTTTAATTATTTGAAATATAAGCTAATTGAAAATTTCCTGTTCAATCCTGTCAGTGTGTATGTCCGTGGGTGTGTGTCTCTCTGTGTGTCTCTGTGTGAAGGGGGCTCCCATCTGTATGCTTCCAATGACAAAAACGCTAAAACCAGAAAGGATTGAACAGGATGTTTTCAGTTAGTTTATATTAACTATTCCCACTTTTTTCTGGTGTCAGTTTATGCAGTAGGATTTTGTGCAGTCATTTATTCAGAGGAGTGGTCTGAACAGTTCCTTCAGAATGTAAGTGACGGACCTCACACGTTCATAAAGAATCAACAGGCCAGGCCATACCGTTCCTGCCTTTCATGAGTATTTAAATCACAGTGTATATGATTTTATCTTTTCTTACAAAATGATCCTTCCCATTTTACTTTAAAACTGAGGGAGGGCCAATCAGTTTTATTTATCACTGGATGACTCTACATTCCTTGCTTGGCTGGTGGAACTGGCAGGGATGATGGTTGAGTGGCCACTTACATAATACATATCACCAAAAAGGAAAGGCCTTAAACGGAGGACTGCCCTCCCTAAAGGAGGACATATAGCCATTCTGCTTAAAAGTCTCGAGTCTGAATTCTTCCATGTGTTTGATTCAGGCCTTTAAATGAGCATTGGCTATTATAAGTGGCTCCCTGTTCATTCTCTAAAACCTAGCATGCAGCAGCAGGAAAAACAAGGAAGAGGAAAGAAGACTAATTCTTGGGCTTTTGCTAGACCACAGAGCCTTGCTAACAGGAAATTCCTACTAGTGCCAAGATCTCTGGAAACGGTAGGTTGCAAAGGTTGTCTTCAGGCTTAATGACTGGACTCATACAGGTAGGGTTAGTAGAAGATTATATCTCAAGCTTCAGTTACCATGAGGAAAGAGAAGCCAGCTCTTCAATTTGGGATTCTACTCTTTCTGGTATAGCTTCTGGGCCTCCTTTTTCTGTTCATTCCAGCATGTGTGTTCCCTTTCTTCTTTCTAAGACAAGCAAAAGGACTTTGAATTTGCACCTGAAAATTGGAATTTTGTATTTAGTCTGCTCATGTGAATATCTGGATTAGGGTTAAAGGTAGGAGGAGTGAAAATGGGTGGAAAGACAGGGAATACATTGTTGGAAGAGATCCAGATGAGACTGCAGAAAGCAGGCATAACTGGAAATGCTGCTGAAGGAGAAGAAAGTGCAAACAAATACTGGATTAGAGTTGAATCTATAAGAAGGAAAATAATGACTACAGAAAATAAAAGGCCGCTATCCCATGGCCAGAAAATCCGGATCAAAGTAAAATGCGGATTTTCCCTTGGAATGGTGACATGGTTAAAAATGCTGTTCCTGTGTCCCCACGGGTGCAGTTTAAATAACCGCATCTTTTGTGTTCCCACAAGTGGGAACTGCAGCACAGTGGAACGAAAAGGTTTAGATGCAGATTTTCGGAGTCCCCACGGACTCAAGTACCGGTTAAAAATCTGCATCGGTGCTGAGTCAAGCTTTGTAACAGCTCTAGACCAGGTACTTGCAACACTTGCTGGGTCACACTTAAGTGGGTGTGGTCGCATTTTTTTTCCACTAGTTGTGGGGACACAATTTTATTAACCCCATCTTCAAGCAGTTTGAAGCAGTTTTTAGTGGTCGTGGTATAGCAGTCTTGGTGACTAATGTTGTCAATGAAGAAATCAAATATCAACACACACAGAGAGCATAACCAAGAAATCAAAAGAGTAACAGCTATAAAGCAAGTAGGAAAAAAGGTTATGAGTAAGGATATGTTACTGGAGATGAAGGCAAATATTATCCATATTGTGGCAGTCTCATTTACTGTACTGCTTAAATGCCTGTAATGCAGCCATAACTGTGCTCACGACCTGGGGTTCAATCCCAGGTAGCAGGCTCATAGTTGACTCAGCTTTCCATCCTTCTGAGGTCAGCAAAATTAGTACCCAGCTTGCTGGGGTGTGTGTGTGTGGCCTGCATACAGTAATTAAAAACTAAACCGCGCAGAGACTACTTGAAGTGGTACGTGGTGGTGGTGGTGGTGGTGTTACGGTATATAAGCAGAACACTTTGTTTGAGCCTCGTGGCGCAGTGGTTAAATGCCTGTACTGTATAGAATTGTACAGTGAAGAAAACAGACAGGAAAAAAACCTATATGGAACATGGTGGTAAAGGAAAGCTAGTGGCCACTGGAAAGAAAAATAAGTGAGTAATGGGTCAAGCCTGAACAAGGCCTTGAAGCAAAAGTAACCAAACTGAGGCTATTGTACTTTGGGCATACAGTATAATGGGAAGGCAAGACTCTTGATAAAAGCAATAATGCAGGGTAAAGTTGGAAGCATGAAAAAAAGAGGAAGGCCAAGCATGACTCAATAAAGGAAACAGCCTTTTGTTTGTAAGACTTGAACAGGGCTTTAGTAGTGATAGTGACTTTTGGAATACTGTATAATATATTTAATTTAATACATGCTTTTTGTTTGTTCCAAGTTTTTTCAGTCGTCTAATAAAGGTATCACCTACTCTTGCCTTTTTGAAGTCACCAATTCCTAGGGCGCACAGAATTTGGTCTACTAGTTTGAAGAAAAATTCAAATAACACCAGGTAGATGGGGCACTGATAAATTCTTAAATACAGCAGCATGGAGAGAGAGCCTAACATATCCCTCCTCCTCTGGGCTCCTGAGTGAAATGCTTATTTTGAAGGTGTTTTTTTTACTTTTGGGGAAAAAAATTGATTGACACCAGTGAATAACAAATTGTGTGGTCTGTTGATTGCCTTTAAAAGGACAATCTGTTTTCTTTTTATGAATGAGCCAGGCATTTCTGCACATGTGCCTTGTCTCACATAAAAATTTCAGGTAAATTTCTAACAGTGATACAGTATATCCTTTTTCTCCGAAAGAGTGGTTTCAAAATTAGGTTCCCAGATGTTGTCACATTGCATCTCCCACAAACCTGACCGCTGGTTATGTTGACTGTGAATTCTGGGAGCAGAAGTCCAGCAGTATCTGGGGATAAAAGTTTGGAAAACACTGCAAGAACACCTTATGGCTTGAGCAATCATCAGTGTGCAAATCCAGGCTGCTTGAAAGCTGAACTGTGACCCCCCCACCTCCAATTTACTTGCGTGGGAAAAGCAGAGCATAATCAGCTTTTGATGCTAATAATTCAAAAAGGGAGAAATGAATTGGACCAATAACACATATTGTAAAAAATGAGTTTCTGTGTCTTTTGGGACTATTCATCTCACTAGGCATCGCTGCCCTTAACCATAAGTGTCAGGACCTTGAATAGGTTCTGGAAGTAAATGGATAATATCTGGTGTGGAAAGGTGTGCTGGTTCTTTCCAATTTAAATGATCTGCTGTTTTCCCATTTATAATGGAGAAAAATAACCACATGGAATGGGAGCAGTAAAACTCCAGTAATGCCTACATCACTCAATAGTTGTTGTGCTGGTTATCACTGTTTTATAGTAACTATACAAAATTCTCATGCTCATTTGGGGCCTGAAAATCTGGGAATGATTAAATTCCATGTTCTGACATCTGTAGGAAAATTTGTTCCAATAGACACGTTATACGTGATTGCTAGCACTTTGTTTGGATAGAAAATGAAATGTAATTTAGGCTGCCCTTAGTTATTATTATATGCAATTTAAAATCAGATAAACATAATCATGGAGAAAGCTATTGTGAATTTCTATGGTATATTAAATGCTCATATTCAGTGTAGATACTGAAGAGTAGTATTCTAAACGGGAATCAAGGGACCCCTTGTGCTTTGAAATAATTTGTACTAGCTATGTGAGTTTGCAATATGTAAAGCTTTCCTACATTTAAACTTACTGTACAGTTCTGTAATTTGGCATGCATAGGCTCCCCAGTCTGTTACAAGTCTCTGTTCAAAATGCTGGTTTTTGCAGCTTTTAGTAGCTTGGGACCAGTTTACCTGAAATATGTTTTCATGTGTCTATCCTGACTTTACAGGTTCTCATAAGATAATGTGCCTTGTGTATCACATGCTCTAGTATAGAGGTTCCCACCCTGGGAGTTACAGAGTATTTTTCTTTGTTGGGGTGGGGGCAGATTTAGACAATCCATGGGTTTCTCATCCTACACCTATGCTGAAATTAATGGGTTATTGGTTGTTTTGCTTTCTCAGCAAGGGTTAAAGGCACTGAGTTGGGTTCCTACAAAGGAAGGGACCCAGAGCAGATGCAGTTTAAAAAAACTCCCTCTATTTTCTGTGTTTTTTCCCCTCCCCTAAGGGCTGACTGTCCCTTCCAGGATCTGGAGATTCTCTCTCTAGTTGTGCCCGAGGGTGATATTTGTGAGTCCATCCATACTGGGCAGAAGAGATGATAGGAACAGGAGTGGGGAGCAGGTGGAGCCCAAACTGCAAGCCCAACCAAGCAGAGGTGAGAGGACATCCCCATCAGGCCGTAGATCAGGCATGTCCAAACTTCGGTCCTCCTGATGTTTTGGACCACAACTCCCAGAATTCCAAGCCAGTATTTCCAATGGCAAAGGACTGTGGGAGTTGTTGTCCAAATCATCTGGAGGGCCGAAGTTTGGATATGCCTGTCATAGATATTTGGTGGGGATGTTATGTGCCATTAAAATGCTGCTGATATTGGGAACCCCTATGAATTAATGCTCCCTTGTAAAAAAAAAATTCATGGTTTCTTTATTACAATGTTTCTCAGCCTTGATTCCCCAGATGCTATTGGGCCCCCAACTCCCACAAGTGCTGGTGGTGCAGGCTTCTGGGAGTTTTAGTCCAAGAACATCTGGGGGACCCAAGATTGGAAGCCACTGCTCTATTGAGGCAGTCTATCTCAAGTTCTGTCTTCCTCCTTTCCTGGCATTGCTACCTTTTCCCAGGGAAGTTATCCTCCATATGATAATTTACCTAATTAAAATGCCTGTTTGTGCAACAGTGGTGGTGGTGGGATGACAGGTTACTTGGTTACTTGGGTGAAGACCCAAAAAACTTTGAAAAACACTGCTTCCCCAGTGCTTTCTTTGATCAATCTAGTCTTCTTTAAAAATTGGTTTTAAAACATCCAGCCACAAAATTAATAGCTTAGCATAGGAGTTGCATTTATTCCAAGATTGTTAGGCTTCAGGCTAGTGGGATTGATTTTTACCCCCCACCCCCCACCCAAGCCCTGAGGTACTGGAGCCTAATGCAAAAGAGTCATACTTTTAGGACATCAAGTTTGTGTTCCCCAGATTTTATCTTGTTTTGTGCTGTTATTGGGTTGTCATTACAATTCATTACAATTCTTCATTCATATGCAAAGATAACACCTTCCTAAATCCTAACTAAGAATTTTTCCGCAATATCTTTCTGTTTTAACATCTGAAAGTTGGGGATAATTTTTCCCATGATGCTTCTGGGAAAGGTTAATAATGTATTGCTGTTACATTGAGATGCAATTTAACCTGTCTACTCTGTTTTGCTTCTGGACTTTTCATCATAAGCCAACTGTTTTTTAGAACTACTTTTAGAGTTTTAATAGCTAGCTGGCCTCTGCCCAGTAGCAAATAACCTTGGAACTACATCAGCTCTTAATTCATGTGATTATGAGCTAAATACAAATTGGATAAAGACAAGAGGGGAAAGTTCAATGGGTTGTTTTAAGCCAAGGAAATATTAGTACATTATATCTGAGGAGAACAAAGCAATTAAGTTTCATAATGCATACATGCATACATATATACGTATCTAGAACAAAGCAATTAAGTTTCATAATGCATACATGCATACATATATACGTATCTATCTATCTATCTATCTATCTGTCTATCTATCTATCTGTCTATCTATCTATCTATCTATCTATCTATCTATCTATCTATCTATCTATCTATCTATCTATCTATCTATCTATCTATCTATCTATCTATCTATCTATCTATTATTTTAGTTACAAATGATTGCAACTCATAAATCTTTTTGACTGGTTTGATTAATTTGTCCAGAGATAGACATATTACTTGTCTCAAATAGACATATTACTTGTCTCAAGTCACATGGGTCAAAGGGCTTTCATTGCCTTTTTTGTAGCATGACAGTGCTGTAGGGTCAGTGAGTGAGTTTGAATGGTCAGGTGGTGGCAGTGACCAGGATTGCCTTTGATCAGTGACAACTGGGATATAGCTGTTGCTTCCCTTCTTGGGAAAGGCAGCCCTGCCCTTTTAATTAATCATATCTATTATTGTAATTACTAAATCATTGGTGAGGCTGTTCTTGTTTTGTGTTTAGAAACTACAGCTAGAGTAATTAGCCAGGTTGTTGTCTGATTCCCCAATGTGTAGCCTGCAAAATTAATTTGTAAACTGCCCAGAGAGTGCTATAAGCACTATGGGGTGGTATATAAGCAGAACACTTTGCTTTGATATTAGGGGTGGGCACAAAATGAACCATCTCATTCTGCTGTAAAACGTCTCTCTTACCTGCTGGGCTTTGGGAGTCCTTGTCACCTCCACTGCTGCTGCCGCCGCCGAAGGTCCGCCTCTGCCTCCGCCTCTGCCTCCGCCTCTTCCAAAGAGTCACCATCAAAGAGTCCTGACATCAGCACTCCCCTCTCAGCCCCCTGCCTGGGGATTCCCTTACTAAACGGGCTCCTCCTGGGCCGTTTTAAACGAGCCTGTTTAAAATGGCCCTGGGAATTCCCTTACCTTCTCAGCCCCCTGCCGGGGGATTCCCTTAGCTCTTTTCGTTTTCTTTCGTTAAGTAATGAATTTATTTTGAAAAATTTCATTAATTATGAAACAAAACAAAATGCGGGGGGACGAAACAGAGCGGAACTCAATTTTTCTGTTTTGTGCTTATGCCTATTTAATATGTTTGCTTAGGTTGCACAACACCCATGTGAAAACAGCCCCACTGGCTTCCTGTTTGTGTGAAAGACCCAATTCAAGGTGCCCCTTCTTCTCTATAAAGGTTAATGATGGAGCCTCAAGTTGGTGATCTCTTGCGCCCTACTGGGCCAGTGGGGCTATATATCTTGGATGCTGTCCAGAACCTGCAGCTTTTCAGGATCTGGTATGATCTTCTCTTTTGTTTGTAGATGCAGTATCTTTGGCAGTATATGACTAGGATGCCATGGGCCTATGCCAAACCCTTTTGGCAGTTGAGTGCAGTGGGCTGGGGGGGGGGTTGGGCCTGCGTGCTTGTATACCACATCTTGAGTATGTGGTGAAAATTATTGGGTGGAAATTCAGTGTTTGCTCAGGGGGAACAAGTCCTGTCTCACATTTAGGGAAGAAGAGGTCCTATCAGTATTCTGACCACCCATGCGGCACCCATTTCTTTTCCTGCCACAGTTCCACCAGCAAGTGGACTGGAGTTGTGGTTTATTGGCTAGATTCATTGCCCTGTCTTATGGAAAGGCTCTTCACTTCAAGTTGTGGCCATCTTCTATGTGAAGTCTGGTGTTGCTTTCCACTCGGCATCACATTAGAAGGATCTTGAAGTACAAGCTACCAGTGATTAATGTTTCTTCTTGATTGCAAATAGTATTGTATGTGTATATTTTATCTATTTTGTTTTATCTTTTTGTAACTTTGGTAGCGATCTTTCTTTTGACTTCATTGTAAATCACCTCAAGTCCTCTTAAATTGGATAAGATGGAGGTAACTCAGAGGTGGAATACATTTTTTTTAAAAATGCGCAGAATTTCTACTTTGAAAAAAATTACAGTTGGAAATTGAGTGGAGAACCATACAGTGAGGCACAGAAAAGCCAGTTGTCAGCCACATTGCAAATACAGTATAACTTTAGGATTGTGCTTTACTGTGCTTTGTTGCAGTATGGCTATACAACTGAATAATGGTATTATATGGATTAAGTTACTAAGATACATGCTAATTCATTTCACAAGTTCAGTTGACTTTTGCATGTCTAGGCAGACATAGACTGAATAGAATGCAGTGTGTCTGAGTAGCTATATATAGGCTGAGTGCATTTCCTCACACCCTGTTTGCCTAAAAATGAGAAGAAAGCAACATTAATTAGTTGATTGATCAGCTGCCAAATAATTCTTTAATGGTTTTTGTCTTCTGTAATGTGGAGAGACGTGCTGATAACATAGCTGAGATTTAGCAGGGTAAAACATATCTCTTCCTTGGCATACTGCCTGCTTTCATACATTTTGATTTCTTGCCTTTTCCAGACACTTAATGAGTGTCTCCCATTCTTCCCTATCCATCTCCCCCACACAGGGTGACTAAATAATGAAGGTGGGCAAATTATGGATTTGCCACTTTGCAGCTCTGAGTTTTTTTGTGAAGCACAGGTCTAAAAAAAAACCCTGTGGCACTGGATACTCAGTTTGATGTTCAGTCCACATGTCTGCCATGCATTCTAGTTACCATAGCAATGTGGGAAAGCTCATGTTTCTGTATTCCAGCTGTCTCTGTAGACTGCTTCTTCAAAGCGGAAGTGCTCTTCCTACATTTCTAAATCAGTTTCTAAAACGGCACTGATAAGATTTGGTGAGACAGTAATGCAAAAATACTCCTGTATTGAAAACAAGCTAAAATTTGGTGCCAGGCTGGAAGATCCTGAAATGGATAAGAAACAATTATATTAGTTGATTTATGTTTAGTATTTGTAAAGTACTCTCGTTAATTGTTCACAATGTTTTATCTGTTTTAATAGTCCTGTAATCGCATTGAAATGTGGGAATTCATTTAATAGTGCAGTAGATCAGAAGAGTCTGGGAGGATGACGCCTTCTCAAAATATTTTGAAGAGAATTGGGTTGTGTGTAGGCTAATTATTAAGACTTGGAAGTCAACAGAACACTTCAGGCACTTGAATACTTGTGTATTTTTGGCTCCTTTTCTTATGGGGTAAGAATTAAGTACAACAATGGCTGTGCATCTGCCTACAGCAGTGCTGTGAAAGACAAATTAAAAGTGCATAGCAAAAGGAGGAACGTATTGTGCAGAGATGGCAATTTAAACCACAGGGCTATCTCCCTGGCTTGAACTTTCTGGCTTGCCATGGCCAAACAGCAGATAGTTGGTAAACCTAATAGTTAACTTCACAAGGTTCCATGAATAAATGAGATCTTATTTGTTTATTTGTTATAACCACAAGTTTGGAGAAAATACCTTTGGGACTGGAACTCCCAGAATTCCTCCATCAGCATGTTCTTATTCATACTGTACAACTAATGTTTTTTCAATAAGCAACTTCTCCAGGTTCTGATTATATTTCTTTCCACACCTGGACAGTTGGTGTGGTATAATGCTTAGTACTACAACAGGAAAGAAGGAATGCCAGGGTTCTGAATTTCCATCTGGCTGTAAAGTTCAGTGAGTGACCTTCTTCCAGTTGCTTTCAGTTTACCTACCTACCCAAGACTATTCCGTGTTAGATGGAGATGTAAAATTTCCAGAAACTTAAAAAACAAACAACAAAAAAGCACAGTTTTCCAATTTTTTTCCAAAGCCCCCCCCCCACACACAGTAGCTTCAAAATTTCTGAAAATTTTACATTTCTAGTGTTAGTGGAGGTGAGGACTGTATGTCTCTTGATAGAAGTGTGGAATATATTCTAGTTTCAGCCAGTCCCCTGCTTGATTACTTGCATCTTCGTTATTATGACAACAATCTATTTATCCTGGTGAGGGTTGGGGAGCTAGAATAGGCCTAGAGATAAAGAGTAGGACAAAGTAACCCAGTGGACTTTGTGCCTTTGGTGGGGGTTTGAGCCTAGGGATTCCTCTGTCCTGAGAGATGCTGATGTAGTGGTTAGCGTGATGGAGTTGGGCTTGGGAGATGTGGGTTCTCCACTCAGCCAAGGAAACTCATGGTGGTGTGTGTTGAACTACTAGTCAACAACAACGTCAACATACTGTAACATTAAAGCTGACTTACAGAAACCCTTTCCAGGGTTTTCTAGGAACTGAGTGGTTTACTACTCCCTTCCTTAAAAATCTCACTTCTTTTAAAAGCCCTATTAAGGTTGCTCTTATTCGTTTCCGATTTAGCAGCAAATAAACCACATTTCCTCTCTCCAATTCCACTGCAAGATGCTAGTTCTTAAATCACAAATGTTGTTTTTCAGATGTCCTTACAGTATCTCAAACCATTTAGGTCGGATTTATGTTTTCACTACAGTGTAATTTAAGTAGGGTACATGATTATCCGAAACAAAACTTAAAATATGGGCATTTATACACGACCCCTAAGCTCCGCAGCAAATGGCTGCAAGCTCCGGAGCTTAAAAATGTTTCCCCACCAGCTCCGGAGCTAACAGAAAATTAAGTGCGACCCCGCCCACCTAAGCGTGACCCAGCGCACCTTTCAAGTACCTGCTCTGGGAGAGTGACAAATTTTGATGCGGAGAGTGCTGGGCTCTCCTCGCTTCTTCTTCTTTTTTTTTTTGCCTCCCGCCCCTTTAAGAGGAACCAGGAAGTGACCGGGGCTCGGAGCAACTTCCACCGGCATCGGAGGTAAGGCTTTATTCTTTTGTCCCTTTTTAAGGCTTTTTTTCCCTCCCTCCCCTCACGCAGCTAGCAGCCAGGACATGCGGAGGGGGTGGGAATGCAGGGAGAGCAACAAACCCTCAAGATCTCTGGTCCAAATTGAAGGGACCAGCGGATCTTAGGGGTCGTGTAAAAAGGCCCTATGTTTCAGTAGTACTATTGGTTTTGATTTGGCAAATGTTTCCACCCTTCCTCCCACCCCAGTTCTTGTAAGCGCGCGGGGGGGGGGGAATACAGCTATTCTTAAACACTCTGCTAAAGATAACATTAGAAATGATTTAGTCAAGGTAATGGACATCCTCAGTTTATTTTTAAATATTGGTCCACATCCTATTGATTCTGCCTTCCAGTATAAACTAATCAGTGTATAGATTTATGGTGAATTGTTTCATGCTAAGAAGTCAATATAGGCATTTGTTTTTATGCCTAGCTGTGTGACTTGATACACAACAGCAAATGCCTATGCTGACTAATCAACTTGCAGACATTTACACTCAGTTTTGCGCCACTTGTGCTGGTTGTTATGGAACTGACTTAAAGTAACCCTAACAGGGTTTTCAAACTAAGTGAGGTATATATGGAGTGATTTTATCAGTTCCACAGCTTCTATGGCAAAGTCAAAGAATTAAACCCTTCTATTCCATTACTCTATCTATGACAACACACTAGGTACCCCCAGTTATGTTATGCTAGCATAATAAAATAGAACAGGTTCCTTTCAATTTTCAGTTATTTCCCAAATTATTTGCTTGGAGACAAAGTACAAGTTCTATAAGACATCATCTGCTTTATCCTCCATATGTCCAGTTGAATGGTATCAGGCGGCACAGCTTAGAAATTCGAGTACCAATATCTGCATAGTAAAACAACTCCATATATTAAACTGATGGCTTCACGTTTTATTCACATAATGCATGAGCTGAAGACCCCCTTTCATTGTGTTCAATGGTTTAGGCATCCTAATCAGACATGCTAACTTTTTGTTTCTGAAAGTTATATCCCCTTTCTGGTCAGTAGGAATATCAGGCTTGAAGAGTCATGTGTTGTTGTTGTTGTTGTTGTTGTTGTTGTTGATGATGATGATGATGATGATGATCTTCTTCTTCTTCCTCTTCTTGCATGATGAGATGCCTGATTCTTGGATCTAGACCAAGTAAGAGTTTGTATATTTAGATTCTGGATGATTGAACTGCAGATTCTAATTAAATTGCTCTGTGAACTGTGTTTCAGGATTTCCCACTTTTGAAATGCTATTGATACTCACCTCACTTACTTGTGACTCCCTAAGGCAGGATCTTTTGTCAGGATTAGAGATGGGACAAACCACCAAAATAGTTTGCCAACACGGCTGGGGTGGTCATGGTGGAGAATCCCATTCTGGTTTCAGGAAGGGATTTTCCTCTGCCCTCTCTGCTTGTGGTCCCTGTGGAACAGCTAATCTGTTGGAGGGGAGGGCAAAGGCAGAGTTGAAAGCTGTACTAAAGGATGACTTAAATGGGGGTAGAATCCCTTTGTATTCCTTGGGATCTCTGAAATCCACAAATATAAAGGGACAAATATCCTATGCATTAGCAATATTTGTGGATATCGCTGATTCATTTTTTAATTTGACCCGGACACTAGTCGGGATACCATAGTGCAGTGCCTTATTTGAGACTGGAGGACAACCATAATCACTAGTGTTGCTTATCTTATCTTGCCTGACATAACTGCCATTCTCAAGTTCTTCTGTTTTGTACAGCTCCCATAATCATCAAACTGCAAAGCCAGATAAAGCATGAAAGTGATTCCATCAAATCCACCGACTATCACGGAGACAGTTTTCTTCATGTGGGATAACTTTTCAGATAGATTAGATTGAGCAGTAACTTCACCAAAGTGCATTAAAATGGCTCGAGACATCACCCAGTTGAGCATTCACTTATGTATTATGTTGTTCTGCGTTTTCCACTCCCAACTATCTTTCTCATTACCCATTAGCGGTCAGCTAGGCCTGACTCTCTGTTGCCACATTTGGTTACAGATGCCCCCAATAGATACCGTATGTTCATTTGACCAGACTCTCTTCAGCTACTCTCCTGATGGTTATCCCAGTATTCACTTTGCATTTTCACTCTCATTCTGATAATCTTTTGTGTCATTTTATCTGTAACCTCCCATTCTGTTCTTTAGATTATTTACCCTTATTTTTTGCCCTATAAGATGCACCGGGCCATAAAATTCATCTGGTTTTTAGTGGAGAAGGTTTTATGGCGGCTGAAGGGGAGGCTTGCAAATGAGATAATTGGAGCTGTGGAATCCAAGCTGCAAAAGGGGAGGTTTGCAAATGAGGTAATTGGGGCTGTGGAATCCAAGCTGCAAAAGGGGAGGTTTGCAAACCAGATAATTGGAGCTGTGGGATCCAAACTGCAAAAGGTGAGGCTTGCAAACGAGGTAATTGGAGCTGGTGAATCCAGGCTTCAGAAGGGGAGGGCAGAGGCTCCATGGAGACCTCTTTGCAAACAAGTTGATTTTTGACTGTGGAATCCTGGCTGCAGAAGGGGAGGGGGTGGGGAGAGGCTCCCTGGAGGAAGCCTCTTTGCAAACCTCGTGATTGGAACTGTGGAATCCCAGCTGCAGCACGAGATGGGAGAAGCTCTGTGCAGGTACAGTATCTTATATCTAAATGAAAATCTGTGATATACATGTAATGGGGACTGCTGTATTCGCTCTGTAAGATGCACAGATAATTCCCCTTATTTTTGAGGGTGGGAAAAGTGTGTCTTATAAGGCAAAAAAACAACAACGGTAATTGCTGTCTAAGTTGTTGAATGAAGTCGAAGATTTAATTTACCTAAAGGATATGGTTGGATATTAATTAGGCTGTCTGGTCTGGTCACACACACACACCTGCACACACAGCAACAATATGTGTTCAGGCCAGAATAGCTTCAGTATCTAATTATTTACTGTGGACCGATACAGGATGTGTCTTTTAATTTGAACAGTTTTCTCCAGTTGCTTACAGAATATATTGATTGTGTAACCCCTGGGTCCCCACACAGGGATGGGCACAGTGTCTAATAATAATACATGTCATCGAGCCAATTCTGATTTAGGGTGGATCTTTTCGGGGGGGGGGTTCCAGGTAGAGAGTACACAGAAGTGGTTTACCATTCCCTTTTTCTGGGGCTGTGTAGCTTGCCTAAGGCCACACAAGATGGCTGTTTCTCCAGAGCAATCAAACTCCCAACCTCTGGTGCCAGAGAGAGATGCCTAAGCTATGGGGCTATTCAGACAACTCAGTGTCTAGGGGTATTCTGTTATTCAGTTTTCACTTGAGCTTGACAGTTTTTTGTGTCTGAGTAGTTCTCTTCCCTTGACTCATGCAACATTAGCCCGAATACAGAATGTCTTATTTTAAAATCCATCTGTGTCCTTGGTCTTTTACTCATCACATGAAGGTAGCAGACTTTTGTCTGAGACGATAGTAGCAAGTGTAGACGCAGTTGGATGCACAGCAACCTCCGGGGGCGTCCTGGAAAAGAGTTCCAGCAGGTGTACCAGGAAAGGTGCAGCAGCCATCATGGTGCGCCTCAGAATAGGATCTCCAGTGGGTGGCTCTTGAACTCTGAGCCATTAAGGGTGGCTAAACCTAGTGTGATTTCAGAGCAGAATGATCTCATCAGAGGAATTTCAACTAGTAGCAAGGCAATTCTTTATTCCAATCTCATTTGTACTTCACAACAAGGGAAGTCTCTTCTCCAACAACACATTCTCTCTGTCCAGCTATGTCATCCTTGTGCTCTAAAGGTCATTCCAGTGTAGAGGACCCAGCAGTACTATTATATGATGCTGGCAGAAAGACACAAGTGACCTTAACGTATCATAACTAGCAATTACAATAAAAGCATTATAACTCTGGTTAGCAAATGAGCATGGCATTCTGGATTCAAACACTAGGTTCTCCCTGCACTTTTCCCACTACCTGGTGAGTTGATCTTTACAATTGTAGCTACTAGTTTTCCCCCTAGAGGCTGTTAATTCTGATTTCAGTCACCATCATCTGTGTAAATATTGGGATTAATAGTAATTACTGTACTAAACCTGTTTGATTTTTTACCAATTTCCATTGTTTTTATTGTTGATCATTTTGAACCATTCTTACCATGCTGGTCCGTGCACTCATAATGTTGAGATTAGACTACTGCAGTGCATTCTACATGGGGCTGCCTATGAGGTTGGTGTGGAAGCTGCAGCTGGTGTAGAATACAGCGGCCAGGTTATTAACAGGAACCAAAAGATTCCAGCATATTACTCCTGTACTGGCCACTCTGCATTGGCTGCCAGTATGCTTCCACGTTGTCTTCAAGGTTCTAATGTTAACATACAAAGCCCTAAACAGTTTGGGACCTTGTCATCTCTCAGAGTGGCTTCTTTCAGATAGAACGGCCTGGACCACTCACTCCTCCCAAGCTGGCCATCTGAGGCTGCCTGCACCGAGGGAGGCCTATAAAACATCAACCAGATATCAGGACTTCTTGGTGATAGCCCCTCAGTTGTGGAATAAACTGTCCACTGAAATAACGTCAACTTCCACACTCAATAGGTTTAAAGTTAATAACTTGGCTTTACAGAGCAGCTTTCCTGGAAACTTGATTGTTTTAACCTATAGGACTCTCTCCCTCCTCCTCTTGTTATGTGTCTTTGATTTTCTTGACTGCTGTAGCTTAACTTTTAATTTTTGTTTATTTTTATTATAATTACGTACATTGATTATTGTTATTTTGTATTTTATTTGTATGTGATTTCTATATATAGACTGTATGTGTTTTATAATTGGTGTTCTTCACCTTGTAAACCACTCAGAGTAGCTTTTGGGCTAGATGGTCGTGGTATATAAATCTAATAAATAAATTGGCTGGGGGTATTATGTAGTTTTTTAAAATATGAGGACATCTGCACTCTGCTGAGTTAGTTTTGCTCTTGTGATCCCCAAACAACAACAACAACAACAACAACAACAACAACTACTACTACTACTACTACTACTACTACTACTACTACTACTACTAC
>JAHTLZ010000240.1:12877812-12890068 GCA_023846285.1 Phrynocephalus versicolor | reverse complement strand
ACTACTACTACTACTACTACTACTACTACTACTACTACTACTACTACTACTACTTCAGCATACACTTTCTGTATACACATGATGCCAGGTTTGGCTTTTTGTTCAGGTTTTGAGAATTTTTTTTTTGCAAAAAAAAAGGAAAAATTGGGGGAGGGGGAGAATATTACATCTCTTTTGCTGTAATTATACTTAATACACATTGGAACAGACTAGATGGAAGTATGTGGTATGAGAAAAGAGAAGAAAAGCCTATTTAGATGAGATCATGATAGTGTTTACACCATGGAATTATATGGCCTTAATTAAAGGTTGAGAGTTTGAGAAACGACAGAACCAGTTTCACATTTCAAACAATTTTAGGAAAAAAAATTACCCCTTAATCACACATAAACTTTCTGTGAGAACTTTGTGATGTATGTTCAACTATGTTAGATAATGGAATGCAGGCACATTGGTGTAAGAAATAATTTTTTCTTGAATTTTGTGAAAAAATTGATCTTAACTTGTTCCTAGTTTCCATAGTACTTTCCTATAGTTTATAATTGCTGGTACTGTATATACTTTAAATTGGCAACAATAGTGTGAGATGTTTAGACTGAGTGAGAAGCTTTTGTAAGCAAAGTGAACTTCAAAAATTAACACAGATTTGGATTTCAGTTTAGTATGGCAAAAATTCAACATTTG
The DNA here is from genome assembly GCA_023846285.1 of Phrynocephalus versicolor. Taxonomy (NCBI): domain Eukaryota; kingdom Metazoa; phylum Chordata; class Lepidosauria; order Squamata; family Agamidae; genus Phrynocephalus; species Phrynocephalus versicolor. Next base: position 12,889,384 of record JAHTLZ010000240.1, on the reverse strand, counting down.
TCATGTGTGTGCATCAGTATAGTTTCAGTAGAAGCTTGCGGGTATTATTGCATTTTATTGCAGCAGTTATGTGATATTTGAATATTTTTGTGTCAGTCCCAACTTCTGTTGCAGGAGAGTCTTGAAAACTTGACTTCTCCAATCATCATTTGATGTTCTATAATCTGTACACTCTGTAACATGTTTGCTCTGCTGGCCATGTTTGCATCTGGGATTCTGGAAATGAAAGAAGCAACATTTGAATCGGTTTATGTCAGTAGTTGATGGATCGCTTGTACTACATTTTTGCAAGATGGATCTGATACTTAACACTTTCTTTCAATTTCTGTAGTAGTTGCCATGAGCAGACAACATGGCTTAGTTCACTGTGCTGGTTTACAGGTGGCCAAAATCCTGTTGAAAACCTACATGTGTGTAATTTGGCAATATGCAAGTCATAGCTCTAACCAAGGTGACAGTATTATCCAGAAGGCACTTCTGTAATTGAATTGGTCATACAGTTCACAGTGTGAACTGTATGACCAATTCCATAATCAAATTGCACAGTCCAGATTGCCTGGGCATAATGCCTAGCAGCTTGCAGGTGTACCTTTATGTTCCACTTAGATAAATGGGATTGAGACCTATATGTAATTTTCTATCGGCTTCTCTGTTTATTACAGCGAGTTCATTTTAGCTACAATACACATCCAAATTGAGAGATTATGTATGGTTTCCTAGCTGCTCGCCCACACAGGAATCGATTGGTCATGTGCAGCAAAGCCTGTGTTGTCACTCATATGATTTTGGTCGCAGCTGGAACCCCAAGTGTGTGGGACAGGGTTCTTACCCAGGGCTAGCAGAAATTGGAGAGAATATTGACTATGCATTATTTGAAATTGCTTCCTAGCAAAGAGGAGCAATAGAAAGAGTGCCAAGTGAACACAATTATGGATAAATATGTGGTCTGAAATATGTAGTAAAAATTCGTTTTACATTACTTTATTTCATTTTTGTTGTGTCGTAATGTTTATCCCTCAAGAAACCTGAGTCCCATAGCACCCAAATGACTTGCACAGTGTTGCCAAAATGATGTTGAAGATTTATACTGGCATAAATGAAATTGCATAAACGATGGCGGCAAATTCACACTTTAAAAAAAGGAAAGTGTTCTGCTTATATACCGCCCCATATCACTTCAAGTAGTCTCTGGGCAGTTTACAGTTTAATTATGCAGACCACACATTGCCCCCTCCCAGCAAGCTGAGTACTCATTTTACCAACCTTCAAAGGATGGAAGGCTGACTCAACCATGAGCCTGCTACCTGGGATTGAACCGCAGGTCATGAGCACAATTTTACCTGCACTACAGGCATTTAACAGACATTCATGGTCATGCACCAAATTGCATGAGTAGCGTGTGACTGACTACGGTAATTAATGACAGTTTTCCAACATAATTTACCTGATAATACTAGGCTGGTGTAAATCTACAGTAATATTTTGGCCTGTGAACAATGTGCTGTATAATTTTTGTTCCTGCTGCACAGGGCTCTTTCCAGTGCGTGCATAGAGTCAAAGATGCATGTGAGCCTGCATAGATTATGTTATGACCCAATAAAATGGTTGCAATGGGTGTGTGGGGGAGGAAAAGTCCTGTATGGAAGGGAATGGAGGTGTGTGCATGTGTGCCTTAGAGGAAAGTTTGCCTGTGAAATTAATTTTATTAGATATTCAGTACAGGTCACTAATGTTTCTGTTATAGTGACCTGGGTGGATTTAATTTAAATCAAGTAACGATTTAAATCATGTCTAAAAATAAATAAGCTTTTTTGACCATTTAAATTAAATAATTATTTAATTTTAAAAAACCAAATTGATTAAATATCATTGATTTTAATAAATGATAGTAACCCATGTCTTTGAAAACCTTCTCTTTTTAGGGCAACCTTCTGTTCCTACTATAATACAGCAGATGTGCAAACCACCTTGGAAACATTTACTCCTTATGGAAAGGGGTGGATTTTGCCTCTGCACTCTTAAGCACTCTTGAGCTCTAGGGAGTTGCTCTCTAGATGTAGTAGTTCTGAGTTTTTTGTATTCAGCAGTTGTTCAGTTTGTATTTTAGATATGATTATCTGGTTATTGACTATGTTGGCTTTGTTTTGTAATCCAGAAACACTTTGGGTATTCAGTAGGATTCTTTCTGTAATCTTAGAGCTAGATTATTAACTTCATTATTAAAGCTCTAGACAGCTCCTAAATTGCCTCCAAATAATTTTCTCAGAAGTGTTGCCTGTTTTCTTTACAAGCAGACTCTTTCCTCTGAAAAGAAAAGGAGAGTATTCAGGAGCAGAGAAGACCTGCTCGTGGCAGGCACCTTGATAGTCTTTTGTGAACTGGAAATGATCTTCTTAAGAATTGATAGGCATTTTCAGTTTTGCTGCATAACTTTGGGCTGCAGTTTGCTCTGCTCTACCCACTGGTTGCATTTTCTCACTTTGGAAATGTTGACTTTTACCAAAATTACTCAGAGAAGCTTGGAAGAAACACAGTAGGTTCCAGTGCAAACCAAGGATAATGCCCATCGCTTGCAGATTCCCTCCTTAGGTCATTAGCGTGTAAGGGTTTTTAAACTCTGAAGCATGCCAGTTTGGTTTGACTGGTACTTTGAACGTGTTTTCCATGACGTTCTTTAAATGCCACTTCGCAACCTTCCCTGCTGTTTTGTTTGACATTGCACTCTAAACAGTTCGTTATGCGTACTGTGGAACAAAGGAGCATGTATAGTTTGTGGCTCAGTTTGAGATGGAGACAAAGCCTTCTTTTTACCCCAGTCTTTAGAATCAAAAGTGGCATGTTTATTCTGTAAATCTGAGTGTGTACCTTCATTTTTGTACATAAGAGTGGATACGTGTGGGCAAGGATAAGATAATTCATTCTAGACAGTGTAGATGTTTTGCACAACCAGATCCGGAGACGTAGCTTTACCCGGTATTGATGATGACAATGACTTAATTATAGTAATGTTTTGTGTGAATTACTGTAATCTATCTTTGATTTAATTTTAATTTTGTTTAATGTGTGTGCCCTGCTGTTCCTTTCTGAAGGAAACCTGAGGCAGTTAAACAGAAAGAAAGATCAACCAATCAACTAGAAAAGTACCAATCCAAATAATTTTTCACTGATAATATGCCTGTAATTCGGAATGGTCAGATTTGTCAAATCTGTTTCAATGGATTTCTCTTTTCAAGAGGAGAAGAATCTGTCTGTCTGTCCATCCATCTATGTATATGCATACTAGTAGTACTGTATGTGCATTGAATGTTATACAGTTTGTTGAATTATGCAAATTTGTAGCTCATAAATATATAGATTTCTCATTAGAAATTGTATCAGTCCCTGTTATGAAGCCAGGATGTTTGTTTCTGGTACATCTGTACAAGTAAACCAAAAATTGATTATGTAAAGTTCTTAGGTATCAGTAGCGGTGATTGCTAAGAACAACAACAGTTGACATCTTTCTTCCTAGAAAGAGAGAGTGAGACCTTGGTATGATTGCAGTGAGGAATGATGGTGAAGAGAAGGGATGAAATAATTTCTCTCTCTCTCTCTCTCTCTCTCTTTCTGTGTAGAAACAGGTGTTATATTCCCCAGCTTTTCTTAAAAAGGACAAAAGGCAACTTACATCATTAGAAGACAATATTTAAAGCTAAAATAGATAGTATGCAAATTGTAAAGAGGATCAGGCAACACCACAATTAAAAATGGTAATCAAAATCAACACTGAAAACACATTTAGAACTATAAGGCACAACAATCAATTTAAAAAATCCGCTCAAGTAGCCATTCATTAAGAAAAAGGAGATCTTTCTAAAGAGAAAGATCTCCTTATGGCAGAACAGCAAAAATGGGGCCAGCCTGCTCTCCTGTGGGAAAGAGTTCCAAAGTCATGGACAGAGAAAGCCCTCTCCTGTATCTCCACCAAAAGCACCTGTAAAGGTGGTGGGATTGAGAGATCCTGATGATCTTAACACCTGAGTGGGTTCAGAAAGGGAGATGAGGTCCTTGAGATAGCTTGGACCAGGGTAGACAAAAATCAATATTTTTTAAAAAAATCAAAAAAATTATATTTTCTTTTTAAATCAGATTTTTATTTAAATCAGTTTTTTAAATTTAAATGCTTTTTGAGGAAAAATCTCTAAAGATTGTGTACTAGTTAAGATACATTATAGTCCAAAGATTATTCATCATGAAATTAGTTTTTAATTACTGTATATACTCGAATAAAAGCCGAGTATTTCAGCCCTTATTTTTGGCTGAAAAAAGCACCCTCAGCTTATATTCGGGTGAATATGGTAGCCGGCTTGTGGAAGACGGCGGAGGGTTAGTCTTGCCTGTTCTGTTGCCTACAGGTTGGCGGAGAGCTCATCCTGCCTGTTCCTCTGCCTTGGAAGCCCCCTGCGCAGGGGGTTGTCAGTGGCTGCGGCGGTGCTGGGTGCCGGGAGGTCTCCCCACGGCCCTAGAAGCCTTCTCTGCGGGAGTCGTCAGTGGCTGCAGTGGCACCAGGCGCCGGGAGGCCTCCCTGTGGCCTTGGAAGCCCCTTCCGCTGCCTCCCGAGTGCTTGGGGAGGGCGGTGGAGGGCAAGTCCTGCCCATTCTACCGCCTTCTGAGTGCTCTGCCGGGAGGCTCAGGCTGCACCGGGCCTGCTGGAGGCCGCCTCGGTGGTGAGGTGAGCACAGCCCGCGACCTCAGCCCACCTGCTGGGTCATCGACTGCGCAAGCCCGGTGTCAGGCAAGGAATATAAACCAACCTGAATATAACTCCTCGGTTTATAGTCGAGTCAATAAGTTTTACCAGTTTTTTGTGGTAAAAAACACCCTCGGCTTATATTCAGGCCGTCTTATATTCAGGTATATAAGCCAAGTATGTAGCATAAGGCTGTATTAACCCATCCACAATGCCATGCTCTCCCAGAGATTTCTGATTATCTGGGGCAATTTTTCTGTCTAGAAGCTATTATCAAATATGCTTGGTTTTGCTATTTTCAAAACGGTGCATTTGGGTCTGCAACAATAACATGCCTCCTTCATAGCAAAATTGTTATAAAATAAACATCACAATTGAGGAAATGTGTTCGACCTTGTGATTTAAATCATGATTTTCTACATAAAGACTCATTTTTACTGGAGTTGTTTTAATCAAAGTGATTTAAATCAAATCCACCCTGGCTTGGACTCAAGCCATTTAGGGCTTTATAGGTTAGAACCAGCATTTTTTATTGTGTCCCAAAACAGAGCAGTAGATAATGGAGCTGTTGTAATGAGTGCCTATGTGATCCCTGTAACCAGCCCCAATTAACAATACTGTATAAGGAAATCCTGTAAAAACATTTGAGTACACAAAAGGAAACCGCCCCAACACACACATCATACAATTTGCAAATAAATTTACCCTATGACTGATCTTAAGCAAGGCTCTTCAAATATGGAAGTCTGAATCATAATGCCGTATTTTTCTGTGTATACAACACTATTTAATCATGACATTAAAATTAAGGGGTGTATTATTGTCCTTTCTTTATTTTTATTATTCCTTGGTTTTTCTTATTTGCTGTGTTATATAAACCATCCAGGTTTCCCACTTTGCAAAATTGGTTACGGTATACAAATATAAAAATAAATAAGTAAATACATGGGAGTAAGTCATTCATATTGAAGCAATCCTACTTTGATATAAAACATGGATTTAAAATATAGAGGAGATGCTCATGAAGTTTCTATGTTTCCATAATCTGTAATCTGATAGTCTGCAGGCGCAAACTTGTTATTTCAGTCTGAGATAAATAGATAACTGCTGAAAAAATTCAGATAGCTTCCTCTTGCCTGCAATTACAAATGTCAGAGTTCTATTGTTGCATTTAGTTGTAAATGCTTTTAATCAGTACCCACAAAAGAGAATGTGTATGTTTACACACCAGTTGTTGAATGGAAGCAAATTGATAAAAAATAGATTAAAATACTGTGAATGCAATTAGAGAAATTCAAGGCGTACAGATGTATGGAATGTCAAAAATAATATCAGAATCAGTTTGTTTAGAGTTCCAATTCTATTTTCTAATTAAAGGAAAAGTAACTTGGAGCTGCTCTGTACTTTTTAGTATGTATCCCCACCCCACCCCCACTAACGAATCTGCTCATGATAAAATTGAGTATTTAGCAAGAGAAAGAACACTCATGGGATTAAAAAGATCACAACAAATACAACAATTTTAAAAGTATGAACTAGACCAGCTTCTCCCATCTAGATGTGACCTTACCTTGGTTTTCAAGTGATTTCGTGAAATTATGATCTTTTTTCCTCAGAGGAAGCAAGCCAGAATATTTAGTTCTAGAAATTAAATAAACATTTCATCCCTTATAATTATGTGTTAATTTTCAAAAGGCTTTTAGTTTCATTACTTTTTAACTAAGGTTTTGTTCGGAAAGGCTATGACTTTTTCAAAGACAAAGTATCACACTCATTGTGAATCTCAATATATTTTGGTGGTTCCCTGGAATGGTGTTGTTTAATTATTTATTTGTATGTTGTGCTGCTTGAGGTCTTGAGTTTCTACGGTCCACTTAAGTTTAATGTAGAGATAATATTTTTTTACATCATACACTGGAGAATTTCCCTTATAGGTGGGCAGACAGAAGAACATATTGAAAGAATGGACATTTTCTTATGTTAAAAACTACATTTTAACTACCGTATTCATGGAATCTCATTTATCAGAATGATGCAGACATATGTCAAGCATTTATAGGATGTTGACTTGGTACATCTTGTAAGTTCATAAGCTTGTTGAGATAACTGTTAGATAATAAATGAAAAGTACTGTTAACATTTCTAAGAACTTTCTTCTTCCTCTCTCTCTCTCTCTCTCTCTCTCTCTCTCTCTCTCTCTCTCTCTAACACACACACACACACACACACTCACACTTGCTCGCTCACTCACTCTGTCTCTCGATCCCATCCACACATATAATGTACTGACATATATCAAATATAAACCAACTACAGTGCCTTGTATAAAGGATTTAATTCATTCAAATGAAATTATGTTAAGCAAATTTTCCTTTATGCAAATTTCCCATAGGAATGCATTGAAAACAGAGTGATCCCATTTTTATGTTGTACAGATTCGCCCCATAAGCAATTATGTTAAGAAAAACTTCCCCTATCTCTGGAATTTTTTATGTTGTACAGATTTTATGTTATACAAACCATTTGTTATACAAGGGTCCACTGTATATGCATGAAACTAATGTGTTCGGCCTGTAATGAATAATTGCTCATCTGTAGCAGCTTGGGTTTTTCCTTAATAGCTGTAATGATCCCGCTTAATTATATGTAATTTGACATGCTTTTGTATTTTCAGCTATTGTGGATGATGAACGGCTTTCGGCAGAGGAGATGGATGAAAGACGGCGTCAAAACATTGCTTATGAGTATTTATGTCATCTAGAAGAAGCCAAAAGGTAATTATTATTTGCTTAAAGACAGCTTGTGATCTTTTGTGGTTGATAGGCGTTATGAGTCTGTGCCTGTAGCCTTAACAGGTTACAGTAACCCCCCGCCTATCACGGGGGTTAGGGACCCACCCGACCCGCGATACATGAAAATTCGCGATATGCGGAAGTGGAGCAGGTGGGGGCGGGGGGTGATCAGATGGGCGGCGGGGGGCGGCGGGGAGCGATTTGATCTCTCCCTGCTGCCCCCGCAGGTACTGCGATCCCATGATATAGTGGGACCGCAGTACCTGAACCGCGAAATGCCGGGGGGTGACTGTATATGAGACTGGCTTTTATTGCTTGCTGTAGCAATGTGTACGTGCTTACTAATGCCATATAGTATGCATGAGAATCAGTGTTATATAGAGGTCACAGTGTTGGTGTAAGGTTTGAGAAACCTGAATTCAGATCTCCATTTGACCCTGAACCCTTGCTTGACTTTGGGCTAGTTATACTTTCTCAAGCTAACCAACCTCGCAGAATTGCTGTGAGAGTCATGTGAGGGAGCCAAACAAACTGCTGTGAGCCATGTGAATTAAATGTGGAACATACAGTACATCACAGAAGTGAGTACATCCGTTACATTTCGTAAATATTTTAGTATACCTTTTCATGTGACAACACTGAAGAAATGACACTTTGCTACAATGTAAAGCAGTGAGTATACAGTTTGTATAACAGTTTAAATGTGCTGTCCCCTCAAAATAACACAACACACAGCCATTAATGTCTGAACTGCTGGCAACAAAAGTGAGTACACCCCTAAGTGACAATTTCCAAATTGGACCCAAGTAGCCATTTTACCTTCCTGGTGTCATGAGACTTGTTAGTGTCATAAGGTCTCAGATGTGATGAGGGAAAAGGTGTTACCGCTCTCACGTTCACATTTGGTGTTATCATTCTCACTCTCTTATACTAGTCACTCGACGTTCTACATGGCACCTCATGGTAATGAACTATCTGAGGATCTGAAAAAAATAATGAATGGTTGCTCTACATAAAGATAGCTTAGGCTATATGCAGATTGCCAAGACCTTGAAACTGAACAGCAGCATAGTGGGCAAGACCATACAGCGGTTTAACAGGACAGGTTCCACTCAGAACAGCCTCGCCATGGTCGACCAAGAAGTTGAGTGCCCATCCTCAGCGTCATATCCAGAGGTTGGCTTTGGGAAATAGACGTATGGGTGCTGCCAGCATTGCTGCAGAGGTTGAAGGAGTGGGGACTCAGCCTGTCAGTGCTCTGACCATATGCCACATATTTTATCAAATTGGCCTGCAGGGCTGTTGTCCCAGAAGGAAGCCTCTTCTAAAAATGATGCACAAGAAAGCCTGCATATGGTTTACTGCAGACAAGCAGACTAAGGACATGGATTTCTGGAACTGTGGTGTGCCATGGTCTGGGGATTTCTGGAACTATGGAGTGCCACAGTATGGGGCCTCCAGACCTAAACCCTATTGAGCATCTGTGGGGCATCCTGAAATGGAAGGTGGGGGTGCCCATGGTCTCTAACATCCGCCAGCTCTGTGATGTCATCATGGAGGAGTGAAAGAGGACTCGAGTGGCAACCTGTGAAGTTCTGACGAAACCTCTTCCCTCATTTCCATTTTTCTCCAAATCCAAAAGTATCTTATGTTTTATTCACACTGCCTTTCACTACATCTTCCTTCTGAATATCTTCATATGCTAAGAACTGTTCATATTTTGTATATTCTCTACATTTATTATGTTTCCTAATCCAGTCATTAGCCCATTTTTCCAATTCTACACAATTATACCATGAAATATCTCTACATTGCACAACTTTTTTCATTTGTTCATTCGATCCCATTTTATCAGTCCATCAAATGTTTTTCAAATTGCTGGAAATCACTGGGAAAATCACTGCCAACTTCTTCTACACCTCCCCACTCCCCACAAGCCACTGGGTCGCAATGCATCCTAGGAGCATTTTTATTTTTGAATTTCATAACTTTTTCGTCTTGTGAGGCATCCCATAAGGAATTTTTGTTATGCAAAGCAAACCTATTCCCATATTTTTTTTATCTTATGAATTTTTCATCATCTTGAAGAGGATATATTGTATATATAGTTGTTAATAGTGTAGAATACCCCAAATGGATGTCCTTCAGATATCTTTGTCTAGAACTCTTATCAACTCCATCCAGCATGCCCATCTTGGGGAAGACTCTGGCAATGCATGTCCCACTCCTTATTCTCAAAGAGGACATTTATTTTTGAAAGATCTTTCCATAAATGCTTCTCTAGTTTTCTACATTGAATAATCTGGAGCGGCATTTCACAGCTCTCTCTCCACCAAGTGTTTCATTCTGGTGCCAGGTTGTTCTTAGATTTGAAATACTTTTCTCAATTTCACTTTCCCATGGGAGACCATCTTATCATTCTTGCAGGTCTTCTGTTAATTTTTTCCAGAGTTTTAAGTCTTTCTTAAACTGTGCCAGCAAAGCCGAATGCAATACTTAAGCTAACAGCTTAGTGGAGAGGTATGACTGTGGATTGGCATGTTCTTATTCAAAAAAGTTGACTAATGGCTGAACATTTCAAAATGTCACCTTTAATTAATAAGCTGAAGTGGGTGTATGTTTGTACTTTCAGCTGCTTTGTAAAATTACTGTTTGCATACCCCTTGTATCAAGTTTAATGAGGGAAATTTTCTGAGCTGAACTTGAAAGAAGAATGATGGCGTTAGTGTAAACAGTACTTTCTTCACAAGGTTATAGGTGTTAGAGTAGGAAATTGCTGTTCAGATAGAAGAAACAGATTGAAACTGAGGGCACACCTAGGTGGGGCATTCTCCTGCTACCTTACTGTTATGAACGGAACTAAGTAGGACCTTTGCCATTTTTCCTAGGCCCCTTTGTTGTTCTTCAGTCTCCTTTTGTGTTTGTTTGTTTCATTCCATTGTGCTTACATTTATTTTCCTTTTAGAAACTAGCCAGCACCTAGGTGAGTGTTGGCGAACCTATGGCACGGGTGCCAAAGGTGGCACTCGGAGCCCTTTCTGTGGGCACCGAACATCGCTCCTTCACAGCCACCTGTATTGAGGTTAAATTGCTGTATTGGCACTTTGCAAAAAAATAAAATAAAATAATAATAATTAGTGGGTTTTGAATCGCAGTTTGGGCACTCGGTCTCTAAGGTTCGCCATCCCTGACCTAGGTGCTATAACAGACAGTGTGCATGTGATTTTATGCTGTTCAGGGTTGGGGTGTGTGTGATACAGATGGGAATAATCAAGTGCTAGGCTTCTACATTAACCATCTTCCTCATATGAGGTGTTAGAAGAAGTGGCAGCACCTAAGAAAGAGATCTGAAGAAGTGGTAGTGCAGCGGAAACAGAGGAGGGAAATCAGGGCTGTACAGTATAAGGATACAAATCCAGTATATAGTGTGTATATATATATATATATATATATATATATATATATATATATATATATCTCAGTATAAAGCAGGCATGTCCAAAGCCCGCCCCGGGAGCCAAATGCAGCTCATTTGCTAATTTCAAGTAGCCCACAGCCTCTTCTCAGCCTGTCACACATTCCTATCAGCCGCCCCCTCCCTGTGCTGGCTGGAGACGTCAGCTCTCCGGCCCTCCACCCCTAACGCCCTTCTCCAAGGGAAGATGGCAATGCCGCACTGCACTTCCGTCCCCTCAACCCCCCCGAAGGCCGCCAGGAAGTGGCACATTATCCCTTAGAGACAAGCGGGTGGGCAGAGGGGCTGGCCTGGGCCCCTTCCCCCTTTGGCTGCTTGGTGCTCCCTCAGTGGCTGCCGGATGGTGAAGTTAGAGGCAGCAGTGGCAGCGCCAGAGGAGGCAGGGAGGGACGGACAAGGAGGAGAGTGTGCCAAGCAGGCAGGCCAAAAACGGGGCTTCCACATCTAACATTGCTTTGCACTGGTGACACTGTGAGAGCCCCCAGTGGCCTGGTTGCTGAGCAGTGTAAGGCAGGGAGGCTCCACCTTTCACCTGCCTTGCCTGCCCATGGGCCCTCCAGTTCCTGTCCCTCCTCC
>JAHTLZ010000240.1:12839304-12871626 GCA_023846285.1 Phrynocephalus versicolor | reverse complement strand
ATGTATGTATGTATGTATGTATGTATGTATGTATGTATGTATGTATGGTTTGCCCATTTCATTTTAGGAACAGAAACTTGCATATTTATAAATTATGGAAACAGGATAGGAAGATGAATCTGAACCATAGCTTGTTGATATGTAAGAATTGCATTAGTCTTGCTGATGAATCATTGGGCTAGTTTATATATTATGCTGTGGAAGATAAAATCTCATGTTACATGTCTTGAAATAGACTCATGTGTATACAGTAAGATGCTTCATTTTTAGTCCCTTCTCCCTCCCCACATCTGCTTAGACAACAGACTTTGATCTACTGCCGCTAAATCAATATGAATCTCTGTGTGACAGAGTTCTAGTTTCAACATTTACTCCTCGTTCCTCAAGGTCAAAGTGGGATCATATGACTTATTAGTTAGCAAAATAATTTAGTGGGTAAGAGGTGAGAAAGGAGTAACAAGTGAACTTCTCATGCAAATCTATGTACTGTAAAGCCCGAGTACTTGCTTTTCTTGAAATGCCAATTTTAAAAATGGCCATGGCTTAATATTACAATGTTCAACCATTAATATTACAATGTTCTTCATTGTTCCAGTGCCAGAAATGTTACCATGTGTCTTCATGGTTGTATTATACATGTGTGGATTTAGATACAGCATGACTATTGACACAAGGTGGTCAGGAGGTCATTGTCTATTGACTTGTAGCTAATGTCCTCCACTCTGTGTTTGTAACCTTATAAAATGCTTACACTTGTAACCTTCCAACCGGCTTTTTGCAGTGTTTGGCATGTTGTCGATGTGTGATGAAGGTTTGCATTTTCAGGACAGAATTTCACCTTTGTTGAATATCTTGCAGAATTTAATTTATAAAATTCTGGAAGGGAGAGTTCTCCTTCTACAAATGTTGGTTGTCAATTTCCAGACGTTGACCTCTAAACAGAACTCTATAACTGTGGGATTATAGAGTTGAAAACAAATGCTAAGAGTCATTTTGTCTTTCCTTATGCATGGTGTGAGTTCTATGATTTAGAAAGCAACTCTAACATCCCACACAGATGTCTGTCCAACTTCTTATTCAAGAGTAGAGCTGAGCACTAGAGATGGGCACGACCAGAAAAAATGACGTTTCGAGTTGTCGTTTGTCGGGACGGGCCCGTTTCGGGTCGTTTCCGTTTCTCACGGAAATTTTCAAAAATTTGTCATTTGTCGTTTGTCGTTTGGGTTGGGGTTGGGGTAAGTGGGCTCTGGGAGGCACCTCTCTGGGTGCCTCTGACCCACTAAGAAGGGAAGGGAAGCGTAACGCGTAGCCGCCGCGTACCATACATTACATTATGTTAGGGTTGGGGGGTAAGTGGCAGAGGCACCTCTCTGGGTGTGGGTGCCTCTGACTTACTAAGAAGGGAAGCGTACTTGCGTACTGACGTACAGGTTAGGGGAGGGGTAGTGGGCTCTGGAGTGGGAGGCACCTCTCTGGGTGCCTCTACTCTGACCCACTAAGAAGGGAAGCGTACTTGCGTACGGATCTGGGTTAGGGTTGGGGTTAGGGTAAGGGCTAGGCTTAGGGTTATGGTTAAGGTTAGGGTGGGTTAGTGGGCTGCACCTCTGGGTGCCTCTGACCCACTAAGAAGGACAGTGTACTGGCGTATGGGTTAGGGTTAGGGTTAGGGTTAGGGTTAGTGGGCTTTTTATGCCCTCTTGCACATCCAGAAGTCTCAGTCAAAACCTGGCCATGCGATTGGTGGAAAGGGTCAAAAAATTTGCATGGTCCCATCCCATGGCTAGCCCATCATTGCACAGGTGTAAAAAAATAAAAATAAAATAAAATAAAATCAACGGAGACGTTTTATTGCAAGAAAAACCCACTGCTGCTACTATAAAAAATCAGGCATTTAAAATACCTAATTTTCAAATGTTTCTGTGGTGCTTTGGTGGGTTTTTGGACCACGATTTAAAAATAAATATTGCGGTCGCCATTTTGGATCCCCCCCACCGCATGGCAAATGGAGATGACGAGGATGCCCCCCCAGCCTGGTGCAAGCAGCCCAGGACAGGACGGGGGGAAGGCCGGGGACCCCCCCCCAGAAACCACCCCTCTCTGGTAGGTGCCCTCACTGAGGCAGGCATATTTTCGCCTGCTTTTTGGGCTGGGAATCGGGTTTTTTTTTAATTTTTAAAACTTTTTTTCTGTGCTGCTTGGCATCGCGTGATCGCCGCGATGTCATGAATGACAACGACAAACCAGACCCAATTTATCTTTTATCGGGTCGGGTTCGAGCTGGAGCGAAGTAATTCTCGTTACCGTTTCCGTTACGTAACGGAAACGACAAACGGTAACGGAAACGAGAATTTCGCCGCTCCGTGCCCATCTCTACTGAGCACCCTCAGCCATTTCTATGGGCTTCCAAGATCACCAAGAAAAAAAATACTAAATGTGCATGAGGGGTGCAATAGAGTTTGCCAGGTAAATTCCATGGTATTTCAGCTTTTCGTCCATGGCTTTAGTTTGGCTTTTCCTGTTCCTCATTATTGTAAAGATTAAAAGCTTACCAGCCAGCTGTCAAGGTGTTTTTGTTGTTAATTACAGTATAATCTCTGTAAAATGGCTTAGATGTCTTCGGATGTATTTAATTTCCAAACCCTTCCACATTTTATTATCAGACTTCCGCTCTGAATTGATGACTCTCTGGCTGTTTCCTCTCTTCTAGTTTTTCTGACAGCTGCTAGTGCAACAGAGAATCCCAGAGTTGAGCTTTTGTGCTGCTGCTGTAGTGGCTGTGTTTCATCTGGGTGACTCACTAGAATATGTGCGTACTGTGGGCATTTTAAAAGATGCATTCAGAAAATGGGCAAGAACTGGGAATGACAGTTCCAAATCAATTGTTAGTCTCGTGACTTTATTTCAGTGGGAAATATTTCATTTTAGAAAATATTTAAAGGGATGCTAACCCAAATTAGTTGTTAAAAAGAACCAGTGTCAAAGTAGATAAACAAAACAGTCAAATGACATATATTTGACAAAAATAGCCTCTTTCGCCATGTAATCCCTAAGCACAGGCCCTCAGGAGTACAGCCCTGAGACTGTTGGCTAATCTGAAAATAGGTAGTCCATCCCCACTTGAGACTCACTCACTCTAGGCTACTACTTAGGTATCCTCTTGCTAAAATGCCCGATAATTTCTTCTGCTTCAAAGATACCATATTTCCTTCTTTCTCCAACTCAGTCACATTCACGGTTCTCCACCCCCTACCAACCCTAAATATGAATAATAAGATGTAGCCATTAAATAAATGTTTAAGGCAGGCATGTCCAAACTTCGGTCCTCCTGATGTTTTGGACCACAACTCCTAGAATTCTAAGCTTAGATTGCCAATGGCAAAGGACTGTGGGAGTTGCTGTCCAAAACATCTGGAGGGCCGAAGTTTGGACATGCCTGGTTTAAGGAGTCTGGCAGTCCTGGTATTGTTAACATAAGACATATGGTTTGTTAGTTTTCAATTGAGGGCAATTAATTACCATATTTTTTTTTTGCTCTAAAAGACAGACTCCTCCCCCCCAACAGTAAGGAGAAATGTCTGTGCATTTTATAGGCCAAATACACCCCCACCGGGAGCCTCCAGAGCAGCTGCTGTGGAAGCCTCTGGCCTGGTGCAGATCCCAGCCCCAGCAGCAGCCCCAGTGGAGGCTTCCCAACCTGGCTGTTTAAAAAAAAGTCCTTGCATGATTGATTTTTTTTTTCATAGAATAGAAGACGGAGAGTAAACAGACTGACCAGAGACCATAGAGATGAGAAACAGGCTAGAGAGTAACCACCCACCATGATGACCACAGAGCGACTCTTCAATACATGCAAAATGTGAATCCAGGGAGGGAGCTCTCCCATTCAGCCTATCTTGAAGAGCAGCTCTATGGTCATCATGGTGGGTGGTTACTCTCTAGCCCGTTTCTCATCTCTGTGGTCTCTAGTAGGTGTGTTTACTCTCCATGTTCTCTTCTACGGAACAAATCAGTTGTGCAAAGCACGTTAACAGCCAGATCAGGAAACCTCTGCTGGGGCTGCAGCTGGGGCTGGGACCTGCGCTGGGTCCGAAGGCCTCTGCAAGGGCCATAGGTTTCCCAGCATGGAGACCTGGGCAGGTGTGGGGGCAGCTTGTCTTTGCATTTTACTCTCCAGCCATGCCACTCCAGGCCACCCAAGAACAGCATGGCTGGAGAGTAAGCTGGATCTGGAGATGTACCAGGACCACAGTATGTATTTGTGTGGGGGAGTTAGCTGGAGGAGTTTTAGGTCAGGTTGACCTTGGCCACAGAACAAAGAATAGTCAGACAGAGAAAAATGCCTTTCTCAGACAGCTGAGCAGACAATGCAGGCACAAAACTGCTAGATCCTCCCAGAAGGCTTGTTTAATCATCTTATTTATGATGACAAGCAATAGATTGGAGAGCTTACAAAAGCAGGAGCTTGGATAGGAGGCAGGTGCCGTTTAGCACTTTTACCCTGTCTCAAAGCAAAAGGTCAGGGGAAATAGAAGGTCACTTCCCTTCCAGATATGCCACATCGGCCAGGAGCGTATGCACATCACTGAAGCTCCTCCGAAACACACCCTTCAAAGAAAGGTTTCCACATATGTGTGAATATTTTTTCACACATTGTCTCTTGTGGTTCAGTGCATCTTATGGAGCAAAAAGTACAAGTAACTAGCAAGTAAGGGAAGTCGAGTTGCTTCTAGATTAGATATTTACTGTGCATTCATTGCAGAATTTTATTATTGGTAGCAGGATGTCCTAGTGATGAAACCTTTCATTTGAAATCTTCCCACCTTTTTTTACTGCTCCTTCCATAGAAAAGAAAGGGAATATGGATCAGTTGCACAGCATCTTTTATTTGGTAGCTCTCTGTCTAGTAAAGAAATGGCCCACAAAATGCATTACAGTAATCTCTTGGTTTATGAGCGAAATTCGTTCCAGAAACATGCTTATAAACCAAAACACTCTTCTATCAAAGCAAATTTCCCCATAAGAAATAATGGAAACCCAGATGATTTGTTCTGGGGTTCCAGAGTCCACATAGTATGCATATAAAATACCAAAACTCACAAAAGAAGTTGGCTAGAAGCAGGGCTGTGGAGTCGGTAGATAAATGTTTCGACGCTGACTCCGACTCCGACTCCTAAGGTTTTTTTACTTCCGACTCTGACTCCGACTCCAAGTCCCTGACTCCGACTCCTCTGTATTAATATGCAAATGTATTTTATACATTCCTTGAACTATTGACCCTCTATTTCCTTCACTTATGCAAGTGTCTCTAGTCCTGCAAAAAACATTTTTACTTAATCCCTTATCAGTGAGAGGCTAGGTTACCCATGGGCACTGCGTAACACCAGAACACAACACTATGGAAAGTATAAGTATTGCCGCTCCTAATCGTGCGTTGCGTGCCATATAGTGAAGCACATGAAAAGCATGCTTCTTCACGGTCACTTAATGTGTTCGTTTTGCGGTTACTTGAGGCACTTCATGCATTGGTCTTTATTCTTATAGTAGAGAAGTCATTAATTATAACTTTTTGTGAATTGGGACATTTAAACTTGCTTTTTAAAAATTCCAATCTAAATTTAGTAGGAGTCGGAGTCGGTGCATTGTTTGCCGACTCCGACTCCGTCTCCAGGTACCCAAAATTTCCTCCGACTCCGACTCCACAGCCCTGGCTAGAAGTCCATGTCTATACAATGGTTTAGATACCTGACTGCGGAATCTACTGTGCTTGGGACTAACAACCAGATTTTACTCTTTGTTTTTAATGTGACAATAATAAAGTGCAATTTGTAGCTATATACGCACTTGGCTAGCTGCCCCATGACTGGAAATTGTTTGAAAAAATAAGAAAGAATGTTGAAAACAAACTAAATAAAAAATATAAATATAAAGAAAACTAAAACCCTAACCTGCACTCCCCTTTGAAAATGTTCCTGATTGGTGCAATTCCTCTCTTCTCCCTCTGCTTTGGAGGCTTCCTGAGATGGAATGTTCCAGACACTCACACACAAGCCAGCTGGGGGAGAGAGCGACAGAAAGAGCCACCATTGGCTCACTTGTAATCATGTGACCTGCTCCAGTGCTTGAATACCAAGACATTGCTTGTTGATATAGGCAAAATGTAGAATAAATCTTTGCTTTTCTTTCAAAGTGCTCTTAAATGTGGTTACTCTTATACTAATTGTTGTCTCAAAGAGCATAACAAGGGGGTGATTTAAAGTTTTGTCTTGCAAGTCATTTCAGTTTGACAATTTAAGAATAAGTATATTGTGAAGTAATTGTGGCATGTCCATTGACTTCAAGTTCAGTGCCAGCAGTTGTTCTGGAAGTGATATGCAAAGCCTGTTGATTTATGCAGTTTGTAATTGTCCAAAGTATGTTCATTGATGGCAGCTAAAATAGGCAAACTGGGTCACGAAATTACTAGTGTGGGCATATGTACTTGCCAAGCTTCCTGACCCTGGTTTGTCTCTTTCAGACTGTGGTTGAAAAATTAAGCTCATTGCTGATGCAATAAAACTGACACAACTCATGAAATTTTCTTTGTAAATTCATTACTAGAATATTGCTTTTGCCAGATTTCTTTGGCTGAGATTTTTTTTCTTGAAAACTTGCAAAACACAGAAACAATGATTCAGTTTGTAAAGACATACATATACAGAAGCTAAGAATATTATTGGGCTTATGATGGCAGTATGATCAGCTGGCAGATATAAAGGGACATTTTTGTTGAAGTTGGGCAGAGTGTTGAACATCAGAGTATATTTATGGTGAGATGTACATGGAGCAGAAACAGTGCATGACTTGGGTGTTGGTCTAGCTATTGTTGCCCCCATATTATCATTCTCAAAAGATCAAACCGGCACTACAAAGTATTTGAGTGTATTCACATTTTGAATTGAAGTGTCTGAGTGCAGTATCTTTTTTTTTTTCTTAAGAATTTTATTGGGTTATTAAGGGAAGAACAAAGGGAAAGGGTATGGGGGAAAGGAAGAGGGGGGATACAGTTTTTAAAATTTACATTGAGTATATCAAGCAAAGTAAAATAGTGATTTAACATATTGATAAAATTGCCAAATATTATCACGATGCTAATAAATTTGTTACTTCTTGCCATCTTTTCCGAGAGATCTCATCATAGTCTCCCTTTAGATAGCCGGAGAGTCTGTCGATTTCGATACATTCTCTTATCTTTTCGTGAAGATTCTTCTCTGTTGGCGCGTTTGGTTGTTTCCAGAATTTCGCATACAGTATCCTTGCAGCAACGATTACATGGTGGAGTACATATCTCTGATCATAAGAAATATTTATATCTACTATATTTAATAAGAATAATTCTGGTCTAAGCTCTATCTTAATTTTCAGAGATCTTTCTAAAAATAGTTTTACCATTTTCCAATATGCCTTTGCCTCTTTACATGTCCACCACATATGGTAAGAGGTACCACAGTCATATTTACATTTCCAACATTTAGGTGAGCAATTATACATCTTAGATAAACGGTGTGGTGCGAAATGCCATCTATAAAACATCTTATAGCAGTTTTCCTTAAACGAAATAGATTTAAAGATTTTAACTGTATTCCACAAAGAGTCCCATTTATTTAGATGAATAGTGTAGCCAAAGTTTTCTTCCCATCTTATCATAGTGTCTTTGACCAGTGTATCAGTCATTTTTTCATTTAGCAGTATACTGTAAAATTTACTAAGAAGCTTGGAATCACCAGAGGATAGTATTTTATCAAATGGAGTATCAGTAGTCGTAAATCCACCCTCTTTGGAAAGCTCTTTGAAGTGTGAGTATATTTGTTGATACTTCGACCAATCTAAATTGTAACCTTCTGATAGTAATTTCCCTAATGGTTTCAATGAGAGGTCGGCATTCAGAAGGTGTCTATAAGTTATAACATTTGAGATTTCACTTGCATGGGAGCTATAAATCGCTCCCAGCGGAGATAACCACAATGGTACTTTGAAGTAAAATTGTTTTTTAATCGATAACCATATTTTAACTAAGGCATTCCTTATCCAATGCTTTTTAAAGAGGGTAGGTATATTGCCCTTGTACCACATGTAGTGGTGCCAGCCCTTGTCGAGGCCATAACTCTCAAGCTGCAATATTCTTTTATTTGTCATCAGAATCCAGTCTTTAATCCAGGTCATGGCAGCAGCTTTGTAATATAATACTAGATTAGGAAGGGCAAAGCCACCAAATTTGGTTCTGTCCTGTAAATAGACATTTTTAATCCTTGCTTTTTTCTTTTGCCATATAAATATGCGTATACTTTTTTCCAGATCTGTGATGATCTTAAAGTTTGGTAATATAGGCAGAGATTGAAATAAGAAAAGTCTGAGTGCAGTATCACAAGTCAGCATTAAGATATAGTATAGTGTTCCTAAACTTAAATAGGACACATCTTGTTAAGAATGCTAGTCCTGCTGAATTCCTTATTTGTCCAAGCAATGTTATTTATTATTTAAGTGCAACTTTATCTAGTCAATAACTATAGATGGATAGTTGAGGTTAGTATATTGAAACGATATCTGTACAGGACCCATACCTTGGATTCTAGATATACAGTAGTTGCCATTGGAGTGTAAACTTTTGTCTCTGCTATACCTGGTGGTTGGGACTCAGGTGGCAGAATGGTTCTCCATAATGTACATGTATGCATATGTATACATGTACAGTACAAAAACAAGGGCGGGTGATGCCTTTATTGACCACTTTTGTCCGTTAATAAGAAACTCATTTTCAACCTAAACTAGTCTTTAGACTGTGCAAAATATTTTGCAGAAAATGCAGGGCTGGGAAATCCAAGTCCCCAAACTCTTGGCAGGTGTCTGTGCCAGGTTTGTTTCTTAAAGGTGAGTTCAAAAATGCAGTCTGCAAGCAAATATCAGCAGTGTAGGCTTCAGATTCCACCCCTGGAGGCCATTGGTTGGATTTTCTCAGGGGCTGTTGCATCATGAGAAGGATTCCCTGGAAAGGTAACAATGCTGTGAATGGTGAAAGGCAGCAGGGAAAAAAGGAGGACCAAATATAAGATGATTCCCTAAAAGTAGCCATAGGCTTAACTTTACAAAAGCTAAGCAGGATAGTTGAAGACAGGACATTTTAGAGATTTTTCATTGATAAGATCACCATAAGTCAGAGACAACTTGACAGCACATAGCAATTCAACGAAAAATAAAGGCATCGTGTGTATTTGCTTTTGTATTGTGTGTGGAAGACATGACTTTCGTTGTTTTTCTGATATACATCTAGATCTAGATGCAATTTTTGATTAGAAAACCAACATATCTAATCTTTTTTAATATAATCAACTTTTGTATTGAGTGGCAATTAGAGTAAGGAAGAATAAACCATGAATTACACAACCTAAATGGGAGATAAGCTTGATTTAAATTTGTATAATATACTGGTAGCACATATGCTAGGGAAGTTCTTGATATAAATTTCATCCCATGCGTGACCTTTCCTGATGCTCTTCAACATGTCATTGTTGTCAGCCTCCTGTCACCTACACACCTCCAGTAACATAAAGATAATAACACTGACCCTTTGGCAGAAGTATTTGAGAACGACCAAGGATGTAAACAAATGCTTCAGTACCCTTGAAACACGCTGTATGATTGTCAGGTAGTCTTTTATATTGACATACTGTAAATGCTGCCTTTCACTACAGAAGTCATAAGGGACTAAACCTGCAGTACGTATGTAAATGACTAGAACGTGCTTCTGAACGTAAGAGGGATTGCAGGAGGTATGATTGATTAGTACGTATTTTATGTCAAGTGATGATATTCTCTATTTTGGAAATAGATGATACACTACTTCCTACCTCCCCCTCAGACACTTCATGAAAGAGTGACGTGAACACACAGGGCACACATATCCCCTTCTCCCACTTCTTGGAAATGTTTCAGGAGGCATTTAATTGCTTTAGAACATGATGGAGAAGATCAAATTCACTTTTCATGATTAAAGAAAGCATCCAAGTTGTAAAAACTTAAGTTGCCATGCTGATCACTGTGCAGGTTTTGGGGAATGGGTTTTCAAGGCTGTAGTTGAAACTCAAATGTGTCTTTTAGCAGAACAGCCAAACCAATTTGAGATACAGAGAAGATGTGAGGAAGCTAAAACATTATAAAGGAAAGCAAGAGAAAACAAAAATTTATGCCCTACCTTCTCCCAAGAACCCCTTTAGAATGCATCACTGATTTTTTTTGAAGATTTAGTAGATCATGTATCTTCATATTCCTGTTTCTTGTTAATTAATTCATATGACATTTACTTCCTGATGTTTTGCCTATAGTAGAAATAGATTTCAGTAATGCTTTAAGAAAACCAAAAATCATGAATGTAGAACTGCGTAACAGTAATGTTTGACAGTGTCAAAGATTTTGTATACCAGGGGTTAATCACCCCTACACTACTACACCACAAATAGATACTGCACCTAAGGAATTGGACTGCTTTTTCTGATGGTGGCAATTTTTTGTAGTTAGTCTTCCCCTCCCATACTGTAGCTCCTGAAGCAGGTGATAGTGCCATAATGTTAAGAAGCAACTGCAACAGGAATATATGTATTAATGTAATGTTTTTAGAGGTTTTATGCGTTTTGTTATACGTATGAAGATTATTTGCTTTTTAAACCATTTAATTGAATTTAGTTAAAGTTACAATACCAAACATAAAGCTAAATCAAATCACATGTATATAAGGGAAGAAAAAAATTAATCATAACAAAACATAACAAACCAACCCCATGCAACCCACCTCCCAATCGGGATTCAGACCAGGCTTACAAGTCTTAAGACAGGCATGTCCAAAGTCAGGCCCAGGGGCCAAATGTGACCCGTTTTCAAATTTTGAGCAGCCCGTGACCTCTTCTCCCCACCTGCTCAGCCTGGCATGCATCCCTGCCAGCTGGCCACTCCCCAGACTGGATGGAGACGTCAGCTTGCAGTTTTATGGTTTGCCTGCCCTCCCTGCCTCTTTCCACCACCCCCAGCCCCCTGCCCAGCTTACCCACCCCGGGTCCGTTGCTGCAGCATCTTCCCTGACTCCTTGCATGTTATAAAGAATTGTCCAATGTCCGACCCGGGGGCCAAATGTGGATGAATGGTTGACCCCCACACATTTTCACCACACCAAATCTGGTCCTTCTTGCAAAAAGTTTGCATCCCTGTCTTAAGAGAGTGACTATCCCATTCTCTCCAGAAATACATTGAATCTTCTCCTGGTGTGTTCCATTTATCTTTTTGAAATACATGTGCCAACAATTTATCCCATATTCAATTAAAATCATTAGATTTTTTTCAGACTCTTTCTAATTTCCTAATTCACAAGGCAATTTATCATTAATAGTCATATTCCATAACACCCCACCATTCCTCCAATGTTATTTGATAACTGAATTCCCAGATTTTAGGAAAAATTAACCTTGCCACCATTATCATTATAGTTACCAACTCCATCTCCTCTTTCTTCAGTTGGGTATTCATAACCATACTTAACAATACAATTTGTGGGGACATTTGGATCCTTTTCCCTATTATTTCTTGAATTTTCTTAAAAATCAATGGTCATTCCTTCTTTCTTATCTCACACAACCACCACATTATTTTCTAGCTTACTCAGCAAAGATGTTAGGGAGTCCAACTACTTTTGGACTTAGTTCAAGGGGTGGTTGCTATATGGAAAAAAGCATGAAGGCTGATGTCAGAATACTGATCCAGTTTTTAAACGTACAGCTTCAAAGTCCAAAGTATCACATAACTCTC
This sequence comes from Phrynocephalus versicolor, assembly GCA_023846285.1. NCBI lineage: Eukaryota > Metazoa > Chordata > Lepidosauria > Squamata > Agamidae > Phrynocephalus > Phrynocephalus versicolor. The sequence continues at coordinate 12,859,800 of JAHTLZ010000240.1, read as the reverse complement.
ATAAATGCTGAAATAAACTCACACTGACTTGTAGAAAGTTCATTTCTGAATAAAAAGTTAATGTTTAACTCTGCAAGTGCATTGAATTCTTTTCTCTTCTCCTGACATTTAAAAGATGAATATTTAACTTGAGGCAGACCTTAATGTACATCACCGCCCATGTTTCCTTGTCTCTGTGCCCCTGATTTTTGCTGTGAGTGAAGAGTGTCTGTGGCCCAAGAAAACCTGAAGTATTACAACTGTTTCATAGCTGATGCCTTCGGTAACTTGATCTCTAAGCAGCTGTTTAATTATTAATGGTTGGTAGGTGCATGTTTTGGTGCCAGTCATGTATTTCAAAGGGGTGGGAGAAAGCAGATATGAGTCTTAGATATATAACGAAACTGGGAATTTTTTAAAATGTGAAATTTACTTCAGTTAAAAAGGACCAGAGGGAAAGCTAGAAAGAATAATTGGCTCTAAAGCTCAGCAATCAACAGAAAATAGTAGCTACAGTTTTAGAACCACTTCTTGCTTAGAGTGTGGGTGGCTGTGTTTTTGAATTGGCACTTCTCCTTATCTAAAACTGCATAATAGAATGGAGTTGCCCAGTTGTTGTTTTAAGGAGTAAGCTTTCTTCACTAATCCCCATAGAGAAGGATTCAGACATGTAAATCAGGGTACAACTATATTGATTAAGGACATAACTCTACAGCAGTTATGGTATCTTAGCAGACTTTGTTAAAGATACTTCTTTAAACCCTCCATATAGCAAGAAAGAGTCTTTAAACACCTACTTAAAACTTCTTAAACACCCAGCAAGACATTATCCTTTTACTGCTTATCTTTAATTTTGTTGTTGCTACTTGATCAATTATTTGGTTATTTCTATTTTTATTTTAGTTTATTATTGTTGATTTATTTGGTTAAAATTTGTTTCATTATGTTTTTGTATTTTTGTTATTTAACTCTGTTGTTATTATTATGTTGAGATTTTATGTTGTAAACCGCCCAGAGTAGTCCTAGGACTAGATGGTCGGGATAAAAGTCAAATAAATAAATAAACAAATAAATAAATTTAGCACTCCATCTTCTCTCTTGTCTGCCTCAGTGCCATGTTATATTTTTATTACTGTATTTTTCCTGTGTCCACGACAGTATTTTTTTCTAAAATTATGACACTAAAAACTAAGATGTGTTGTATACATAGAAATGAGCCTTTTCCCAAGAGGTTGGGGTGGGGTGGAGGAAAACCCAAACTGACCTTGCTGTTTCCCTTCTTTTCTGGCAGCCCTTGTTCACTCCCCATGACCTGAAGACTCCTCTGCGCTTTGCGTTTGCAAGGATTGAAGCCTTCTTTTCAGCAAGGAAAGGCTTGGGGGTTGAGCAGCCCATTAAGAAGTGCATTTCCCTGCAAGAGCCAAGCAGAGAGGAGGGCAATCAAGCACTCACAGAAAGAAAAGAAAACAGCAGGGGGTGGAGTGAAAGAGAATCCAAACTGACCTAGCTGTTTCACTTCCTCTCCGGCAGCACTTGATTGCCCTCCTCTCTGCTTTGCTGTTGCAGGGATCAGAGCCTTCTTTTCAGTGTGGAAAGGCACTTCTTAATAGGCTGCTCAACCCCCAAACCTTTCCCCGCTGAAAAGAAGGCTCCAATCCCTACAAAAAGCAAAGTGGAGAGGAGTGTTCAGAATGCTAGAAGGAAAGGAAACAGCGAGTGGTGGGGTGGAGGAAAACGCAAGGAGGATCTATTAATTTTATTAATCTGGGGTCTTAAAAGTGGGAGGTGTCTAATATTTGGCAGCATCTTATAGAGGAAAAAGTACAGTATAACAGGGTCTATATGGTTATTTCATACAGAAACACCCACAGTAATATACAAATTAAGATAAGAAGCACTAATGTACTGTGTTAAAAGTACCATATAAAGTAAATCCAAAACAGTGACAAAAGGTGGACAATCTAAATGTGCTTTGGATTGTTAACATCTGTAAACTAACATGATAAATATCCTTGGAGATCATTAGGTTGAAGACAAGATAAAAGCAATTAAACAGCAAAGCCTTGGTCTGTGTGCCACATTTTTACAGTGAAAGTGTACAGAAGCTCATTGTATTGCCTCACTGTTGCTTCGTCTGTGAGGGAAAGGCAATCTCATAAACTTTGATGCTTTAAATCATGTTGTCATGATGTGGAGTTCAACCCTAGTAATTCTTCAAATTAAATGTTGGGTGACTTAACTTAGCTTCTGCCAATATTTTTATGAACAGAAATTTTTAGGAATGTTTCATATTGAACTAAAGATGCTGTCGTGATAACTGCTAAAACACACATTAATGTTGTACGTAGAATGGCTGTATCATCACCTTTCTTTGATCAACCCAGTATGGTTTAAATTTCAAGCAGAGCAGCACTGAGTCTTTTTGATTAAGTGAAGTTGGGATCCGGAGTGTGGTGCCCATAGATGCCTACTTGTCTTGGTTCTTGCAACCTCTATGGTTTTTGAAAAAGGATTTTTAAAATAGTATTTATTGTAAAAGATTGGAGTTTTTAAAAGTGAAACAAAGAATGCCTCTGTAGATTTTTAGAAAATAAAAATATTGAATGAGCAATTATATTGACATGGAAGATGGAGTTTGAATTTGAGTTCCACAACACACCATCATAAATGCTTTCAGCGTTAAACAATAACCAGATCAAATAAGAAAGGCAGGGCGGGCCGGCTGGTGAGCAGAAGCTTGTGGGGCTGGGTGGGCGGGCAAAGGGGCAGGCCACCACCACCAGCACCACCAGGAAGCTTGTGGGGCTGGGCGCATGCATGGGGGGGGCGCGCGGGCAGGCGGCCACCACCGGCCTCACCAGGAACCTTGTGAAGCTAGGTGCACACGCGCAGGGCGGTGCCACCAGCATAGCCAGGAACATTGTGAAGTTGGGCACACGCACGGGGGAGTGATCAGGCGGGCCACGCCACCAGCACCGCTGGGAAGCTTGGGCGGACGCCACCGGCACTGCAGGGGAATCTGTGGGGGTGGGCAGGCCAGCGGGCCTCTGCCACTGCCAAGGAGCTTTGGGTTTGGCTGGCGGGTGAGCCGTCACTACCGCTGGGGAGCTTGAGGGGGGGTGCAAGGTCGCACAGATCGCCTCTTCCAAGGGGTGACCTGTGGCCACGGCTCCCTGTGCTTCCTTTGGTCCCCACCTTCCTTCCTCCCTCCCTCCCTTCCTTGTTCCCCACATTTCTTCCTTCCTCTCTTGGTTTCCACCTTCCTCCCTCCCTCCCTTGGTCCCTGTCTTCCTTCCTGAGGGTGGGGTTGCAAGGCGTCAGTGGGTGGGGCTTATGGGTCAATGGGTGGGGCTTGCAGTGGGGTGGCAGGGTCAGGGAGCAACCGGCTCCTGACATATTCTCAGCCACCAAACCTGGCCCTCCTTACAAAAAGTTTGGGCACCCCTGTCTTATACCCTCAAATCCCAACTACAAAATCCTCCTCCTTTGAGCAACTTTTGATGGTTTGGTTATAAGGAGAAAGATACTGCAAGAGTGAAATTAACTAGGTGAAGAGGGTAAATAACCATCTTAAAATCCTGTACCAATAATCAAAGTGGATTTGTTTTAAATCAAAGCAATTTAAATCATGTTTTAAATCATTATTTAAAATTTAATAATTGGAGGTTTTTGATAATTTAGAGCAAAATAATTGATTTAAAATTTATATTACAATTTAAATCAGTTTTTATCCATGCTACCAGGAATAGCGTAATACTGTATTACAGGGGTGTCCAAAATTTTGCAAGGAGGGCCAGTTTTGCTGAGGTGAAAATGTGTGGGGGCCAACCATTCAACCGCATTTGGCCCTGGGCTGGACTTGGGACAAGCCTCTAGGACATGCAAGGAGGTGGGGAGGACGCTGCAGCAATGGTGCGGGGGCCAGGTAGGCTGGGCAGGTGTCTGGTGTGGGTGGGGGGAGACGGACAGAGGCAGGGAGGGCAGGCAAACCATAAAACTGCAAGCTGATGTCTCCATCCAGTATGGGGAGTGGCCAGCTGGCGGGGATGTGTGACAGACTGAGCCAGTGGGGAGAAGAGGCCATGGGCCACTCGAAATTTGAAAACGGGCTGCATTTGGCCCCCGGGCCTGACTTTGGACATGTCTGCTGTACTACAAATTATTTCAAAGGTTTTAGCCATTCCTGATGGTAGGGGAGCTTTCTGGAAAACATTTTGAGGATTGTAGACTGTGCAAACCAGCCTCAAGGACTAGGTCTTAAAAGCTGATCTAGTCAGTAGCCAGATGCGCTGCTGAACTCTAATCTCATGTCAAGATGATTGAGTATGAAAAGAGAAAGGCCAGTGTAAGACTCAGGATGTCCAGGGGCTTAATGAAAAGCATAGATTTACTTACCCAGGCTTTCAGACTTGTTCCTGTTCTTCCCATTGTGTTGGTTACATTTGTAAGGTTGCTGTGGGGGAGGGGGGCTATTGCACCTTCCCAATGCAATTAGAATTATTTTCTCCTAGTGGGACCCCCTTTGGAGTTTAATAACACAGCCCACTGAACGTCAAAACTCTCCAAATTTGGGGATCTTACAGGGAATAGCTTGAGGAAGCTCCCCTGCAATTTTGGTTCCTCTAGGACAAATCGTTTCGTTCCTAAAGGAAAAAATTGTGTTTTCTTTCGTTTCTTCCCGTTTTGTTATGTATCAAAACGATGAAACAGCATTTCATTTTTTGTTTCCTGCCCATCTCTAACGTTTAATATACTAGCAGAAGCTAAATTCAGTTTGATTACCCTGAATCATCTGATTTCAGACAAAGTTATGTCTGACCTGTCTCCATCTGAAGATCCCTAGAATGATTTGATCCTCCATTTTCCCTGTGTTTGTAAATAAACCTGCAAGAAGTCCCAAAATTGGGAATTAGGATCTTGCAAAACAATTAAATTATTTTGTCATACAGTGTCCTAAGGATAGATTGCTCAGGATGTGCAAACTCTTCATTTCAAGCATCTAAGCTTTATTTCCAACACTTTTGTAATAATTTGCTCTTTTTGCACTAAAATTCAACATAGAAGATTGTGGGCAGAAATAGGCATAACTGTGTGTAATGTCATTGCTAGTACCTCTCAAATTTGACTTTTTGATTGTTGTTGCTTGACAAGTATTGGCCTGACTACGCCTAATCTGGGAAGGTTTCAAAAGGCTGAAACTTTACTGTGTTCTGTTGTGTTGTGGGTGTACCTGGGTCTCTGAGAGGACAGCAGGTTTAGTGCTGACTCAAGGAGGAACTAGGCAGAGGGCTTGTTTGGGACGATGGGACCATTCAAATAGCATAGAGACCAATTCACTCAGAAGAGTTCATTTTATCCTGGCTAGTTTCAATGCAAAAGACCACACACAAATCATTGTCATGTTCTCAGTTTTTCTATATCTATAAAGTACTGCATCTTCACCTCCTTTCTTCTCGTCAACTTGATATTTCCATGCCACTGACATAGTGCTAATTCCTTTAGTGTGTTGTAAAATGCAGCACTTAACAGAGACTTCAACTAGAAGGGGAAGTTAGTGGTTATCTGACACAGTGGTCATCTAGCACAGCACTGCATCTGATGAAGTAGGTGATATTAGTGCTGGAAACAGAGTCTGCAGAACAGGAGTGTTCCGATTAAAGGAGGATGGGTGACCAGTGAATGTTGTTGAACAACAGTTCATCCACCCAGACTGAAAAAGAGAAAGGGGAAACAATTCAAGCTGTTGTGCTGTAATGCCCTCAGAAGCACTCTCAGCTATTCATGACTGTTGTAATAGGGAGCAAGCTATCTAGTGGTATGCCTGCTGAGTTATGTCTCTGTCTATGTCACCATAGGACCTGCATGCCAGCAACTGAAATGATCGCAACTTGAAAAACAAACAAACAAACAAACAAACAAACAAACAAACCCAACAGTAGCCCATACTGATGAACAACAACAAAAAGGTCCAAATGGCAATGGAAAAAAATGCAGGCTTTCAGTATGTGCCAGAAAATACATCACATTAAATTGTGCCAACAGCAGACAAACTGAGGGATAAATGGCAAGTGTAGTCAATCCCCCCAGCTCTTTATTAGAGTTCCAGTCTCATTTCACTGCACTTAGTGTAGCTCCCTATGATGTGCAGCTTTACCGAAGTGCCTTTTAATGCTGACAGTATAGGAACACCAGAGAAGTTGTTATATGTTGGGAAGGGGCCATTGTCCTGTTGATACATGAAACATATCACACAATGAACCTCTTTCAACTCCCTTCAGGTACTAGCTTGAAAACGTTATGCAGTGTGTGTGTGTGAGGGGGGAGCATTCATCAAAACTGAAGCATCACCATTGCCTTTGGGCTGAGGCTAAATTTTCTGAACATGCTGGTAGATCCTTGAGGGAGCTGTGGTTTCGTCAAACGGCAAATAGGAAACACTCCATTAACCTTAGTCTTGGTCTACAGCTGCAACTCAAGCCAATATTTTGTTTCATTAATTCCTAGGTTGCTTTTAAAAAGACTATGTCATACTGCAAATAGACCTAAATATAATGCTTGCCTATCTGGATTGCATTAGATATCTAACCTCCTTAGATGTAAGTTTTACCACCATATGGGACACTTCAAAGGCTGCCTTTGTGGGGCAGAATATATAAAGGAAATGTGTTTTCTTTAAAAACCAGCAGAGGCTCTTAAATCCTGCATGTTGTCTGAAGTATAGTGTCTGGAATTAGCCCACAAAACACATGGGCATCCTAAAATACCTCAGGAATTAGAAAAACAAAAACCTGAACTGAATATACATTTTATAATCAAGGCCTCTAGGGACACACACTTTTAACAGTTAAAAGTTGTAAGAGCTATAAGACTAGTTCAAAATTTACAATAACATATATAAAGAAGAAGAAAGCATACTTTGGATTCTTGCTATTAGGAAAATGGAGAGCAGAAATACATATTCCAAAAACAAACAAAAAACAACATAATGATATTTTAAAAACTACTTATACTGCAGTCTTCCCTGCTAAATTTTGAATGGAGGATTTTTTAAATAAAACTGAACTTCAAGATCTTTTCAATAGAAGCTTATATGTACTGGTGAACCATTTCCTAAGCATCTGGATGCCTGATCTTACAGTATATTGGAACTTTTGTGAATCTTCTCTTTTTCTGTTGTGTTGCAAAGAGGTTTAACTTTTCTTGTTGAAAGGCAGTTTTGATTTTCCAGGGTATATGGGAATATTTTAAATAATGTGGGTGAAATGAAAAACTTTGTCTAAAGTTTCCTGTCTAAAAATGATTAAAGTGGTAGTCTTCTAGCTTTTTACCATTTGCTTATAGAATTATAATTTTATAGTTTATAAAATTTATAATTTTTCTTATAAGCCACTAGTAATGTTTGTGTGTGTGCAACTAAAATTTAGTGATACTGTACTTGTATTCCTGTTAAACCAGGAATTTTTCAGAATCGATTGCTGATGATGATCAGGGTTTATTGCTGCCATGATATTGATCATACTATAATGGAAAACCAACTTACTCTTACTCGCATGAGACTACCCTGTCGGGGCCATGCTGTTGGGGAGTATTGAATGTGTCAAACAGGTTGGACCAGTATAATGATCATTATACTTTTCTGCTATCCATAGGGAGGTTTGATACCAATGTGACCTGGAGGGATTGTCCCAGAGGAAAAAAAATGTTTCTGAAATAACACGGATCCATAGGGCATAAATTCTTAAGCAAGATGTAACTTAGGAGCCACTTACGGAGGGGAGAGGTAAATGGAGAATACTTCTGGAGTGCATGAAATAATTGAGCTATAACACATGTCCATTTTAAACCATGAAGAATATACCCTAACCAGAGTATGGGAGTTTTAAATTGCCCACACTACAATTTTAGCTTGGTTGAAATGATGCTATTAAAAAGTTTACTAGCACATCTGGAATCAGACCTGCCTGTACAACCTGTATCCTCATGGTAGAGTTAATACTGCTGTACATTCCTGTCACAAAACATGTTCACAAACTTACAGTGATTATGTACCTTTAAAAGACGTACTGAAACTTGTCTAGTCTGACTTTTGCTCTCCAGGGTCTAATTTGATCTGTGAAACCTCCCATTACGCTTTGAAATCACGAAAGATAAAACATCTATTTTGGCTCTCTGAGCACAAATTGAATGCCTGCCTGGAAACTGGGGGGTGGGGAGGGATCTAATTATAAGCTTTGGACAATTGATGTAAAAATCAGGTGTGCAAATACAGAGTTCCTGCTAATATATGCTGTATCACAAAAAAGACATAGTGGAACTGGAAAAGGTGCAAAAGAGAGCAACTAAAATGAATACTGGGCTGGGGGACATCCCTTATGAGGAAAGGCTAAAACATTTGGGGCTCTTTATTCTGCAAAAAAGTGCCTGAGAGGGGATATGATTGAGACATACAAAATAATGCAAGACATGAGTAAAGTGGACAGAGGGACGCACTTCTCTCACACACAAAATACCAGAACTAGGGGACATCCACTCAAATTGAGGGTTGGGGGAGTGAGAACAGACAAAAGAATTTTTTTTACCCAGCGGTGTTGTTAGTCTGTGGAACTCCCTGCCACAGGATGTGGTGATGGGATCTGGCCTGGATGCCTTCAAAAGGGGATTGGATAAATTCCTGGAGGAAAAGCCCATCACAGGTTACAAACCTTGATGGAGATGTGTAATCTGCGGGCTTAAAACAAAGGTATTTCAAGGACCAGATGCAGGGGAGTGGTATCAGGAGACAGATATCTAGTCTCGTGCACTCCCAGAGGCATTTGGCGGGGCCACTGTGAGATACAGGAAGCTGAACTAGATGGGTCTTTGGCCTGATCCTGCATAGCTCTTCCTATGTTCTTATGTTTTAATTTCATAGTAATACTGCATTTGATTTACTTACCACTTGGTACTGTGGTTGAAGAATGTGTGCCCTAAGATCTATTGATATAAACATTTTTTTAATCTACAGTATATCTGTACTTACTGTACACAAGAGAAATAGGAATTGAAAGTTCTGAAATGGAATGTCAGTAGCTAATGCAGAAATCTGATCACAAGAGGTGTAGGAATGAAGCACATTTTAACTTGAAATGAACTGAATTAATAAGCTTCCGTTAGTGATTTTAACAATATAATGAATTTTAGAACTACTGTATTATTTGCTCCATAAGATGCACCTATACATCCTACATTTAATACAATGTATTGAGGAAAGCATTGAAAGTAAGAAAGCAAAGTGTTCTGCTTATATACCACCCCATAGTGCTTAAGAACTCTCTGGGCAGTTTACAATTTAATTATGCAGCTCCACCCCTATCCACAAGCTGGGTACTCACTTTACCAACCTCGGCAGGATAGAAAGATGAGTCAACCATGAGCCAGCTACCTGGGATTGAACCCCAGGCTGTGAGCACAGTTTTAGCTGCATTTGAACACTGCGCCACAAGGCAGAAGATCACAGGAATAGCCTCGGTTGAACTCAGCTGTCTACAACACTGTCCATCATCAAGGATTCTAAATTAACGAAAGCAACAGCAACCCTTCTGCAGAATTCTGTTAACTTTCAAGGATGACAGAACCAATGGTGACTCAACAAAAGAGAGAACTTAAAAGACTGGCTCCTATTTTATATATCTATATCAGGCCTGCCCAACAGGTAGACCGCGAGCTACTGGTAGCCCGTGAAGGGTTCAAAAGTAGCCTGCTGGCCATCAATAAGTAAAGTGAGGGGATACATTCTCCACCTCTCCCTTTCCCACCCCAAGGACCACCACTGCCCCAGCAAAGTTCTGGGTCTGCCAGCCCACTGTCTCAGCTGAGTGGGGTAGTTCAAGGGCCATGGCGCATTGAAATCTGTTCCCTCCAGGACAGAATAATTGGTTTTCAATGCATTCCTATGGGAAACCGCTGCTCTACTTACAAAAGTTTTTAGTTATGAACATGTGCTTGGAACAGATAAAATTTGTAAGCAGGGGTTTTAGTGTAGTAGCCCTCAGGCACTTTGGGCCGGAAAAAGTAGACCGTGGCCTGTTCAAAGTTGAACAGCCCTGATTTATGCCATATGATTCTTCCCAGGTCTAAAGCCAGCCTGTTGTGGCACGAGGAGTGGTTCCATGGCTTTCCTTAGACAGCGAAGAATAATTCTTTCTAGGACTTTACAGGGATGACAATGTACTGAGATTGTCCTGACATTTTTTGGCTTTGTGAATTCCTTTCCAAATACTGTAGTGAGTTCTTTGCACTCATGTTCAATGTGCCCTATAATTTTTGTCCCTGTGTAGGGGTCTCTTCCATATGCTTACACGCAAGCAACTTCCCCACTGGAAGAAAACTGTCGCAGCAGAGCCATGCGGATGGAAAATACCCGCATGGAGGGCACCAGAGATGTGCGTGGCCACATAGCTTAGAGCAGGCCTGCCCAAAGTCCGGCCCGGGGGGGGGGCAAATCCAGCCCGTCAGGCCATTCTGAGTGGCCTGCGTCTGGCTGGCCCGCCCCTCCCTCTCCCTCCTTCACTTATGGGTCAGTGGGTGGGGCTTGCAGTGGGGTGGCAGGGTTGGGAAGCAACCGGTCCCTGACACATTCTCAGCCACCAAATCTGGCCCTCCTTACAAAAAGTTTGGGTACCCCTGGCTTAGAGGGAATCTCCTCATGCCTTTCTCCAAAATGTCAGATTCATGAGAGTTGAGACAATTATCTAATAAATGTGCCACTTTTATGTTACTGTGCCAAAATGTTTGACCAGTACTGCGCAGATGTCATCTAGACCTGCTGCACTTTCATTTTTGCAGCCACAAATAGCTTTTTCCAATTCACTTAAGATGAATGGTCTTGTCAGGTAACTGGTCTCCAGCTGTTTGTTTCTTTCAGGTTTAATTTCTAGTTGCCTATGGCAATGGGCAGATCTGCCATTAACAATGAGTTAATAGGTAATTTAATATGCTGAACTGTTTGCATGAGCAGGGCCTTTAGTTGGGTAGTTATTAAGCAGCTTTGATAATCTCTAGGCCTTTGGACTATTTCTTGACATGTTTATTTCTTCCATGAGTTTTATCCGATTATGTCTTATAATTCCAAATATTGGAGAAATTAATCACTGCCTAGGCAAAGTGATTTCTTTGCTCAAGAAATTTCTTAAAATAGTGACAAATAATTATTTAGATACATGACTATTTCTGATGTTAATCTTTGGAGGTAGTGGGGAAATGTTTGATAGAATTCCATCCTGTGTTGTTCTGAACATCTACCAATAAGCTTTAGTATATATTCTTCAGGATGGCACTGTTGATGAGTGGACCACTGCCTTAGGTTGGCACACTATGGGACAGTGTTATATATTCAGAATTGGAGTGCAGACTGACTTTTTTCACTATTGCGCTATGGGCTCATTACCAAGTACTTTGGTTGTAGTCACTTTGCTATCTTCCAAGGCAGAAACATGGGGGGAGTTTGTTTTTGTTAATAAGGGCTAGTTGAGATGTTTCCATCCATTTTGATACCATGTCTCAATTGTTATCATAGGCATATATTACTGTATAGTAGTGTGAAAAAGCTAAGCCCTTCAAGAGATAAGGTGCCATCATAATATGCAGCCGTGTAATGCAATGTAAGCCCGATCTAGTTAAACAAAGGGGTCAAAATTGGAGTACATGTGATTCACTCCTAACTGATAATAAAGCTACTCCTAAAGGGGAACAAGTGGTGTTACAGAAAATAGTAGTTCACTTCCATTTCAAACTCATGCTTCCATTTCTGTCTCATTATTTTGTCCATAACACCTAGTTGCCAATTTACATGATCAGTACATCCCTTCTGCACCTCAGGCTAAGAAATAATTGGATAAACTCACCTAACTCCTAGTGTTGTGGAAATACATTTTGTGAACTTTCTAGCAGCACCTGGATAAATACATCTGTAAGGAATAAATTTATCTGGAAATTAATCCCCTCCACCACCTTCAGTCTTGATGCTGATTTTGTATTTGTCCACCTGGACATGTAAGTTCTAGATTTTGATCCAAAAGCCCACCACATCATTAAAGAACTCTGATGAATGATTAAGTGGGCAACTCTTCCCTCTGATCTGCACTGAGGAGCCCTGGGTTGAGTCTCTGCTTTTCCATTCTCATACTCTGCAGGCTTCACAATGGTCCTGAATGACTGTTTCATTGAGTTTTATTTCTTACAGATCAGAAAAGAAATAACTCTCATCATCTCATTCTTACTCTTCCTTTCTAAAATTTTCTCCACTCCATTGCGGGATACCCTTGGGGGTTATAATGGAAAGGCTATCACTTCTACGAATCTGAAGGTTAAGCAGGGAACAGAAACACTGAAACTGATAACTAGTTTGATCCCATAAAGATGCAGCAGAGGGTAGCTTGTTTTCGCTAAGCCTTGGTTATTATTTCTAGTGTGGTAGCAGTCAAGTGCGAGGCTATATTTTCAGACAGTTTGTCAAATAATAAGTAATTCTGTATAAATAATAAGCTGTCTCTGTCCTGCCAATGGAAAATCCATCCTCCCTACATCCTTTGGCAAGAATACAATTGCATATTTATGCTAGCCTAACCCCATTGATGTAACTTTGAGTAATAGATTACTGCAGTTTTAGAAATCAACATACTTATTATGTACAGCAAGTCACTCAGCTGCCTATGCCAATGTCTTAAATAGGAGCAATTTGACACTAACATTTAAACCATGGGTGGGGACTCTTTGAGCCTCCAGATGTTTTTGGACCACAACTCCCAGAATTCTGAGCCAGTTGCCAAGATAAAGGACTGTGGGAGTTAGGGAGGGCTAAAGGTTCCCAGGCCCTGATTTAAACCAATAGAAGCTATGTGTGTGTGTTGTGTCGTTACAGTCGTTACCGACTCTTTGTGACTCCATGTCCATGGAGTTTTCATGGCAGGAATACTGGAGTGGTTTGCCAGTTCCTACTCCAGGCACCTACAGCACCTGGTATTTCTTGGAGGTCTCCCATCCAAGTACTAACCAGGGCCGACCCTGCTTAGCTTCCGAAATCAGGCGACATCGGATGTGCTCGGGGCATCTAGGCAGCTAATAGAAGCTATAAGATGCTATAAGATGAGGCAAAACTAACAGGATCCTGTTCTTTGTTTTCCATCTGTCCTGGTTTCTAGTGATTGATATCCAATTCTCAAACTGAATCACTTGTGGGTTTTGTACTAATGCAATCAATGAGAGTTAAAACTGTTAAACAACTGCTGCTGATTTAATCAGAATCTGGTGGGTTTTTTTAGAAGTAGTGAAATTACTGTAAACACTTTCTTGGTCAGAAGTGTGTTTAGTTATGCTGATAATGTAGACCTCTCCTCTTTCTTTGAAACTCTGAGTCACCAAATCTTGCAGAATTAAATGGTTGCCATGGCACATGCTACCTGGAACTACATTGGAAATAGCTACTGTCAAATCAGGGTGAGGTTATTTAGTTCTGGAAGTGAAGAGGATAATTTTGGCTTCTATATGGTGGTTGGTAGTATTTTGTAGAGCATGTTGCTATGGCACTGAAGCAAACAGGAACAATCTTAAAATAAACCTTACAATTAAGTTCTATCGTACTGTACCTGTATTTGTTCTTTATGACGCTATTGGTATGTTGTTCGCCATAATAGTTCTTCCGATGTGTTTGCGTACCGTATTCCAGCACAACATCCCCTGAAATGCTGTAACTGATTTGATTGCTGTTGGTTTTACTGTTATGGAAGTGAAATAATAACTTTTAATTCTGGTCACCCCCCCCCCCGGCAGGAATTTTTATGAAAGGGACAAGAGTCTCAATGTCTTGTTAAGAAAATACTAATTGTGTCTTGCTCTTTAGCAGACTTTACTGATCCTTGATTGGAATCAAGTCAAAGAGCAAGATCTAGAATGAATGTTGTACTGTGCTTTCTCATGCTTAAATATCCAGTATGATGGGAGCTCAAAAACCTCCTATTCAGTGGAGTGCTTAGTTACTGCCTTCATTACTGCATAGTTACCTTTGCAATTCTATCCATCATCAAGTACAAGGACATGTAAGCCTTACTGGAAGAACATCTGATGAGGTGATCACTCGAGAGTCCTTGATAGAGCTAATGGTAGAAGAACTTATTTTCCCACTCCTTTAATACATGTTACCAGAATACCCATAGATATTTGGCAGGGTGTTGAAGAGCTGACATTAGCAGAATTGTAACTAGGGGTGTCGTAAGTGAGGCTTTGTGCTGAAGTACCAAAATGTAGAGGCCGTCAAAATCTACAAGTGGGAACATTAAATAGCAGCTCTCAGTTCTCTCTCTCTCTCTTTCCAATGAGTAATGAAAGATTAAAGTAGACATCAATTACTGGACCTCATATCTGTTACCATCGTAAAATATGAATGGCTGAGATCAGGACTTCTGATTGCTGGAAAAATAAAGTTTGTGCCTACTGAGGTTAATGCTTCTTTTAATACAGTGGACCCTTGTATAACAAACAGCTTGTATAACATAAAATTTGTACAAAATAAAATTTCCGGAGATAGGGGAAATTTGCTTAACATAATCGCCTATGGGGAAAATCTGTACAACATAAAAATGGGATCACTCCGTTTTCAATGCATTCCTATGGGAATTTGTATAAAGGAAATTTTGCTTTCATTTGGAACGAATTTATTCCTTTATACAAGGTACCACTGTACTTGGCTATGTTTCTTACTTGGTAAATTGGTAGCACCCAAATGTGGGATGAGGATTAATAATAAGCAACATTTTCCAAGACTAGAAACAATGCGTATCTTTTTTCTTCAGAAATTTTGATGCTGTTGTAAGCCTCTTGGTATTTCTGCCTTGCATTTTGGAGCAAGACTGATGAGTAATGTATCTAAATCTACTGGAATATAATAAATGTATTATATGCTGTAATGTTCTAGACATTTTGTAGTGCAGCTTGATAACCACAAAACATTGTTTCATTTGACATTTTAAATGATAGTGTTTTCTTGAATGAAGGTGGTACAATTAATATTACTGGTATGACAGGAGAACCAGTGTGATATAGTAGCTAAGTGTTGACATTGGGCTCTGGAGTCCTGGGTTAAAATCTCTACTTACCCCTGAAATTCCCTGGCTGTCTTTGGAATAGTCATTGCCTGACCTACCTGAAGTGAGAAGGAAATAGTGTATATTGTCCTCTACTTGTTGGAAGAAGGTAGCAAGGAGGTGAACTTGCATCTATGTTACTGACATGATTGTAATTTACCTTTGAAAAAAGAAGAGCTGGAAATTGTCTCTGTATTGATCATTACTAGAATTAAAGATAGGGCAAAGTGCTTAATAATATGATGTGCTTTTATAAGGAAGCACAGAATATCTGAAGCCTCAGATAACATAATTCTGTTCTGAGGGCTAAATGGGAAGAGTACCATATAATAAATGTATAGATGTGCCTCTGAGAAACCAAAAGTACTGTAGATCTTTATTCCTCTAATTAGGACTACAGATGTATGGCTCATCCAGAGTATTTGTTTTCCCTGCTTTGTGCCAGTTAGTACCATTAAGTGCATGTCTTTCTAGGATTTCAGCCTTCTCTACCCCACTTCTCTCATAAGAAAATAGCATTGTCTTAAGAAATCATTCAAAAGATTTCAAGAAATATTTTACAAACCTTTAAAACAACATTTTATTTGTTTGTTTGTTTGTTTACAAAAATTTTAGAAGCCCCACTACCAAGTGGTCTCTGGGGAGCACATTATCTGTGTGATCTTTTCCCCTTTTGTTTTAATAGGTTAGTACATGGAGTTTTGTGCTATACTGTATTTTGTATAAGATCTATTTTAAAAATAAACAAATTGTTTTAATGTGAAAGCTTCTGACTGAGAAGGTTTTATCTACCACCCGAGCTCTGCTACTAGTACAAAGTGAAACAAGTGAGCACAAGACCCCAACTTGCTGAGGTGGTTTTTTAAAGCATGTCAAAACATGGGGTTTGGTTGGTCATAATTTCCCACATTTCATACCAATTGAAGTTTTATGTTGTCTGTACTGCAAGAGAAACCAAGCGATAATGAGTTCTACTCTACAATAACAAATTGAACTTTTTAAATATACCTTTTTGCTTCTTCTAGATAAAATGGAACTATGACATCTTATAAAACCTGACAGGGGTGACTGATACTACCGTAGAACCAAAGTAAATGTTATATGAGCAACTGGCGTGGGAATAGTAAACACTGTTAACACATTCATGGGAAGATATGAAATGCTTTTGCAGTGTGTACATATAATTCATGTACAAACACATTGGGGGAAAATTCCATTGCTTGTACAAAGATTTGATCTCTTTTTTATGCCAAAGTATTCAGCCCTCAGAATGTGCTCAACATGTATTTTTAATTTTGGTAAGGTACATGTTCCTTGGAATTCTATCAAAATAAAACTATGGTAAAGGGAGCCATCTCAGGAAACAATCCCATCTAATTGCTGTCAGTATATAAACATATTGCAGTGGACCCTTGTATAACAAAGGGTTTGTATAACATAAAATATGCACAACATAAAAAATTCCAGAGATAGGGGAAATTTGCTTAACATAATCTCCTATGGGGCAAATCTATACAACATAAAAATGGTTGCGATTAGGGTTTACTCTGTTTTCAATTCATTCCTATGGGAAATTTGTATCAAGGAAAATTTGCTTAACATAATTTCATTTGGAATGAATTAATTCCTTTATACAAGGTACCACTACTTACAAATATGCTTCTGGTCCGTAAGAAGAGTAATTTTTCCAAATTAAATCACAGTGACAGAATTCTCATCCTGTACTAACTGACATGCTTTTGTGCCCTTTAATAAGTAATCAAATGCTTAGTATTTGTGTGTCTTTATTGAGCTTTATTATAACTTTATTACAGTGTCCCCCTTTTCTGAGTTGGCAAGGTATATATACAAATCCTAAAGGATTTGTTGTTAAAGCTATCTCAAGATCTTTTAATCCTTGTGAAAGCACCAAAATGGTTTTCTCCACCATAATCTAAATACAGTACAAGACAAATGGGAACCAACCATATTGCAGTTGTCCCCTGCCCTTTCACGGTTCATATACTGCAGTCCCGGTATATCGCGGGTTCGCAGTATATGAAAAAAGGCCCCCTGGTATAAGGAGGAAAAGGCCTTCCTGGGCCCGTCGGGGCCCCCAAAAGTGCTTCCCTGAAAACCGGAAGTGACTTCCAGTAAACCAGAAGAAACCTCCAGGGGCCCAGGAAGCCCGTTACAGGCCCGTTTGGAGCAGCACCAGGCCTGGGGTAAGTACAAGAACCCCCAGAGAGCCCACCCAGTCCTGACCCAACCCAACATCCACATATTGCGGATTTTTAATTATCGCGGGTCAGATCGAATCCCTAACCCCCGCGATAGGTGGAGGTTTACTGTATTTTGACACATGAAGCAGAAATCACTGGAAGTACCATTCCATAGACTGATGATAAAAGTACAATAGTAAAAAAATAAATATCTAAGAATTTCCTTGCCTTTTTACAGCACCAGAAATTTGCTGCCTGAAATAAGTAATATCTAATGTAGAACTCTTTGTAGTGGAGTGGCAGTGAGGATAAGACTAGTGATTATAGCTCTTCTCTCCTCCCTCACTTTTACTTCTTTGGAGTTATCTCTTACGGCTTCTAATGCAAGCTTTTCTTCCATGCATGTGTATAGTCTTCATTCCTCTGTACTGTCATCAGGTATAGAGCTCATTTTCCCTCATCAAGCCATCCAACTGCCGCCACCTCATTGTCATCTTGGCCTTTCCCCAAGAAACTTAGAACAGTAAATCTGTAACCTAGATTAGATGGGAGGGTGATCTGCCCAAGGCTCCATTACATTTCCTTATCCCAGAAATACACAAGTTTGCATCTAAGGGCCAGCTGTTGAAGGTAGCCGAGAGTACAAAAAATGCAAAACCCTTTAAAGAAAGCTGTCAGTTTTAATATACATGTTAGGAAATGAGACTTGGCAAATAATTTTGAAGAGTGTGTATCAAAAACTCAAAACAGATCTGGCCTTTTCTCAGGCAAGGTGTGTGCCCACAGCAGGGAGGGCCTGTGTGGTTGCCACCGCAGCTGCCCTGTGTGTTCGGCAGCAAGGAGGAGGTGTGCCACCACAGTGCGGGTGGGCGGGCGGCAGCAGCAGGGAGGAGGTGCATGGAGGTGACAGCAGCAGCAATGAGGCAAGCAGCGGTGGAGGAGGAGTGACAGCAAAACGAAGCACCTCTGGTGCTCGTTTTGCAAGGAATTGCTTGCAAACAAAAGCAAATCTTTTCCTAAATTTTTGCTCGTATTGCAAAATAGTCGTACACCAAGGTACTCGTAAACTGAGGTATTACTGTACTCATTTTGGGTGGAAGCATATAGTTAATTCCCCCTCCAGTAGCTGCCATTAAGATAATAAATCACAACCATCGATGAATAAGCCTTATTGCAGAATATGTATCCGAGACCTGTATGATTTCTATAGCAGGAGACCTTATGTGCTTTGGTATTCAAGTGTGTGATCCCCCGCCCCTCAGCAGTGGTTCACTCTCCTGTTTGCATGTGCCCTTTTGCTTGTTCTAAAGTAAGTCTGAGATGGACTGGGCAGTTATCAAGTTGGAAAGAAGTTTTAAAGCCAGCTTTGTTCCCTTCCAGCCATGCTTTCAGTGAAATTCAATTGGGCTTAGGGAATCTGGCCCCTGCATTTTAGGACAGATTAATTCTAACCTGATACCATGTGTGCTTGAGAGACTTTCTGTTTGGAAGACTTCCAGATGCTGAGTGGCAGGAGGCCAAAACACTCTAACATGCTGTGCTGTGTCCTGGAACTGAAAAACTGGAGAGTGCCTTTTTTCTTTGTTGTCTTCTGTGAAAAGATGGAAATACGTGACAGCATATAAGCACAGTCATGGGAGGAAAAGAGAAAATGTATTAATGTGCCAACCTTTCTTAAATGAACTAGTTCTGTTTCAAACATGACTCAGTTATTGTTATACTGTACTGCCAATGTGAAAATTTAATAATGTGATAAATGTGTAGCCATTGGAAAGGTTTAATAGTGAGTTGTTTTACCACATTGGGGTATGGAAGTGGCAAATGATATCTGTTTGGAAATCTGCTTGTGTTTGCCTATGGTTCAGGAACTTGTGGTCCTCCAGATGTTAGTTGACTACAACTCTTAAAAGTCCCTGCCATTATCTATAGTTTCTATAGCTGATTAGAATTTGGAGGGCTATGGGTTCCTCAGACTTGTCTTATAGATTGAAGATCTAAACCACTGGCTCTTGTGTTTAAACTAAAGTGACACATTCTCTTTTGAAACAATGAGAATCTTTGAACGACACAGTCTTTGGTGCAGTTTCCTGATTGTTGTTGTAAATTAAATAGCTACCACTGCTGCTTGCTAAAAAGCTATGTAATTTGTGCCACTATTACATTTAGAAGCACCAATATTGATTTCATATATTCATTTTTACAGTGCTCAAAGCCACTCAAGTAATGCAATGATTGAAACACTAAAATTGCCTGATTAGTATTAAAAAGCAAAACAGGGAGCTTTAAAAAGAGAATGAAATTTAGATGTAAGCAAAGATAACCTGAAAGAAAAGGTGTGTGTGTGTTTATTGCTAGTTGTTTACTTGCTTGCTCATTTGTTCTTACTCTGCACCTAGACACCATTAAAGGAAGTGAACAAATAATTCTGTCTGGTTTGAGGATATTACCCACGGGACCTTTCTTTATTCTTACTAACCCAAGGACACCAAGTTGGTCCTTGCCTGTGGTCTGAGATGATAGTTAAGCTCTTCTGGGAAGAGCATGTTCTGTAATTATCATTAAGCCAGGCCATGTAGGGATTTATTCATTTTTTATTAGAGAAAGGCAGCTTATAAATAAGATAAATAAATAATAATCAGTTACCGTAAATTAATGATAATAGAACCAGTGTTGTGCAATGGATATAGATAGCATTAGCCTGAGATACTGTCAACCCAACCTCTGATCCCCACTCAGCCATGAAACTTACTAGGTGGCCTTGGATTAGCCCCTCTTCCTCAGACTTTGTTAATGGGCATTTGTAAGGATCAAGAGGGCAGGGGAAGTAACTGTGTTTGTGGCTTTGAATGAAGGGCCTTCTCTGCTTCTGAAATCCCCTCCCACAGGAAGCGGTTACCCCCTTCCCTTTGCTCTTCTGTAGGCAAGCAAAGGCTTTTCTTTTCAGACAGGCTTTCTCTGGCTGCCTAAGACGGATTCTTAAAAACAGGATTGTTGTGATCCTATTGTTTTTAATATGTTTTTACAATGTTTTTGTCCACTAATTAATATATTTGTTTAATTCTTCTTAAATATTATAATAATTTAATTTTGTAGCTTTTAATACTGTTTATTTTTTAATATTATCAGCCATCCCGGCTCCTTTTTAGAAGAATGGTATGTATGTATGTATGTATGTATGTATGTATGTATGTATGTATGTA
>JAHTLZ010000240.1:12808392-12839294 GCA_023846285.1 Phrynocephalus versicolor | reverse complement strand
TTTGTTATGGTGAAGGGGATCTGACCCACAGGTGTTGCATGGGTGCCTTGGATTCCATGCCCCCTGTTACCATTAGCACTCCATCAGAAGCAGTGCCATGGGCTTCCCTGCCCTGCCTCCTCCTCTGAATGGGCAACTGTGGAAGGCGGTGGAGCACAGAATCCAGGTGCACAACACCTGTGGGAGTGGGACTGATCCTCAGACATGTCCAAACTTTGGCCCTCCTGATGTTTTGGACCACAACTTCCAGAATTCCAAGCCTGTGTTTCCAATGGCAAAGCACTATGGGAGTTGTGGTCCAAAACATCTGGAGGGCCGAAGTTTGGACATGCCTGCTCCAGACTGAACCAGGCCACTGAACTGTGTTAAATGCCCATTTCTAGTTGTGACCCACATCTTGTATTCCATTTGTCTGGAATGCAAGCCTTTTAAACTCCAGAAGGTTAATTTCTTGGAAGATCTTGCAGTAAAACTGGACTCAGTCATCTCACTCCACTTCCTCCATATTTCTTCCTGTTTTCTGTGTGAATTAGAGCAGAGATTGATTTCAGAATGTCACAAAATAAACAGGAAATGTGTGTGTGGGGGAGCTTACTCTAACATGTATCTGTTGAGTTTCTGTTGACCCCTGCTGTACATTTCCATGCAGGGTTTTATGGAGGGCATTGTTTCTCTTTTGTCTGTTTCAAATGTGTAGAATGAAAAGATCAGCAGATTGAAATTCCATGTGAATTCCAACATCTCTGTTACAAAAGAGACAAAGTCATGTGTGTCAAACTGTGGCTTTGAAAGGTATCCCTCACTATGAAGCTGGAGCCTCAAACACACATTTTTGGACGACCAAGGACCTCAGATGAAAGCTGGTTTGGGCCATTTAGTCTATGTTGGGGTCCCCCCCCCGTCCTTTGGGAGACGGTCATTGGAGCATAGGTGTGGCTTTCATTTGTCTCCTACAGCTTGAACGAACTGTCACTTGGAAACATTGATGTTTGCATTCCTCACAGAACTTGGAGCAAATGCAAATCTAATTTTAGGCTAAACAGAGAAGTGCACGTGGTTTTATTAAGATACTTACACATTCAGGGGATTGTGTTATGACCTGGGACTTTTTTGATTCCCATGATAAGTGTATAACTCTCCCCCTCCACTCTCCCCATAGTATTGATTGGGGTTGACAGGGCTTTGTCCAGACTTTGTCCAGTCATGCTGGTTGGAGAATAATACCTGTAGGTCAAAAAACAGAACTTTTCCAAACTCTTGATTTTCTTTGGAGAAAGTGTTTCAGTCTTCAGAAGTGAAGTGAAATGTATAACGTGTCCGGATTTGAGCTGGAGTCAACTGAAATATGGGTAAAATTTTGGAGGAGCTGTGTTGGTGACTAAATAACTTGATATAATGGCAGGTCATCTGTAATGTTCAGTTTTGGCTCCAGGGGCACAAAGTACTGTAAAATAGTCGTCTTTTACATTCCTGCATTGAGTTTGGGATTTCAGAATGGGGTAATTCGCCCTTTTGTTAGTTTTTTGATATAATTCTTCATAATGAAGAGAGCTATCATAGAAGGAGGAAGTAGGGCATTTGGCTGTCTCTTATATCCTATCTTTGTTGTTGTAGTAAAATATTGGTTGATTTGGCTGAAGAATAAGATAAAAACAGCAATCATGTCAGAAGTATACCTTAACCTTTCAAATGTTTTAACAACTTGAGCAATTTCCTAAAGCCCCAAAACAATGTTATTGGCATTCAAAAGCAGAAACACACCAGAAAATAATAAACTCTAACTTACCCTATCAGATATACCTATGCAGAGAAATGGAGCACGTTTTGGCTTCACATTTAAATCTGGTACATCTTCAAAATGAATTTTTGTGTAAGTGCATAAGAACTTAAACTGTGATGACAAAAGGTCATCTGGAAATAGCTTGTCTACAACCTTCTCCCTACATCCTGTTCCTGTATTCCCTTCTTGGTCTACTTCAAAGGAAAGATACCTCACCAAATGTTGCTGATGCTCTTCAAAGACAGGACACTGTAAGGGCGCTTTTACACGACCCCTAAGATCTGCTGGCAACTTAAATTTGGACCAGAGATCTTGGGGATTTGCTCCTCTTGCTGTGTTCCCACCCCTCCGCACTCCCTTGCTCCTGTCTGCGTGAGGGGAGGAGAAAAAAAGGGAGAAAAGAATGCAGGCTCACCTCCGCTCTGCCATTGGGAGCTGCCCCGGGAAGCATTCCAGTCTCTTAAAGGGGTGGGGGGCAAAAAACTAACAAACAGAAGGCGAGGACAGCCCAGCACTCACTGCTTTGCAATCTGCATCAGAAATTTTTCACCTTCGGAGACCAGGTACTTGGAAAATGTGCTGGGATGCACTTAGGTGGGCGTGGTCATACTTATTTTTTTTAAAGTCCGGAGCTGGTGGGAAAACAATTTTAAGCTCCGCATCTGGGAGCCCTTTGCCTCAGATTTTAGGGGTCGTGTAAAAGTGCCCTAAGTTTCTATTTTGTGTATCAAAGCCACCTGAAGAGGGGAATCTCATCAACCAATTCCTTTCCCAATAGTATGTAGATTTCAAAGCTTGGGCAGAGGCATGCCTGTTATTGGCAAAGTAAACAAAGCTGATTAAGAGTTACTAAGTGATTGCAGGCCACAAATGCCCCTTTTAAATGTACAAAAGAACTTGGGGGAAAGAGTCTTTGTTACCATCTCAGCCTTTTTTTTGGGGGGGGGGAGATTGATCCCATGAGAAGGGAGGCAGTGCTTCCCCCACTCCCCTGCATGGATTTTACCTCACTTGTGAGGAGGAGTTTCTAATTCAGCTCTGGCAGCCACCCACTCAAAAGCTGTGGGGCAGGAATCCTTGCCCCGCCTCCTCATCTGACTGGGTGGCTGCTGGAGGAGCCCAAGAAGGGAAGTCTGTGCTCTTGCCCAGACTGGTCAGTCACCTGCTGAGGAGAACCTAGGCAGCGCGCACTGGCTAGTGAGTGGAATTATGCTTAAAATCGGAGGAGGGAACCTTTGACAACTGGGGGCCCATCTTTAGAAACAACTATGGAAAGATCTGGCTGTGAATATTCTTTTTAGTATGAAAATGAAATATTCTGAGAATGCTTTTGCTTGGATACATATTTATCTCTGATGGATCACAAAACTAAGTCATTGACTGAAAGAAGCAAATGAATCCCTCAGCTGAGCTGGCAAAAATTTATTGTTCAGGCGCTGTTTTTCAAAATAACTGAGGAAAGTGGAAGTCAAATATTCATGTTATGCATTTTGTTCATGTGTGTAGTGACTAATAGTGAACTGATAACAAAAAAAACACAGTCAAGTAGCATAACAGCAAAATAAGGAACAGATTCAGAACAGGACAACAACGAATATGAATAAAGCTGGTATAAGCAAAAATAAAATAAAAATAAAAGCAGTGTAATTCATTTTTATTTGAATGCTGTGAAGTGGGTCTTAAATCCTGTCCTCAGTGGGTCAGATATAGATGATAGAGATGAAGATATATCCACCTGTTTCTGCTTTCCAACCCCTCTGCCCTACAAAGATATTCCCATGAAAAATGCCCTCAGCTAATAGGGAGTGTCAGCTTTTACCAGGGGTAGGGTGGAGAATGTTGTGTCATTCTTGTTCTTGTTCCCTGCTTCCTTGAGCTATGTTTCAGAAATCTGGCTGTTCCCTAAGACAGGTATTTGTGTTTTAACTTCTTTGGTAAACAAGAACATTTACAGTCTATAAAAAGGAGTGCATACAGTTGTCTTGCCCTGCTATTAAAAAGCTTAAGAATTATATGCAAAGAAAATTAGAGACTTTTTTAAAAAAAAAAGTAGATTAGTTACAGATGAAACTGAATCATATGAATACATTGATTGGTGCTTGTATTTTGTCTTTGTAATAAATAATATTTCTTTCCTCTAAATAATATTGATGGCAGAGGCAGAGTGTTTTATTTTGTTTCTGAAGTAGTGGAATAAGCTAATGGTAATATGAGGTTTTGTACTCTCTGTGGTGTAGTGGATAGAGTGGTGGACTAGGAGTCTGGAGACCAGAGTTTAAATCCATACTTTGCCATGGAAGCTCATAGGATGTGTGGAACTGGCAGAATATCTCCTTAAATATGTCACTTATCTTGAAAGACCTCTTAGGGTAACTGTAAATTGGTCTTGATTTGATGACACCACATAGATGTTTATTTTCACTTTTGGAATTGGCCCATCAGGTACTGCATCCCTCTTTCTGCCAGAATAGGTCCAGTAGGACCTTAGCTACAGAGGCTGAGCTGAAAGCAAATTTGATTATCAAGCACTCCATCAGCAAATGTGTTGGATGGTATGAATATGTGTCGTTGCTCAGAAAACATTGTTATCATTTTAAATAGGCCAAGATTGCTCTCAGTACAGTATTGATAAAACATTGCATTATGATCTACCATTTATTGCATGTGATCTGTAACAACCCCTTCCTGATGCAGTTTGGTGCAACAACACCAGAACAGTATAGTGTTAGCTAGAAGTTCTGGAGAAAAATTGACATGCACATGCTTCACATATTTCAGATACAGAATCTATGTCTTCTTTCACCACTTCATTGAAATGGACCAATACTGTATTTCCTAATGACAATTTTTTTCTTCTTCTCTGGCCTACTCACTTGGGTAAATCAAGTAATAACTGACAGTTTATATTGCAGTTTATGTAAATTGGAAAACCTCTTGGGGATTTAATAGTAGCTTCCTGATTCCTGAGCTCCACTATTTTCTTTGAGACTTTAGGCAGTTCCAGAAATAATTAGCTTATCTTGGATTTTCATGTGGCCTGCTGCTGAAACTCCTTGTCAAACTTCATATCTATTTTTGGGAATCCAGAATACATATCAGTGGTTTCCGATATTCTACCTCATGACCAAGTGTCATTTTGATGGTATCATATGATAAATTAAAATCTAACATTTGTGCTTTGCAATTATAATAGGCCTATGGATTTTATTACAGTGTTCTAATACTTTTCTTGTAGGATTTGAGACATGGCATCCAAAAATCGGTTCACATCTCCCTCCACACACACACACACACACACACACACACACACACACATTCACACACACAATCCAAGATAGGAGTCAGCATTGTGATTCCAGGCGATATCCTACTCCTCCTTTTCAGCTGCCATCATTATTCCCTGAACATAACCATACCAGAAGTTGTGGAATGGGTATTATGGCTCAATTGTGAGGAAGAAGCCACAGTGCTGCTGCTGCTGCTTATCTTTCAGAATGCTGACTTGCCTACTGGCAGAAAGCTTGCTGCTAAGACACAGACAGCTTGGAGGAAGCAGGCTTGTGGGGAAAGTCAAAAGAAATATTAGCTTTCCTTCTGCAACGGCAGACACTTCTAAAAGAATCACATTGTCTAGCTGAGTTAGATCAATAATACACTCCAGCCTTGTCTCATTAGGGCTGAACCCAATAGTACCAAGTCATGTTGTAATTCCTGTCTATCCATCAAAATGGTCAGGTGTTGTAGTATGGAATTCCTGGAGAGTGTTCTGGAAGGCTGGTAGGGTGTTTTGATTTAAATCATTATTTATTTATTTTTGTTACAAAAATGATTTTTTTTATTTTTTAAAAAATAAAAATGGATTTCTTAAATTTAAATAATGATTTCAATCATTTGATTTAAAAGCATGCCATTAACTTTTACCCTCCATATTACTGGGGCAAGTAAGTTATCACAGATAAAACAGCTGATTGTAATAAAGAGTTCCATCAATAAACAGGCTCAAAAGTAACAGAAAGTACACAACATTTCAGGAAATTAAAATAACATGGAACAAGAGCAGAAATATTTAATGGCCCTGGATTTGTATGAGGAACAAATAAATTGTTTCATATATGGTTGGTGACGCCTAAGAATTACTCATATTTGGGAGTGCATTCAAACTAATCTTCTGAAAATAAATTTGGAGCATTGTCAAGGGTATAAATGCTGAACATTTAGTGAATCTGTTGCTCAAACTTTTCTGGAAAGGCCTATCTTTGGACTATATTCAATGATGAATTCATTCAGCTGAAATCACAGGCAAGTGTTCTCCACGCATAGTTAAATACAGACTTAGATGTGTAATAATGCTGTAAGCAACAATATTTTTATAAATTGCATACATTAGAAAGTTTTTAAAAATACATAGTGATAGGTTGTGATTCATCTTCCTGTTTTTCATTTGTAATAAGGTGGTCTGCATATATTTTAATAAGCAGCTAAAGTTAGCATGCACACTTTGAAATCATGTAATTAAGCTTTTGGTCTTGCTACAGCTTATTGTATCCTAACCTTGACGATCTCCAGAAAGGATAAAGCATGGTGTTGAGTCAGAGCCAATCTGTGAAGACTTTTTGCATGCTACAGTTGTAGAGATCATAGCTGTTAGCTGATTAATTAAGACCAGCTACAGAATATCTCCCAATAGTTCTGAACCAGCAGTTAGTTGCCAGATCACTTCCTATCACAATTCAAGTCCTAAATTTACCTTTTACCTATACATTTGTAAATGGCTTGACACCCATTTATGTGACACTTTCTTTAATAATCTAGGACGTGCAGAACTGGAAGGGATCCTATATAGATCATTAAATCCAGCCTCTGTCAAGGAAGTACAATGAGGAATTGAACTCCCAGTCTCAGGCTCTGCACCAAAATACCTAAAACATTGAGCTATCCAATACCACAAGAGACGTCTCAGTTGTCTGATCACATGCCATCCTCAAAATCCCTGTCTGAGTTTAGAACAGACAGAATATGTGTAATACTTCATGTATGACACATATTCTTCAGAGTTGCTTTCTAAACATTTTAGAGCTACTGTATTTGGACACTATTTTCCATATACAGTATAAGACTATATTTTTTGTCTCAAATTGTTAGACTAAAAATTGAGGGTTGTCTTATACATGGAAGTAAGCTGAGGAGAGAACTGTGTGGTTGCAAAACTGTACTTTTGGTTTGGAAAAGTGGGAGGGGGTGTCTTATACATGGGGATGTCTTCTAGTCAGGAATATGCAAGTAACTTCTCCAGGGACTGTGAGTAGTTAAAAACCCGATTTTAACAGTGTTATGATTTAGCCTTGCTTTCAATGACTGTTGTTTCAGTGTTCATAATAATTAAATGTCATATTCTGCTGTGTGTTTAATGTTATACTTCCATGTGAACTTTCACTGGAGAATCTCATATTTTCTTGTATAAATACAGATGTCAGGTTCCAAAATACAGCTGGGATACAACTAAAGTTCGAGTGTAAATGTCACCCAAAATAGAATATATTTAAGTATATATTTAAGGTAAAGCTGGTTGTGTGTGCAAGAAAGTAAAGATAATTAGGAATTCAGTGACTCCATTTAGGTGGATCAAGCTGCTACTTGAAAGAGGTCATCTGAAGTACAGGAATACAACACTTGTCATCTGAACCTGCTTCCGTAAAAGGATTAGCTGTGAGGCTATTAGAAGCAATCAAAGAAAATAGACCTATTTATAATTTTCTAGATATTGTCTGCGTGCTTGCCTGTTGTATTTATCCTTAACACAATAAAATGTTTTTTTTGGGGGGGGGGATATGACTGGGTCACTCTAAAGACTACGTTTGCAAAATTAAATTATTGATCCTTCTATGAGAAATTTTGGTAATACCAGTGACGAGTGTTGTGCTGCCACTTACAAGCACTGAAAGAAAAGTTATCTGTGGGGCAACCATCTTTATTACATCAAGGAAGGCATCAGGTAGCCGCAATCATGCTCTTAGAGCATCTAGATCAGAGCTAGGCAGATACTTTTCTTGACTACAGCTCAGAATCCTGCAGCCAGCATAGCCAGTACTGGGTGTTCTAGTCCAAAAAGGAAGTTTTAGTCTGAAAACAAAACTGTTCCCCCTCTGGTCTGGATGTTTCTGTGGCATTTGATAGACTTGTCCAGAACTTTTTTCTAACTTTCCACCTTTTGATTATTGCTTTACACTATTATTGAAGACAACTAACGAGCTTGATGATGGCATGATCAGTTGAATTAATGTGATGGGGGAAATGAGGGTCTAGTTACCCTTAGAATGGGTAGGGGGAACAGTGCTGAGGTGTATGTATCCTTGCACATACACATGTGCACATACAAGTGGTACCTTGTATAAAGGAATTAATTTGTTCCAAATGAAATTATGTTAAGCAAAATTTCCTTTATACAAATTTCCTATAGGAATGCATTGAAAACAGAGTAATCCCTAATTGTGACCATTTTTATGTTGTACGTATTTGCCCCATAGGCAATTCTGGTAAACAAATTTCCCCTATCTCCGGAATTTTTTATGTTGTACAAATTTTGTTATGCAAACTGTTTGTTATACGAGGGTTCACTGTACTGTATATATAGATGCAAATATGTTTTTCATGGAGAAGTTCACCCAGTTCTATTTGAACTCAATAGTGTCAAGCATAGAATGCATTAACTAGAAGATGGAGACTGAATAGTTAGATGGTTTCTCTGCCTGGGAATTAGGTCGGTTATCTGTTCTAGGTGGCTTTGCACTTCCCCTAAAGGAGGAAGTGTGTAAATTGGCATTATGCATGAATTTGCCTCTGTTGTTCAAAGTTGTCATGGGCTTGGTGGCTTGAGGTGCAAGAGACCACCTTTGGCCAACCTGGTGACTACGACAATTCCTGGAACATGGAAAAGCTGGCCACACTAGTTCACACACTGATAATTTCCCATTTGGAGTAGTGCAGTGAACACCATTGGGTTGCCCTTGGAGGTTATATGGTTACTATAGATGGGCACATTGGGTTGCCCTTGAATGTTATATACCTGTAGTTACTAGACGTGGGCGTGAAATTTTTTTTTTTAGTTTTCTTTTTCAGTTTTCATTTCGTTTCAGAACGAAACAGAAAATGAAACAAACTGGAATTTTTTGTTTTGTTTTATTTTTTGTTTCCCCCAAATCAAGTGGCCAATTGGGGGGTAAGCACGTTTTTTTTTTCCAACTGTCTTTGAGCCACCAAAGCAAGCAGTGGCTGTGGCCATCACCACTTGGTCGTGTTGCGGGGTGGTGGGTGCAGGGTTTTTAAACAGTCTTTGAGCCACCGAAGCAAGCGATGATGGCTGCAGCCACCGCTTGCTTCAGTGGCTTAAGGACAGTTTGAAAACCCCTGCGCCTTCCCTCCCAATGGGCCCGATTAGGAGAAAAACAAATAATGAATAAATAGAAAAAACAAAATGATTTTTTTAAAAAAAAATCATTATAATCAAAACAAAACGAGGACAAATGAAACGAAAAACAAAAATAAAATGCCATTTTAGCGTTTTGTGCCCATCTTAAATAGTTACTACAGCAAGTGGAGCATGTGGCTAGAGCAGCAGCTCTCCAACTGGGTGCCATGGCAACCTGGGGTGCCGCAAGCGTATGCCAGGGGTGCTGTGGCAATAATATTTAATTAACCAAAATTCCCATAAATATAAAGGAAATAATGGAAAAAATATCCAAACAGTTTCATTCATCACATTAAAGACAACTGAGCATTAAATTTGCATTTTTTTCTTCTTTTCCCAAGTATTCAAACCACTTTAAAGGTAGCTGTGCTGCAAAAAAATATAGCCCAACAAGGGTGCCATGGCAAAAAAAGGTTGAGCACTACTGGGCTAGAACACCCTTATGATCCATTTGACACTGTTTCTGTAACAATTGCACCAGCTGCCAAGTAAGCTTCCTATGTGAGTCTTAAGATATTGATAGTGACTACTGAAGTCCTAAATGGCTTAGGATCAGATATTTGAGGAAATGCTTCTCTCCGGATAAACTTGACTGACAGTTAAGATTTGCTGCTGGGGCTCCTTCACTTGAGACGATTATGTGCCCCATAATTGAAAGTGGTACCTTGTTGGAGACAAAAGCAAGGGCTTTGTCAGATGTAACATTTGGGTTGTAAGATACCTTCCCTTTGGAGGTCTGATTGTCTCTAAGGTTGCCTTTATTTCACTGCCAAATTAAAATTGGGCTGCTTACTTAAGCATGTAATAATTAGAAGATCATGGCTTGGCCTTAAATCCTTCAGTCAACTTTTTGTTTTTGTTTCTGTTGTTAAATTAACTTTTTAAAATGCTGTGTGTGTGTGTGTGTGTCTGTGCGTGTGTGTGTGTGTGTCTATGTGTGTCTAATTCCCCCTGTATTGGCAGCTCTCAAAATGGGTTACCATATGTTACAAAGACCTAATACAACATAAACATTTTAAAAAACTTGCTGCAAAGAACTTTGCAGTGTTCCTGCATTGAAATGCAATTATGTTGCTTGCCTTTTTGTCTTTTGTCTTTTATTTAGACTTTTCCCTAACACACCAGGTGGCAACTCCTGTTATGGCAGAAGGCTATAAGGCAGATTAAGAGATTTAAACTGTCAATATAATTAAGAGGTGCAGCTCTGGAATTTTTGTGCCAATGGTGGTTAAATAAGTGTGGCCCATGACAAATCCTACTATATAATGGTACTGTCATAAATGAAGAGTACTGTACGCTCATGTTTCAATGGCTGTTATCATGTCTGAAACACCTCATGGCCTTCTTCTGCCTTTTGTAAAACTCTTCTTGAAACAGTAAAAGGGAATTTGAATTTTCACAGCTGCCAAAACACATATAATCTCTTCCTATATGGTTTTTCAAAATAAGCAGAAGATGGACTGTTGTATCAAGTATATGTATACTTTTTCATATTAATAATTATGACTTAACCCTACTCTGGAGTTTATCCAGTCATCGAGAATAAACAGTGGGCTCCATTGGCAAAGAATAATTTTATTGCAATGGCTTTTTGTAGGTGCTGATTCATCCTAACATCTGGTGTAGCACAGCTTCTGGCAGAAGTTGTTCACAATGAAGATTTATTACCTTGCAGCTTTCTGGATTGTATTTTGGATATTAAGTATCTTGTAGAAGTGATTTTCATACATCATTCAAGCCCAATAATATAATACAGCCAAATAAAGTTTATTTCATCAATTACTGACTTAATAAACGTACTTCGTCTGCGATAAAGAATTACCTGTGGCTGAAGAAAGGCTAATGAACAGTGCAAACAGAAAATAATTGGCTCCGTTTTGGCCAGATATTAGGTTTAGATACATTTCAGTGACAACTTTATTAAATCTCTGTTTTCTCATTAATCCGCAGTCTTGCTGTGACCCATGGTAAGCTGCTTCCATCTCTATACTATTGCAAGTCTATTAGAGCTCTTCTCCTATATGTCCTGGCATATAGCATTTTCTCAAGAGCTTTACCCCATCTGTTTGTGGTTAAACTCACTAAAGATCTCTATTGTGTCCGATTTAAGGCAACTCAGGTCTGTTTAATCTCTCGTTATTAAACAAGCCAGGATAGTAATCCATTGTTTCAGTGGCCTGAAAAAGAGAGGGAGACAGCGAGTCTACAATATATTCCTGTGACTCAAAAGTATTCTGTAAAATTACAGTGTGTGTTGATTTGCAAAAGTGACGATCAAATATTGGCTGATACTGGGTTTTTTAGTGTCATAAGTTACAACCTGAGTATGCCCAGTAAATTGTTGGGCACCTGGTAACTCACCTCCTCACTAAGATCTATTGCTTGAGTGGGCCAAGTTTTGTCATGGCTTACAATGCTAAGCAGTAAGATTTTAGCCTTTTGAAAACCTTTTAAAAGTTGCTGTGGCTAAACAGACTTTATGTATTTGCAGATGGATGGAAGTCTGTCTTGGTGAAGAATTACCACCTACTACTGAACTGGAAGAAGGATTAAGGAATGGTGTTTACCTTGCCAAATTAGCAAAGTTCTTTGCGCCAAAGTTGGTCTCTGATAAGAAAATCTATGATGTGGAACAGACACGTTATAAGGTAAGCCACTGACTGGCGCTGTGCACGGAAGCAGGAAAGCCATTCAGCAGTTGCTATGCCTCTGATTGCTACTTCATAATAATACCTTATCAGTGTGATAAGGGTGACCACTGTGTTTAAGGTTACTCTGGGCTGAATTTTGGAAGGTTGCATTTTCTGAAAAATAAAAACGAGAAACTCCTGGAGGTAGCATTAGGAGCTGTAGTCCATAAAAAGAAACTTCTTTTTTTTTTCTTCAGGCAAGGGGCAAGAAGCACTGTGATGGTACTCGTAACCAACTTCAGTGGTTACAGATTTGTTGGAAGGCCTGTAGTTTGCCAGGGTAACTGATACTGCAAGGAACATAAGCAGGCTTCCTCCCTTATTTCTCATTTGGAATTGTAGGGGAAGATTTGCCTAGTTTGCTGGCTGCAGGTCACAAAACAGAATACAGAGTAGATCTTTGGAACAAATCTATAAAATAACACTACTTTCAAAAGTAAAAGAAATGCTAACACACGCGCATACACACGCACAGAGGGAGAGGGAGAGGGGGGGAGAGAGAGAGAGAAATCTGTGAGTAAAGTGATTCTTCCTGAATAATCAAGGCAGTCTCTCTTTTAGACCTCTAAGTGGAATTTACCAAAGTACATACTGAACAGAAAACAGGAATGAACAATAAAAAACCATTACTGAAAGCAGTTACAACAAAGACCATTTTCCTTATTATGCCATTCAGACAACTTTATCAGAAAATGTTTGTCCATTGTTCCTATATCTGAATAGACCCCATGAATACAAACTTTCCAGATCTGCTTTCATGCTCAAATATGGCACCATTTCCACATGCCGTCTCCTCAGCTTCAATCTGTGCTTTTAGGTAAATTACATGTGTACTACTTTATAAGCCTGGTTTGGGATCTAGGAACATTATGAAAAACCACTGTCACTGCAGAGGGGAGATATTTTGGTACTAGCCCTGCAGAAGTTCAGTAACCAGAGTAGAGAGTGATCTTTTGAAGGTGCAAGACCCCTCTGTGGCCTTCACCCTGATTCATGAATATTTATTATTTTAGAATGTTGAGGGATCTTGTTTGCACACTCCAACAGGAGTTATTGTAGGCGGAGTCATTATATATATAGCCTTCAGAGAGCCAGATAGGGCCTGGCAGATTATTTGTTTTGAAAGAAAGTCTGTGGGACTCAATGATTTGAAATTTATTTATTTATTTATTTATTTATTTATTTATTTATTTATTTAATTTATATGCCGCCCACTACGCAAAGGTCTCTGGGTGGCATACCACACTTGGAAATACCACACTTGCTCCTAATAATGAATAAGTAAAATAGTGGCAGCAGAATTAGACGTGCATGTGACACCCTCTACTTACACAGGCTCTCCATTTGACCCAGAATGCAGGGAAACCAGCATTCTGAAGCAGACAGAGAGGCTTCCTGGCTTAAGGGGATGCAACAACAGTGTGGAGCAGGACTACCATGAGCCATGCTTTTTGCATGCATATTTAACTAATAGCATTTGATTAAATTAAATGAAAATAGTCCAGCTTTACTTGGTTGATTAGTCAGTTCTCGTGCAGTAGGTTTAATTATTTCTATGGTGTCTTTTCCTATTGGGATAATGTTCCAAATGGAAGTTTTAATAGACTGAATAGCACTCGTGGAGTTACTGATATAACTTAGCAACACTATCTCCTTATTTATCTCTCCCCACCTAGCGATCAGGTCTTCATTTTCGACACACAGATAATACAGTACAGTGGCTGCGGGCAATGGAGTCCATCGGGTTACCTAAAGTAAGTTTTTGGATCCTGAATGTAATGTATGTAAGCTTAAAATATTAACTAATTAAGAAGTAGTATTCAGAATGAAGTGACAAAGAAAATGTTTTTTATAGTGAGCCAGTCCCCTGATCTTTCTTTCTTAATTATATCCATATTAACTAACAGTAGTTGTCGTAAAGTTCAGACGAGAACTTCCTTTGCCACAGCGCATGTCATGTGATTTACTTACTTTTCCAACCAACTCACCTCCTTTTACTTTTATATATTTTTCCATAAAGTACAAGAACTGTAAGAAGTTTTTTTAAATGACAGCTCTTGAGATCCCCAACCTTTCTGATTGAAGTTTTTGGGAATTTTAGTCCAAAAATTGAATTTGGGGAACCTGTTTGAACATTAGTGTTTAATTGCCAACTATAGCTGTGTTTTAACCCCATGGCACAGTGGTTAAATGCCTGTACTGCAGGTAAAATTGTGCTCACAACCTGGGGTTCAATCCCAGGTAGCAGGCTCATGGTTGACTCAGCCTTCCATCCTTGCGAGGTCGGTAAAATGAGTACCCAGCTTGGGGAGGGGGGGTACAATGTGTGGTCTGCATAATAAAACTGTAAACCGCCAAGAGACCACTTGAAGTAGTATGAGACGATATATGAGCAGGACACTTTGCTTTCTTCTTTGTGAGGACAACTCCTCAAGCAGACTGTTTAATTTCTGTAGTATTTATATTGCTTTTTTTTACTTGAACAAAAAATCTATATTGATCTTCTTTTAACCAAAGACAACATGAGAGGTAAGAGGTATAAAGTCTTCTCTGATTTTTAGCTTAACAATGCTCTACAATATTCTAAAATGAACAATTAAAACACTAAAATACAATACAATACAATTAAAATACGTTAAAATACAATACACTAAAATTGCCATCAGGCCCCACAATCTAAGTTGTATCAGTTAAAGAACTTCTGGAACAGGAAGGTTCTTACCTGGCAATGAAACATCATCAGTGTCGGCACCAGGAGGATCTCACGTGGGAGGGTGTTCCATAACCTGAGGGCAGCTGCTGAAAAGGCCCTATATTAGTGTTGGTGAATCTAGGGCACAGGTACCAAAGGTGGCATTCAGACCCCTTTCTCTGGGCACCCAACTTTGCTCCTTCAAAGCCACCTGTATTTAGGTTAAATTGCGCCATTGGCACTTTGCAAAAAATAAGTGGGTTTTGAATTGTAGTTTGGGCACTCGGTCTCTAAACAGTTCTCCATCACTGCCCTATATCTACAGGCCATCCCTCTCACCTCCTTGAGGGATGGCTCTTTCATATGGGTCCCCTGGCTAGATCTTTACTGACAGGTAGGTACATATGGAAGGAGGCAGTCCTTCAGGTAATCAGGGCCTAACCATTAAGGGCTTTATATGTTAACACAAGCATTTTGAACTGGGCTCAGGCAGCAACTGGTAACCAATGTAGCTGGTGGCCCCACCACTTACCAGCTGCACCACACGATTCTGGGCCAGTTGCAATTGCCGGACCGTCTTCAAAGGCTTCCCCACGTACGGCACATTGCATTAATCAATACAGGATGTTACCAGTGCATGTGTAACTGTCATGAGGCTCCGCTCGTCCGTAGGTGCAGCTGGGTCCACCTGGGCTTCCAGAGATAGACCGGGGTCCAGGAGCACTCCCAGGTTGCAGACCCTGTCCCTTAGGGGGAGTGCAACCCCATCCAGGACAGGGAGATGGTTCTCTAACATGTCCAGGGAAGCACCCACTAGCAGCACTTCTGTCTTGTCTGGATTAAGTTTCATTTTATTAACCATCATCCAGTCCATCCATTATCTGGTCCAGACTCAAGTTCAGAAGTATTCACATATGGTTGTGAAGATTTCTGGGAATTGTAGAAGCCAATATTTGGAGCCATTCCTGCAGCTTTACAGCACTTAATTGTTTAGTCAAATGGTAGGGTTTTTTTACCTGCTGCAAAAGTGACTTTCAAACAGAATAAACTGTTTCCAGGAGAAGTGAATCTACGTCACGTAGGAAATGGTAGTGGACATTGTTTATCTTTTTGAAGGGCCATGACTTGGTGGTAAATAATGTCTTTTCTTGTTTGCACAAAGTCATAGCATCTCCAGTTAAAACCTCTTGGCCTATATGTGGCCATCCTGGTCAACCAGGAAGATTGATTAGCACACCTGCATGGTTCTTATATAAAAGGAAATGGATAGGTGAAATTAGGGCAAATTTTGAAAAGGTTACTTTCTTGGAGTAGAAGTCTAAGCCAGGCATGTCCAAACTTCAGCCCTCCTGATGTTTTGGACCACAACTCCCCGAAATCCAAGCCTGTATTTCCAATGGCAAAGGACTGTGGGAGTTGTGGTCCAAAACATCTGGAGGGCCGAAGTTTGGACATGCCTAGTCTAAGGGAATGCCAGGTATCATGCTGGGAACCTTGGTTCAAAAGTCTAAACTCTCTACTCTCTTAACTAAGATATGCTATTGGAGTTGCACAAGAATACCTCTACCATTAGACAATGAAGTTCCCAACACAATAAATGGACAATCCCTAATCTTTCCTTGAGCCTTCAGGCCCCTTTCTTCCTCCACTAAAACACATTCCAGTGAGAGATGCACTTGTTGCTGACATGGACTGACTGCTTTCCTCACTAGTGCCTTTCTTCCAACATCATCATAGAGGCTGTCATTGGGGAAGCCTTCTAAGCAAGCAAGCATAATCAATATTATGATCAGTGTAATGCATACTAAAAAATGGGATAAATAAAACAATGCTAGTCAAACTGGGTATGTCCAAAGTTGTAGTTAACCCTTTCAAGTGATTATTGACAGGATGTGTACAATGATTACTTCCATATTTATATGTAAACATATAATCAATCATACACATGCACATGGTAAAACTGATTTATAGGAGTATTTTTAATAGTTTGTATTATCTACAGACACACAGCCATGGTTTTGGACTGTGGTTCCCCTACTTCCCCAGATGGCTGTGTTGCTTTGGGAATTCTAAGATTTATAGTCCAAAATCAAAAGGTACTTCATTCAAGCATTATTCAAACAGACCAAGTGGAGGAGTATTAGTGTTCAGGCAAGGTTCATAGAACTACATAACTCATTGCAGCTAATTGACAAGGTGCAAGATACACCTTAGTTGCAAAAAGGCATGGCCAAGTCAGGACACACCCTGGCATCCCATCAGATAAAATTAACCATGGCAAGGTTCACAGATTACAAGTGAACATTACTAGGATTCAGGACACTAAATTAAATTCTAGTTGATTTAGGTTGTGATCATATAGTCACTTTTGTGGAATTTTGTCTTATTTAATTAAGTTACATTCAAACCAGCATGCCTAGGTTTAAGATTGCATCATACACTGTTAAGGTAATGGAGAACTGCTAGATTCAGAATTTTCTAAAAAACCTCACACCACTGGCTACCTCCTGAAGAATTGCAGCTGGGTAAACATATGAAAGTGTTCTCCATGTCAGCACAATCCACTGTAGTCCCATCATCACACTTTCCTTAACTGAACATATTAGAATATTGTAGAACACTGGATTATTGAATTAGCAGTTGGTGATATGTTTTTCCTGTCCTGCTTTAGATATTCTACCCAGAGACGACAGATGTATATGATAGGAAGAACATACCTCGGATGATATATTGCATTCATGCACTAAGGTAAAGCTAAGACAAAATGTTAGCTTCCATCTGGCTTCTTTTCAAAATCTGCTTTTTGTTTTAAAAAAGTTGACAGTGAACGCTTACTTGATTACTATAATGCTTACTGCAATGTTTTATAAGTTATGAATTGAGGCATAAAGAAGAAATGGTACATGTGTTCTAGAAGTAAAGTTGTTAAGAGTGAATGAAATGCTGTATGATGTTCTCTATGAAGGTAGTTGTGTTTCAAGGAATATGTGTCTGTGAAGATTCTCAGTCATCCAGGTGAGTTTATCTGGAAGTTGAGTCATGGCAACTGGACTGACAAAGCTGTTTGAATGAGCAGCAAAATGTTTCAATCTCTCAAGAAAAGAAGTTCACGTGCCATGACTCAACTTCCAGTTCAAGGAATATACTGAAATTATTTTCAAGTCTCATATTGGGGAAATACAGTAGTACCTCAGTTTACAAGTATCATGGTTTAAAATTTAAGTACAGTATGTTGCAAAATGAGTAAATTTTGTGAATAAAATTTTAATAAAACTTTGCTTCACTTTACAAGCAATGTCCTGGCATTCTTCCTCCTCCTCCTCCTCCTCCTCCTCCTCCTCCTCCTCCTCCTCCTCTACTCTGTCGCCACTGCCATTTTGGAGTGGCACCCAGATGTTTCCTGGAAGGTTCTCAAGGTGGTGGCTGCAGAGAAGCAGGAAGAGGGGAGCCATGCCATGCCGCCACTCCTTTCCCTGGTATTTCCAAAGAGTGTAAACCACCCAGAGTAGCTATGTAGCTAGATGGAATGGTATATTAATTAATTAATTAATTAATTAATGACTTCTATTACAAGTGAAAAGAGAGATGCCAGGTGTTCAAGCAGGATTCGGAAAAAGGGCAGTGTCCTGATGTTTCAGAATATAAAAGATATTATGTGCTAAAAAGGTCTTCACTTTGTTCAATCTAATCAGCTAGAGATGTTTTGGACTCTTAACTTCAAGGATTCTTTGAGGGTTCATGAAAGCTGAATTCATAAACATCTTCTAGAGAGCACCAGGTTAGGGAAACCTGTGGTAAATTATCTTCAGACAATTAGCAAAGAAATTGAAGCTTTTAGAAGCAAAATACCACGGCTAATTCCTGTTTCTGTAAGTCATGGGTAAGTTGATTTGCTGTGTCTGGAGGCCAGTTATTCCCTCTCCAGTGCTTGTGGTGGACTGGACTAGACTCCAACATGTCAAAAATGTTTTAACAGTCAGTGCTGGATATATCCAAATGTGCACTCCCAGTTTTTGCTGTCTTGGAGAAGATTATTAAAGCAATCCCCTCAGATTTGTTCTGTGTGAAAATTGCAGCTCCTAGGAGGTTCTGCTAGCAGGAAACATTTGGAACTAAGTAAGGTTTAGCCTTTCCAATTCAAAATGTAATTATATTTCACTAGTTCCCAACACAAATCTCTCTATAATCCCCTGTTATAATTCAACTTGGAGTTTTCTTTTTGAAAAGTACTAAATACTGAATTCTGGAATCTTTAAACAATTTCAGATTTTATGGTTTTGCTATTGTGATCAATAGAATAAACAAAGTAAAAACTTTTAAAGTGTTCCGTAATAGTAGCTGGTTTTACAAATAGAATATAAAAATAGAATTGGTAAATTGGTATTTTGTTTTGTTCAAAGTTCTTTTCATGTGGACACACGGGACTCTTTATGTTAAGCAGCCTAGAAAGAAATTATGAGCTAAGTTCCATTTCAGTGATGTCATAATCTTTCCTCAGATGTTCTACTAAATGTTTAAAAGCCAGAGGATTCCAGGTGTTTATTTCCGCTAGAGTGGTGAAAGGATGGCTTAAGCAGTTGTGTGA
Organism: Phrynocephalus versicolor; assembly: GCA_023846285.1. Lineage (NCBI taxonomy): Eukaryota > Metazoa > Chordata > Lepidosauria > Squamata > Agamidae > Phrynocephalus > Phrynocephalus versicolor. Next base: position 12,820,082 of record JAHTLZ010000240.1, on the reverse strand, counting down.
TTGCTGTAATATTCAGCTATCCATAAGTGAAACAGCAATTAGTGTGCTTCTGTCTCTGGTGTGCGGTATTATTGCTGTTTGGATTTAACTTCCAAAAAGTTACAGAACTTGGGTTAGACCCCAGATATTATTTGATCATTAGCTGCAGAAGAAAAGAAATCTGTGAATATGATTACATTTTTGTCTTAAAATGTTAGACTAAAAATTGAGGCAACCACACAGTTTTGAAACTGTAATTTTGGGTTGGAAAAGTGGAGGTCATCTTATACATGGGGGCATCTTATAGACGGGAAAATGCAGTACATTTGTTTTCTTCAAACTATGTTCTGCAAAACTATCTGTAGGCTTTGGTCATGTGGCCCCTCCTCAATTCAAACAGCTCAATTATTCAGAGAAGTCATAGATTTCACAGACACAAGCTGAGCATTTTCAAAACGTGAAGAGAACATCTTAAATTAGTGAGGAACTTACTAGCAGGCTGCCACAAGTATCCTTCAATAATCCCTCAATACCTTCACCCATTTGTCTGAAAGAAATGCCAGAGACCATTAACCAATTCTCCAATGAAAAAGCACCAGGGAATGCAGTCACAAAGAAGAACGGTTAAAAAGGTGGCAGTAAACTTCTCCAATAATTGATACACCAATTTAGAGAGAAATGGACACAAGGCAAAATCCCTCTGGACATCAATAGTACAAAAATTATCCAGCTTTATAGGAGGAAGGGCTGCCATCAGCTCTGTGATAACCACCAAAGCATCTCAGTCCCAGTTATGGCTGGCAGAATTCTGATAAGAATCCTTCTGAATCACCTCATAGAGTGCTTAGAGAGAGATTCCGCATGGCTTCTGTAAAGATCAAAGGACTGTTGACACAATATTTTCTGGTTAACAGCTACAAGAAAAGTATTAAATGTACTTTGTCAGGTTTTACACCACATTTATATAGGTTTGACTAAACCTATTGATATTGTCTGCAGACAAGCTCTGTGGATGTCCATGGAGAAATGTGCATAAGATTGACTGTATTAGTTGGGAAGCACTCATTCAAGACTGGTATTCTGATAAGATAATCAGGTATGTCCAAACTCAGCCCTCCAGATATTTTGGACCACAACTCCCACAGTCCTTTGCCATTGGCAATCTAAGCTTAGAATTCTGGGAAGCTGATTTTTTTTTTGGGGGGGGGGAATGGAAAGGATCAGGTATGCCCAAGGAACAGAGAAACAGGAAAGCAGGTTTGTAACATGTCAACAGCCCATTGAGACCAAGACTGGCTAACTTGCTTAGACTGTTCCAGTAATGTCCAGGTTCATATTTGGCTAGTTAGTCCCTCATAGTATGATAACAGTATACTGCTGATCGGTCTTACCCACTCACTTCTTTTTCCTAAATGATAAACCTGAAGGAAATTGTTTTGTTTAAAAACTGACCACATATTAGGGCAGCAGTATAGTAGTTACACAGTAGAAGGGGAAAAAATTCAATTTCAAAGAAACTCAGCCCCAGGTATATGTGTGCAACTTGTCTGATACTGTTAACAGTTTGTGCTTTCATCCTTGATTGTCAACGAAACATGTGAACTTGCTTCCTTTTGAACAACGAATGACCAGAATCCTATTGATACCATACATAGACAACAGTAAGATTCTGGCCAATGTGTTTTAACATGATAAGAAAACTGCCTTAAGAATTATTTTAGTAGCTTTCCACACATCATCATTATCATCATCAGCAGCATCAATTTCTTTATTTATTTTCTTGGTTGCTTGCTTTATTATATACTGTGCATCTGGCAGCAAAGACCACTTTGATAAAATAATAATAAAGCAAAGCAAAAACAAACTCAGATTAAATTTACAACTCTACCATATCTGAGATTAATTGAATTAAACCAAAATAATAGAAACAGATTGCAGGACTAAAGATTATATACTAACAACACTGTTATGCTGGAATAGACTCAGGGAAGGCCTGCCTTATAGTCTAGTTTTAAAAGACTGTTTAAACGTTTCCAGTGAGGGTGCCAGGCTGATTTCAGGTGGTAGGTCTTCCAGAGGGGTGGAGCAGTTGTCCACGCCTCTTTTCGAGCCTCCCTTGAGGTCAAAGTCCACAACCTCCCAGCCAGGAAAGAACAAGCAAGACAGGCCGTTCTCATCAAAAGAAGGCATTCTGCCAGGTAGCAAGGTCTCAAACAGCTTTGTATGTTAATATCATCACCTTGAAGTCAGTATGGAAACAAACAGGTTACCACTCTAGGGTAGCCAGGGTGAGTGAGATATACAGTATTGGTATTTCTTTACCGCAGTTAGCAGTCAGGCTGTTGTATTCTGGACTAGAGATGGGCACAAAATGAAAATACAGCATTTTATTACATTACATTTTGATTCTTTAGTAGTTTCATTTTGTTTCATTACTAATGAATTTTTAAAGTAGTTTCGTGAGGAAATGAAACGAAACAATTTGTTAATGGCTCCCCTGGGTCCTAGAGGCACCAAAATGGTAGGAGAGTTTCTTTCAACTTTTTCCTGTAAGCCCCCCCCCTCCAAATTTGGAGAGCTTTGGGTTTCAGGAGGCTGAGTTATTAAACTCCAAAGGGGGTCCGTCTAAGAGAAAATATTCTAATTGTGTCGGGAAGTAGCTAATCGCTCACCTGCTTCCAACTCAATTAGAAATGATTTTTTCCTAGGGGACCCCATTTGGAGCTTAATAACTCAGCCCCCTGAAACCCAAGCCTCTCTAAATTTGGGGGGCTTACAGAGAAGAGTCCAAAGAAGCTCCTCTGCCATTTTGGTTCCTCTAGGACAAATCATTTTGTTCATAGAGGGGGAAATGACATTTTGATTCATTTTGTCATGAAATGCGTCCTACTGTTTCATTATGTAATGAAGTAATTCATTACGTAACGAAATGATAAAACAGTATGTTGGTTTTCATTTTGTGTCCATCTCTGTTCTGGACCAGAAACCCAAACCAATCTCATAGGCAGCTCTATGTAGAGACCATTGCAGTAGTCTAATCTCACGATTACCAATGCATGAACCACCATGCGGAAGACCCCAGTGTCTAGATAGAGCCACATCTGGGCAATCCGCCTGAAGTGGAAGTAGGCAGAGCAGACAACAGATGCAACCTGGGATTCTATGGATAGTATTGTGTCCAGGAGCACACCCAAGCTGTGAGCTAATCCTTAGCAAATAAAGTCACTCCCTCAAAGGAGAGGGAGGTGGCCAATCCACAGACAGTAGGGCCACCCACCCTCAGGACCTCCATCTTGTCTGGGTTCAGACTCATTCTGTTAATCCTCATCCACTCCAATATACCGTAATAGCTATCACTTGGTATTTTTATTGGAGAGAATCTCTTTCTGACTCATTGGCCCTGTCCTGTCTCTGGAAGGGTCTGCAGCAGGAGACAATTTGTTGGGGTGGGCTTTTGAGGGGCCTAGACAACTTTGTTTCTTCTAGATCTGAGAAACAACTGTTCCTCCAGAGGGCTAAATAGTTGACCTCCAGCTACCATAGTCTGCATAATGCTACTCTGGAACAGTGGATAAGAATTAATTGGCAATCACATTGGACATATGATGCTACTGTTTTAATCACTACATTGTGTAATAATAAGAATTTAGGAGACAAAATATAATTGCTGTCATTTCTGATAAAATGACTTACAAGGTTAGGAAGATCCCTGGGATAAAATAATTATATTCAAATTTCCTAGGTCCTCTTGTTTATGCATTCAAAATCCATGGAATGTTGGTTATAATTGATAACAATGATTTTTAATTTTCTAAATCATTTTACAATTCATTTCTTTCAGCTTTTAGTTCTCTTAGGTAATCTATATACACTATAATACATTAAAATGTTTTTTTAAACATGCTTTTTAAATAAGAGTCTTACTATGTCCTTGATTCACAACTAAATTTAATCTGAATTCTCATTACTGAGAAGATTCTAAACTTTAGAAGATGTTGATCTTGCCTATAATGATATGTCCGTATGTTTTTTGAAAACTCAGCATAGCTATGTGTGTGTGTGTTGCATCGTTACAGTCGTTGCCAACCCTTTTTGACCCCATGTCCATGGAGTTTTCTTGGCAGGAATACTGGAGTGGCTTGCCAGTTCCTACTCCTGCAGCACCTGGTATTCCCTGGTGGTCTCCCATCCAAGTACTAACCAGGGCCGACCCTGCTTAGCTTCCAAAATCAGGCGAGATCGGATGTGCTTAGGGCATCTAATCTAGAGGCCAGCATAGCTATAGATATCTTTAAAACATTTATTAAGTGAACAATCTCGCCAACAAAACATGTTAATAGTTCTTCATATTTAAAATGGGGGGAAAGCACAATAAGGGGACATTTATATAAATGTGTACGTGCACATTACTTTTTATGCCTGAATGTAGTTGTACATGTAACACTGAGCAGGATCCATGTCCCTGACAAATGTAAAACCAACCTCCCAATGCCCTCTAGTGGTAAACACTTTTTTTTTACAGAAAATCTTTCTGGGCAGTGGGGATCATGATGTCTATGGAAATAATACTGCTGATCTTGAAATTATCAACATTTAAATATGCAGTATATCAGTGACTAATTGAGTCAGAAGTGCCACATTTGAAAACATTTCCTAGGATCTAGTTTACTCCCAGGAGGCAGCAACAAAATACTGAAAACATGTCTAATAATAAAAGACACAGCTAAATAAATTTTTTTTTGTATGCAGAAACTTAGATTTTTAAATATAACATTATATTTCAGGTCATAAAAGAGTGCTAAGTTATGTATTTACAATCTAAAGTGTGATGCTGCTTTTAAACACTTCAACTAACATGTTTCTTTTTTTTAAAAATAAAAGAAATCTAAATCACACATTAGGAGGAAGTAAATGCAATGAAGACATGGCTTTAGAAGCTGTGAAATGTTGGTACATTTATCAAAAACATAAAATAAAAAGTTTTTTAAAAAAATCAACAAACAGCATATGCTTATGCTGAAGTTCATTCTTTTCAGTTACTCTTCAAATATTCTTCCAAGAAATTCTGTGTTTCTCGAAGGCTCATATTTCAGTATCAGAAGAAGACTTAGACTTGAAAAGACAGCTATGAAGGAATCATAGAAAATTCTTAAGTAGCATTATGTCACAGGAAGTGAAGGGTAAGATCATCATACTGTAAGATCACTGTAATTCTTGATTACAGTGTATAAATGTGAATCCTAGACATTGAAGAAAGCTTTTTGGGGGTGGGCAGATGATTTATTTAAAATGTTACACTGGAGAAAAGTTGTGATGGCGGCCGTAGCTTTCCAGAAAGACAAACGAAGTGCTTCCTTGAAAATGACTAAACTGAGACCATCATACTTTGGGCATATAATGACATGCCTCCCTGGGACGTAATGTTGTGAACCATGGAAGGCAGTAAGTAAAGAGGAAGCCCTAACATGAAACAGATTGACTTAGCAAAAGCCGCAGTTAGCCTATAGAATTTTAGCAGAATCTTAAATACAGGAACTTTTGGAAATCCTTAATTGATAGTATTGTTGTAAGTCAGAAATAATGTGATGGCAAAGAGCAACATCTTTTCTTTTTAAACTGTGCTACTTCCACAAGCATTCTCCTAGCCCCCTTTCCCTGTTTTGTATTCTTCCTGACATCTAGAAACTCATGTTCAGCATATGAGCTCTTTTGTTCCCACTCATGGAACGGGTCTCATAATTTTTGCCATCTCTGTGTTGGATCTTTCTGTGCTAGCTTTTGAACTGTTGCGCTACTCATAGCAGAAGTCCTCTTTGTTTAGCTCTAAAACAGGCTCTTGTTGCTGATGATGCTCTTTAAATATGTTTGAGACACATTGATTCTCACTTCCAGTAACTTGGTCTTGCCCCTTGTGCAATCTTAATAAATTCCTTGAATCCTCAATAGTTGTTAACTTCACCTGGCAGGAAGTCTTGAATAAAGATGTGAATTGGTTCAGCTGTTGTCCATATGGTTTCACTGTCCATTTGGGAATGGTATTAATACAGGTTTTTTCAAGCAACATAAAATGAAAGCAGGATTTCCCAGTGTGTTCTCAGGACTTTTATCTTTTTAGCATTTGATTATTTCATGGTACGTAGATTAGTCTTGAAAAGTTGAAATGCATTATCTCCATTTTGTATAAAGATCAAATACTATACTTATTATTGGAAACAAAATCAAAGTAAGTTGTTACAAATATAAGTTCCTTTGATTACGTGTTTGATATTTTGTGCGAGATAAGACATTCAAAAATCAGAAAAAACCTAATTTTTAAATCTGTTTTTTTTGAAGAAAATAGACTGTGCTTATTTCAGCAGGCTAGTTATGCATGTCTGATAAAATAATAAAGAATCATTTGATAACCTCAAAACGACTGAATAAATTGGAGAATTGTTGATAAGCAACAGTTTACTTCATTTGATACTTGTCCATCTCATTTTTTGATGTAACACATATTTCCCCTTTTTTCTTATAGCTTATATTTGTTTAAACTAGGAATAGCTCCTCAAATCCAGGATTTGCTGGGGAAAGTAGACTTCACAGGTACTTTTCATACTTGTTTGCTACTATGTGCTTGTAAGAGGGAACCCTATGTTGTTGGAGTTCTAATAATAAATAAATATAAATTGAATAAACAAATAAACAAACTCAATGGCTGAAATCCTGAATGTTTTGGTATTCTGTAATGCAAAGTTACATTGGCAGAAGCAGCTCAGGTAAGACATTATACCCAAGCAACCAGCATTGCAAGGTTTATTTATTTCAAATATTTTAACCTCACCCTTCCTTAAAAAGGACCCAAGGTGGGTTACATAATTGAAAGACGAGATATAAAGCTGAAAGCAATAAGGTGGTATACATAGTTAAAATACAATGTTTAAAACCAAGAACAATGAGTATAAAGAGGCAGGTTACATTATTTATTTATTTATTTATTTATTATGAGATTTCTATCCTGCCCATCTTCCCGTAGGAACTCTGGGCGGCTAACAATGGGCCGATCAATTCAGCCAAAACAACAACAACAACAACATTAAAAGACAGTATTAAAGCTGAGACAATAAGTATCCACACAATAAAATGGAACGAGCAAATGCCACTTGGAGAAATAGTAAACACAAGTAGTACGAAAGACCCAGTTAGGGTAGAAATGCAATAACGATCCATCTAAAAGTCACACTCGCGTTGAATTGTGCAGCAGCTGTTTTGCCTGTTGTACTGCAAGCTTTAAGAGTTCCTGCCTTTGAGGAGCACTCCCACCCTGCTGCACTTTTCCCAAATAATAATAATGCTGCTGCATAACAGGATTTCAGTCTATCTCTGTGTGGCAAGTGTTTTTTTCCACTCCCCTATAGTGCTGAACTAAAGTGGGTGTCAAGTGGCTATGTAAAGAATGTGTTCTTCTTTATTAAATCACATTAGGAAGCTCTATGGGTTTCAGGCTTTTTGTTTTTAAACGGGGGGGGGGGCAAAGAAACTGGAGGCATAACAATATTAAGGCCTACAGACCTCCTCCGCCTCCTCTGGAGACATGTACAACTGTTTTTGCTTTTGTGGTGTAATTAAATCTTAATCAGCATTGTTCTTCTAACTTTCCTCCCTTTTCTCTCCCACACTACTTTTAATTAGAGGAAGAAATTAGTAATATGCGGAAGGAACTGGAGAAGTATGGTATACAGATGCCATCTTTTAGTAAAATTGGAGGCATCCTAGCCAGTGAACTTTCAGTGGATGAAGCTGCATGTAAGTTCAGCTGCTTAGAAAAGAACTGTCTCTTTGTCTAAAATGTGTCTCAAAGCTCCTTTAATTACAGATGTCATCTGAGAACTGATTTGAGCAATGACTTTTTTTCATCCTATGGTCTAAAATACCATAAAATCTAAAGGTGTGAGCTGCCTCATTCAAACGCATGGGCTGTCTCCAAATGCATAGAAGCAGATGCAGAATTTGCTTCTGTTTCTGAAAATCAGTGAACTAGTTCAGTTTTACAGAAACCAATGTTTTAAAGCTTCAGGTATTTGACAGATTGCGCTTTTTATGCCGAAATGTAAACTACACATGTGCAGTTATGTATTTTACAGTATTTTTCAGTTTTAGCTGAATACATACTGTGTTCATCTCTGAAGTGTATGACTTGAGAAAAGGAAAATGACATGGCCTTGAGTTGGCAAGAACTGAGCAAGGTTTTTAATGATAGGACCTTGTGGAAGTCACTACTCTATTTGTAGGATTGCTCCAAATCAGAGGTGACTCAATGATATGAATGAATGAATTCTTTATTTATGGTTGTTAACCAAGTACTACTCTCAATGATATGCAACAACAGCAAGTCTTTGAACAGACCTCACACAAATGTTAAAACAAATACAAGTTTGTAAATATTTAGAGGTTACTAGAAAAATTGACACAAGAAGGTTAAACGTTTGAACTTTCTTTCATAAACTTTTAAGGCCAGAATCCTAAAGCGATTACATTACACAGTATAAAGGGGTCAGTTGAACAACTGGCTATCTATCTGCTGTTCCACATCCACCAGTGAGGAAATCAATTGTGTAGCCAGCTACACAACAGAACCTAGCAAGAAAAGAAAACCACATTTTTTTTAAAAAAAAAATCATTCTTATTGTCCTTTATTGCTTATTGTTTTTATATGCCCAGTTGTTGTTTTTTAAAATAGGATTGTGGCCTAAATGTTTTTCTTCTGAATGATATTTTGGGGTATAAAAAACACTTAACATCCCTTGTTTGGTTGAAAGCTGTCCAATCACTGCGTTGAATGGTTACATCCATTGGTTGGTTTTTTTTTTTTTAATAATGTGGTGGACCACCTGAGTCCAAAGGTGGGAAATAGGTTGATTAAAATTAAATTAATAATTAATACATTAACAATAAGCATCCAATGACTTCCATCTGCTTAATACAGGTTTTCAATCTTCATCCTTATTTCTTCTTCATAGTTTTATTATTATTAATATTATTATGAGGCGGGGGGAAGACATTTTGAACTACTGATCTGTTTTGAATGTGGTTGCAATTGTTTTAGGCTGTAAATAGAGAAGGAATGTTGGGAAAGTAAGAATGGCAACCCTTCCCTGGTGCTCCTCTTCTGCATGCTTCACCCACTCTTTAAGCAAGGTCCAGTCCAGTATGCTTTAATGGTTTTATAAATAAATGAAGAAAAACACTTAAATCTAAATAAATTTCCTTGAAATCAAGCATGTTTCCAATTTAAGGCTGTTATGGTTTCACATAAGCCCTTCTTCCTGCTGCTCTAGATGAGCATTTAAAATATGACTTTCCCTATGGGGGAATGTAAATAATAAAGTCTGCATTGACTTTAGAGTAAATAAGATAAAAGGCTTATAGTACTAGCTGCTTCTTTAAAGAATTATCTAGCCTTTATCTTTAAAAATGACTATTCACTTTTGTAATTTATAGAGTAAAGGTTTGAAAAATCTTAGTAGGAGTTGTTAAATAAGTATATTTAAATAAATGTGAGTATTGGGTTCCTCTTTTTCCAGTGCATGCTGCAGTAATAGCAATTAATGAAGCTATTGAGAAGGGAGTTTCAGAGCAAACTATCAAAACACTGAAAAATCCCAATGCCATGTTAGTCAACGTGGATGATGATCTTGCCGCTGCCTATCAGAAGGAACTTTTGCAAGCGAAAAAGAGAAAAGAAGAGAATGCAAGGCTGAAGGTAAACAGATTGTTGCAAGAAACTAACTGAACATGAGCTCTTTGTCAAATTACTGTTCTTTAGCTGTGAATAGGACAACAGTACACAGTTATCTGAGTGCCACTATAATGCCAACCAGATGACACAAATAACAGAAGCTATTGAAAGACTGTGTCTTTCTGGGGGCAGGGAGGTCTCTGAGAGTCTAAGTTATTGACATGCTGTAGCAGATGCGTGCAGCTTAGTGGGTTAGAATACCTCGCTGTAGAACCACAAGTCAGATACTAAGCTCCAAACTGTGCCTCCCCTCTGGATTACCCCTGGATTACCTGGTGTGTAATGGCATTTGCAGTGCCATGTAGATTGTCGCTTATGAAATAAAGCATACAAATATTTTAAGCTCATGAAATTTTTTGACAGAATTATTGTCGGTGCTATTCAGTAAAGAAATATTCAGTGTACCATCTGCAACTTAAAAATGTAAGGAAAAGTAGATGCCATCTTAAATTTGGTATCTTCAGTCCTATTAGCCAGTTTTTTTTGATAGATACAATTATTCCGTACTCCTGCCACAAGAAAGAGATAAAAAAGATCACAATTTGGGATCAATTGATTTTTTCCGCCAGTTGAACTCTGTATCAAGAATGGATCTTGTAATTTTTCCTGCAGTTTGTTTTTCCATTTTTCTATGTTTATATTCTATCTTGAATTTGCTGAAAATGGCCTAGAAAGAAAATTTCTTTAATTATCAACATTGTTGCTTTCAGAATGGCTCAATTTTGGAGGAAGAAAGAGATGTGTATGAAGAGTTACTGACACAAGCTGAGATCCAAGGAAACATCAATAAGGTCAACAGTAAGTAATCTTTTCTGTTTGGGAAGCCAGAGGGGTTTTTTTTGGAACACGGAAGTTGGATACTTAGCTTTAATTCTAGTGGAAAACATCAGTTATTCTTCTCCAAGCGTCTGATTTTGAAAACTTGCTTATGCTTGTGCTTCAGCAGTTGGGTGAATTCAGTGGGAGTTTTCTTGCTGCTGTATCATTAAACTTTGGTCAAGAGGTGCTTCTCCTTTGACTTTTTGCATAACAATAGACTTGATAATTGGATGAAATCTACTTTAGCTGCTTTCTACCCTCTTTTGCTGGCTGCAAAATCCTGCAAATTTTGACCCCTCTTACATGTTGCTCCCCGGGCAAACCCCCTTCCCTAAGCGTTTCGAATTAAAAGAGTTTTTGGTTCTCCTATGTCAGCAGTGATGGTGAACCTTTTTGAGACAGAGTGCCCAAACTGAGATTCAACCCCCCCTTTTTTTTGCAAAGTGCCAATACAGATGTCTATGAAGGGGCAAATGTCAAGTGCCCAGAGAGAGGCCCGTGCCATAGGTTCGCCAACACTGTCCTATGTCCTTGCATGGATTTCACGTGAATCCCTGTGTACTAAGTATATGTGAAAGGGCTAGGAGAGAGAAGCTAATTCCAAATATGTTGCTGTCTGTAAGCATTGTTTTCCTTTCAGTTCACATAGCTTTAGCCCAAGTGAATGAGGCTATTGACATGCAAGACGAAGTGGCACTGATGGCAGGCTTGAGAAACCCTGCTCTGAGTTTGCTTGAAGTTCTGCCGCAAAATTCCTCATGGTACCTAGCACAGTTATTTGACTCTAAAGAGCAGAGAATGCAGGTAATTGAACGTAATATGCTAGGGGAGCACCTTAGCTTGCACTGATATCTTTAGCTTTAAAATATATCTGTGTGATTGATGGCCCTATTATGAATAGAAGTGAGGGGCTCACAAAATATATTTATAAATATTCACCACCTACGAACATACAGCAGGACCTCGGTATCCACTGGGGATTGGTTCCAGGCCTTCCCATGGATAATGAAAACCATGGGTAAGAGAGAATGCCTGCCCACCCACCCCCAAACTGTTGTTTCCTGACAGTAGCTTGCTTTATGACTGCTGTTTTGAGACGGTAGCTTGCTTTATG
>JAHTLZ010000240.1:12785231-12801910 GCA_023846285.1 Phrynocephalus versicolor | reverse complement strand
TTATTATTATTATTATTATTATTATTATTATTATTATTATTATTACAGACTTTCTGCCCCAGGAGTGCCTCCTGTTTTTGTTGTGGCCATAGATGTTTGAAATGCTCATAGATGTTTAAAATGATAAATCAAATTTCATATTTAGCTTAGTTGATTTTTTTTTGTTCTATGCTGTTGGTTTGATCTTTCTTAATTCGTGGGACTGTTGGCTGGAATTTCCCTGTGTCATCCATCAAATATTGATTATTGTTTCTAGAAAAATGTGGTGAGCACCTCCAACAATGTGTGTGTGTGTGTGTGTGTGTGTGTGTGTGTGTGTGTGTGTTTGCACACCTGTGTGCAGGTAGCAAAGAAAGAGTCTACAGGTGCATATTTCCCCTTGACATGTTTCTCCCAGAGTCAACCTGGTAGCCTTAGGAAAGCATGAGGACACCAACCTATAGGAAAGCATGTTGGAAGCATAGTGGAATATTGGCAACTGCTTTTGGGGTCTTCCATTTCAGATTCCTCCCCTGTTGCTTGTCTCCCTGCTGCTATGGCACCAGTGCCATGATATCCTGCATGGTGTGGTGGACAGAATGATGGACTCAAGAGGGCTGGGTTCGAATCTCTGCTCAGCAATGGAAACTCAGTGGGGAACTTGAAGTAGTAAAACCACTCCTGAAATACCGTATTTATCCTGCAAACCCTGTTAGGGTCACTATAACTCACTTCCAACATGACATCACATAACAGCAAAGCATTGCCATAAGGGAGAGGAAAGACTAATGCTGCTGTAAGAGGAACTGTGCACTTGTTCTTACTCCCAGACCCACTGATAACTTGCTATTTGTGTACAAGGGAGAGCACTTGATGCTCAGAGAAAGTGAGAGATGGGGCTGCAGTAGGAACAGGAGGTGTGAATGAGAGTACTGGAGGGAAAAAGGGAAAAGTCCTTGCAATAGACTGAGATGTCCAGGGGATTTTACCATTGGTTAAAAATAAACAAACATCCCACCACCACCACAAGTTTGTAAATGCAAATCCAAATGCATAAATGCAAGCGGAAACAAGTAGCTTTTCTTGCTTTAGTAGCTATATTTGTTGCATGTAGGGAAAATCCCATTTGCTCAGGGATAGATATGATTATTACAGTGAGATAAGATGTTTCATTTGGACCATACAACTACTAACAAATCAGAAGAGATATATGGCCATGTTTTTTCTCATTGTTGGAGGAAAATCAACATTTAATATTTTATTTTTCATTCTCTGTTACAGTGACACACTGGAACTAAAATGGGCTGAAAACACAAAATGTACATCTCATTAATTAACGTTATCTTCAGCAGTGTCACTTCAACTTTGCAGCCCTAAAATGACAAACTATTTGCATATTATTTGAATTTGGCAATTATAAAAATAAATACAGTACATTAAATAAATCACTATAAAAGTACGTATATACAGTTTTGACAGGTACCACAAAAGGTGTGTGCCATGTCCTCTATTCCCTGACTGTTTTAACTGTATTCAGAGAAACAGTAGTACTGTTCTTGTTGTTGATTTTGGACATCAGGAAGTAAAGGAATGGATCAAGACAACTGTTTAGACTGCTTAGACCTAAAGTTATGAGGTAAAAAACATACAAATTGTCTTTAGAATAATAGTAATAATTCATATGGTGAGCAAATAATAGGACATTGCTAGGAGTATAGCAGATAGCAAAAATGCTGAGGATAAGCAGGCTGACTTTGATGTACCAGAACCACTTCATATCGTATGCTTTGAGTGTTCGAATAATCGAAACATAGCAAAAAATAACAATACAAAGAGGAATCATGAATCCACCTGTTGCCAGAAAGATAAAGTAATAGTGTTGGAGGTGTGACAGAGTTTTACAGGTGTTATATACATCATGGCAAGTGATAATATTTAGTTGATCCAGATAATAGCTTTGCTTTGTTGTGATCAGAGGCAACATGTATAAGAAAACAACTGTCCATACTATCCCACAAGTTAGTGTTGAAAGAAGTTGCTTAGGCAGATTCCGGTAAGTAAATGGGTGAACAATGGCCACATAGCGGCTGAGGCTGATACAGGTGAGAAGTAGAGTGGAACAATACAGATTGCCGTAGAAGATAGCAATCATAATTCGGCACATTGCTTCTCCAAATATCCAGTTGTTTCCATTGAGGTGGTATGTAATTCTGAATGGCAACGTAACACAGAAGAGAAAGTCTGAAATGGCCAAGTTTGTATAGAATATGGCAGTACGGACTGATCTTTTTCTGAAAAACAGCATCCATAGAGTGATGGCATTTGATGGTACTCCAATTAAAACAACAACTATGTATATAGCAGGTATCAGCTTCTTGCTTAGAGAGCTGGTAAGGTACTCCATTGTGACATTGTTTATTTTCAGCACTGAGGCATTGGAAGACTCGGCAGAGCATGTACTTCCTTTGTTATGATTTATCTTTTTCACACCTTCTATGGCAGAAGATGGTATCGTCTCGTATGTACCTTGTGGAGTGCCATGGAAAGTCTTGATAGGAGGAAGATTATTTCCTTGACAGGCTGCTGTTGACAAGCTGCTGTTGTTACATTTCCTTTCTGCAAGTTGGAAAGAAAAGTAGATGGCCGTAGAAAATTAGACTTGGAGACAAAAATGAACACATTTTCAAGGAGCCATGTGCACCTCAAAAATCACACAAGAAAACTTTAAATTAGTAGTAATCTGCCATACAGTCATTTCTGTTGTGCATATGGAGCTACTCACAGGATTCCAGCCAACTTAAAGCAAAATTGTAACATAACACTTGAAATATAAAGCTCCTTCTAGTTCAGGAAGGTGTATCTAAGATTGTAAGCTTTAGTTAGCAAGCATCTTTCCCATTTTGTGCAGCTTAAAAAAGATCTTTCTTCTGAGCAGCATGTGAATTTTTATCATTTCTTGTTTATTCTAGATATAAAACTTAATTTATTTCTTAAATGCAGTCTATAAAATGTGGATGCGAGCAGCCAGACCTCTGTAGACACTGAATAGTTCCCTAGAAAAAATGAGTCAGTATAAGGACATAACTGAAACTGGCATTTTAACCATTCATTTCCTCAGTTTCCTTATTGCAGCTCTAGGAACTCCATTAGTTGCCCATTTTTACATGGCACTTAATGAGATAAAACCCAAGTGTAGGTTTTGAAGCAGAGGGAGAAAGATCTGCATTGCAAGATTTGTAAGAGCAGTAGAATTATGAAATGCAGGTTAAATTGTGCAAAAAGGTGGTCTATTGCTATGAATATTACCACCTACCGTGCAAATCCCCCCTCATTCCGTGAATTGGAAGAGTCTTGCAACTCAATTCTGGATGGACTGATATTGCAAATTTTGGTTCAAAGCTGAAAATATTGCCACAGATTGGATTCTTCATTCCTTCATTTTAATTAACTTTTATACTACGCACGAATCAGAATTAAGGGTAAATATTATAAATAAAGAGGGGAGGAAAGAAGTGTAATTTGCCCACGTTCACAAAGACTGGCTCTTCTGCTTCATGGGGGATCAAACTCCAGAACTCAATCTCTGCAGTCAGGTGGTCCATCTCACTGAGCATCCAAGCATCAGAGGGAACACTTTTGTCATTTTTTTTCTTTTTTGCCCCTCTTGTCCCATTCTAAGGATGTCCCTTAAACAAAACAGAAGTGGTTTATGAACCACTTGCAAAATGGGGAAGGGTGTTGAAGCTCTCAAGACCCTTCCTGAGGTCCAGAAGAGAATATTCTGTCAGTTGCATACGTGGAAACATTATGGGTTTTTTTTTTTAAAAAAAGCAAACCACACCTTCATTTATTCCTAAATATCCAGATTAATTGTAATAATCGTGTATCTTCAAATCAGTTCAGATTAATGGCAATCCTTTTCAGGATTTTCTAGGCAGGGAATAGGAACATACGAACAACCTTGCGGGAACAGGCCACAGCCCATCCAGTCCAGCATTCTGTCTCACACAGTGGCTCACCAGTTGCTTCAGGGTATTCCAAAGCAGATATCTTCCCCTGCTTATAATTCCCCACAAATAGCATTGAGAAATATCTTGTCTATCTCTCTAACCCAGAGGTTGTCCTTGGTCGTCCATAATGATAGCCATTGATACCGTTGTTCTCCATGAACTTGTCTAATCCTTTCTTAAAGCTGTCAAGGCTGACAGCTGTCACCACTTCTTCTGACAGGGAGTTCCAGAGACCAGTGATCCTCTGGGGGGGAAAGTACTTTCTCTTATTCATTTGATACTCAAAAGGGGCTTCTGTTGGGGCATTCTATGACTGCGCAGCTTGTCCGAGGCTAGATAGGCTGGCAGTTCTTTCAGCGGGATATTGAACTTCCAAACATTGACTCCACAGCCAGGTGCCCACATTACTAAGGTATCTAACCAAGTAAACCAAAGATAGTACAGTACTTGCTTCAACTTGTTTCAAATGCCCTTCCTTTTTGTGGCTTTCATTGAGGATTTCAGTAATTGCTTGCTATTCTTTGTACGATATTTACTATCACTAAATGTTACAATAAGAATATCTGCCCACTACGTGGTCCTGTGAAAATGAAAGATTTCCCCCCCTTCTTTGAAGATACCATTGTTGGGAAGGAAACTTCCCTTACTTGAGACCCTGTTTAACAATACACGAAGTCTCTCTGACATGAACTTGCTTACTCAATATTCAGAATAAAAGCAGGAAGACATTACACAAAAGTCTTACCTTTCAAGCATAAACAGGAAGAGAAAAAGAACAGCCCAATTTCCAGCAAGTACAGAATTTTCATCGTGGCAGCTAATCCAATCTCAGATCTTTAATGCATGTGTTTTGTTGTTTTTACACTGCTTAATCCACAGTAGAGCAAACATGCTTGAGACCCCAGGCTGCTCCAGAGTGAAATGAGCTATTTTGTTCTTCCCTTCGTGTGGAGAAGGGTGTGAGGCATCAGAATGCGGAAGCTCTTGATTGCTTAAGTCTCCAGCCAATACAGACAGTGACTTTTTTCTGTGCATTAGAATAGATTAACTCCTGAACTACCATAAGCAGAAAAATGGAATTGAGTATTAAGTCTCCAAGGTTAGCAAAATAAAGTTATTGAGGAAGTGTGACACTTGAAATTGTAGAGATATTCAGTTAGGCACTAGTGTGCCTAAAATAAAATCCCCTATGGCAATTTTGTTCTTCCTTTCCCGTGCCATTGAGCTGCATACGACTTAGGGTGGCCCTAGTAGGATATTCAGAGTTTGTGAGCTATTGAAACTGTGGTTTTACTAGTGAGTTTCCATGTCCGAGCAGGGACCTGAACCCAGATCTCCTGAATCCTAGTCTATCACATGGTCCATTATTACACGTTCACATATGTGAAAATTATTAAAAAGGAAAGCCTTCTCTATGGTTATATAATCTTAATTTGTTAAAATTAATTGTACAGCTATGACCTTTCCTACAATTTTTTAACTTTAGCTTTTTAATAGCTAGCACATTGATATGTGATCGGTTGTAAGGAAATGCTCAGAAATAAGTTGGTATACTTCAGTTACACCTACTCCTAGCTTAGAAAATTACGTTTTAAGAGAATGAAAATATACTGAGGCCACATGGCAGTAACCCACCACTGCTCAGCTCAAGATGCCTCTGTGTATCATCATATTTATTCTTTTTTAAAGTGACTCTCCAGTCTTTAGGTGTTAGTAAAATGTACAGTATTACAGATTAACTCCCTTTCCACACACCATGCTTAAATGGGGCTGTGCTGCCACCCCATTTTGTGCCCAGCAACCCTTGAAATCTCTTTATAAATCTATGACTACATTACATACAACTGAGCACAGTTTTTTTAGTAAACAGTTTTTTAAACCACTCCACAGAGTTTATTTTGAATGGATTCCAGTCACAGTACTTTTTTAAAATCAGTTTTCCTATGTGTGATCAGTGATCACCTCAGAGCATATTGTGTCTCTGGGCTTTCGTAGTCAGCAGTACATGGAGGGGTGTGTGTGTGTGTGTGTGTGTGTGTGTGTGTGTGTGTGTGTGTGAAATATTATGTATAAAAATACCCTCCCCCAGTGATTAGAAATCCCTGCACCAATATACTGCACAGCTTTAATTCAGACTAAAGTTGTTCCATTAGGATACGCGTACCCCATGACTACTCCATGACTTCAAATACCCTGTTCTATCTCTCATTTCATTTCAGTAGTATAACTGTGCCCTTAGATGCTTTAAAAAGATTGCCATGTAATTCAGTACATCAGTTTTGAGCTTTATATTTTCGCCCCTTCCTCTGGACTTTTTATTTTCTGATCAATGTTCTGTAAATTGATTACTGACTATCTTCTCTCATCCATAAATATTGCAAAGGCTGCCTTTTACATTAAAACTAGCTTTGGTGTATCTAAATAGAGCAAAACGATTTTTTCAATTCTGATTTATAAGCATAATATAAATTTAATTATATTTTAAGCCTAAACTGTGTAAAGTTCATACTGGTTTGTTCGGATGATGTGTCTTTGTCTTCACACACGATTCCTTCTCATGAAACTGCAAGTCAGCTAACGTTCTTTTGTGGTCACTGACTCATCTTCCTGTGTGTGCTTATCTTGTATGTTTATATGTTCAGTGCTCTCCACCAATTAGAAATTCTAAACCCACATCTTGCTGTTGGGCAAAATTATTAAACACAGCAAATAATCCAAGTTTGGCTGGATGAAGTACCAGAACATGAAAAATTGAAGCTCAGATTTCTGGTTTCAATGAAGTTGCCTTTACCTGTGTGCACACAAGCTAAATAAGGTAGACTGAGATTAGTTGTAGTGGGAAGAAATCCAAAATGCAAGTTATCATTGTCTTATTCTCAACCAGATCCATAATTTTCAACCCCCTATATCTAGCTGCATGACTTTCAAAATGTCTGGGGAGATTTTCAGTTTTCCAGGTCGGGTTATCTAGGATTTGAGTCATGGCAAATGGACTTCTTTTATTGTGGGATCAAAACACTTCACTACTCATCCAAGTAGCTTCTTTAGTCTTTCAAAATGGTCTGTTAACTCAAGAGTGTGTTGACTTGACCATATGAAGATTCAGGAAATTACTTTTACTCTGCCATATACCTCCCTATCTTCCTTTCCAGGAATCTCATGATGATTCATCGCTCTTGTGGCTAGAGGAAATCCAGAAAGGAATTGATGATGCTAACAGAAACCTGGAAGAAGCAACACAGTGTGAGCATGTATTTGATTTTTACACTGAAGTTATATTAATTTTGCAGTTGGTATTAGAGAATTCTCACTTAATTTCAACAAGATCACCAAAATACACTTCTAGAATGCCATTCTGTTTTATGTAGATAAATGGCCATGTTATCTTGATTGCATGAAATGAATTTCAAAGGCAGAGTATGCTAGGTAGTTGAACACAACACTGAGCAGTAGAGGGAAGAGTATAAAAATCTTTGTCAACTTTCCTTCAGTGATGATATGAATTTATCCTCAGTGACCTAAATAGTGACTCATTTCCCATGTTTGTAAGGAGAATTTGTGGCTGGATCATGAAGATGACAGGGCTCTAAATTGAGCTTGTAGTTTTAAGATCCAGCAAACATAGATGGAAATGGTATCATATCATGCTTCCTTTTCCTTCCCTTGAGCCCAGCAGGCAGGCAGGCAGGCCCCCTGGGTACGCAACAAACATAAAGGAAAAGAGTGAAGAAATTCCCTAAAACACTGTCTCCCAGCCTTGAGTAACCCAGGTGATTTTAGACTACAACTCCCAGAAAGCCCAGCCAGCACAGCTGGTGATGAAGGCTTCTGGGAATTGCAGAGCAAGAACACTTGGGTTATCCAAGGTTGAATTTGAAAGTTGAATCATGGATACTTCCAGATAAACTCACCAGGATGACTGAGAATCTTCACAGATATCCAAGGTTGAGAAACCACTGCCCTATGAAGTAGGGGGGAATAAAAAATAAATAAATTCTAAGGCAGCAGAAGCAAAAACAATCCAAAGAAATTGGGGGGGGGGGTTCTCTCATCCAGGAAAACTGGCAAAAAAAAAAGGAAAGTATCCAAGATGGAGGCAGATAGTCAGTCCAAAAAATACTGAAGTCTTAATGTTAAATGGATAAGCCAGCGTTATGCATCTAATTTCTAATATAAAATCACTCACATAGCTTGATTTTGTGTGTTTTTTTTCTAATGAGAGCTATCTTGGTTAGTCTTAAGTTTTAATAATTCTCTGTGTTAGTCTCTTCTCCTTAATAGTTAAAGACTTCAGTTTGACCTGCTGCTCTCTGTCTGCAAGAGTAGATGTGAACTTTGAAAAGAAAGCTTTATTTCTGTTTACCTGAAAATCTACTCATGATTCCAAGTCAAATATATGTCTGGTAAATTACATTCTAGAGCCTATAATCTATGTTTACTTTGACTGATGCCTATTTTGTATGCAGTCTTGTAAAATGGACCCAGTTAATGATCATCCTAGGAGGATACTTGAGGAAGAGAAAGAAAAGTAGCATGGCATATCTGGTTTTGAATATCAAAACTAGGAGCTACTGTTTTAAATATGTACCGTAAAGATTAAACTGAGTTTCTCCCTTATCTTTTCTCCCTTACAAATTAGTAAACGCACAGCCACATTGAAATACACGGCTGTCCTAAATCCAAATACTTGCCATTTTTAACATGTAAGGCTACACAACACATCACTATATGTACTGTAAATTTGGTCAATTTCTTTGTCGTATTCTTAAATTAGCATGGAGGTCTCAAACTAGATTAAGACCATCATACATGAACAGGAAGTTTATGTCTCCCCCAGCCTCAGCCGGATTTAATTCACCCTGTCTCACAAAACTATTCAAACTAGAAATGTCTGTAATGTGTAAAGTTTAGATTAACCAGAGCTGGAAGCAGATTGAATGTACATACTGTTTTTTCCTTCAGCTCTGGGGAGAAAAAGTAAGTGCCTGTCTCCCGTCCCACTAACAGGAAGTGTGCACACTTCAAGAGACCGTGCTGGAAGGGGATAAGAGAGAAGGAATGGAGGCCTCAAGCTGCCTTATGGTTTTTGTATAGTATTCCTTCCTGCTTTGCTGCATAGGTCATTCTGTGTGTCACTAAGAAAAGTACAACTGTTGTATTTCTAACATATGGCAGGAAAGGGAACAACTGCTAACGTTTAATTTGGTTCTGTTGTTTTAGTGGCTGTTGAGACAACCAGGGTGAACCAGTGTTTAGAAGAAGGGGATCCTGCTCAGCTTATCACTGTCTTACAGTCTCCTAGCTTTGCTCTAAGAACTGCCCCAGAGTGTGCGGAGACCTACTACAGTAGATTATTGGAAACCAAGAATTTAAAACACAAAGGTAACATCTTTGCCTGGCTCACTCTGCACATCACATGAGATATATGTGTCCCGGTTATAAATGTTTTCTAGGTGCAACGAACAGCTTATTGGTTCTTGCTCTGTCACCCTAATGTTTGATGTAGGTGAATATTTCAAGACAAGTCATGTGATTGCTGGTCTTTGAACCAAGCAAGTTGATAGGTCTCATGTCAGCAACTTGAAATATTTCTGGAAGGTGTGCTTGGATTTGTTTGGTCCCAGAGGGTCAGTTTGGAAAACAAGAGTGGGAAGGAGATTTATTTGTACCCTTGGGATTCTCATGGGAACTGAGAAGAAAAGCAGTCACCCACATAAATGAGTCACTGCCTCAGGAGCTGATCTCATTTTAAGCTGTTTGTGAAAAGCTCTCTTTGGAAGAGCCTTGGCATTCTCAAGATTCCTGCATTCTAGAATCCCACAACTGTATCTGTCGCTGCCATTTGTCATTATTATTGTATTGCATGAGTGCTGCAGGGCGTGTGTGCATTTGTTTCTGTGTGTATTAAAAACCATCAAATCAGTAATTCAGAGGGGACAGCTAGGTTCATCAGTTACAGCAAAAACCACTGTAATAACTGCTGTTCTCTTCAGATGCCTGAAGTTGTCTGCAATTCATGGAGATTTTTGCCAAATAAAACTTTACAAAGCTTAAAATGCTGCAACACTTTGTAATTTTCAACAAGCTCCCTGTAATAGAGGAACAGATAGTCCTGCTGGGATGCCTGAGAACCACTCATTGGGACAAAATGATGATTCATCAAACCGAACGTCATCTGTCAGTGAATAGTTGCTTCCTGTGAAGAAGCATCTGGAGCCTGTGATGCAAAGTGACATTGCAGCATTCCACTGCCATCCGCTTGTTTCTGGCTTCTACCAGCCTTTTTAAGTCACAGTTTCCAAAGTGTGCGTGCAGCGTGACACTTGGGAAGATAGAAGCTGTGAGTGAACAGTGGAAGATAAAAGCTGTGAGGCAACAGCTATGTTTTGCTTCTACTTCAAGCACAGGGGATATAAAGCCAAAAAAATGTACTGTCTTATAGTGGTTAAAGCACTCTCTCTCTGTAGCTTACAATTTAATTATGCTGGCTACAGCTCCCAGCTCCCAGCAAACTGGGTATTCAGTTTGCCTCCTTCGGAAGGATGAAAGGCTGAGTGAGCCTCAAGCCAGCTACCTGGGATTAAACCTGGTTGCGATCAGAGTTTGACTAAGTATTGCAGTTTAACTATTGTGCCACAAGGCTCCTTGGATCTGCTCTGAGCTTCTTCTCTTAAAATTACATATCAACATCAGGGCAATAAGCCTCTAGTGATCCCATGTAAATTGAAGCTTAGTCTAGACAAAACAGAGGTAATTTTGGGGAATCCGGAAGTTAAGAATTCAAACTGTGTTGTATTGGGTCACACACATCTTAAAAACTCAGATTTGCTAGTTGGGTGTACCCTTCTCCTTTCAACAAGCTTGGGGTTAGGGACGCAAAACCCCCATGTAGTTCATAAACCGTGCATAACTCTTATGCCCCCAAAATATAACTACAGAGCATAAAACAGTTGATTAACATGCACACAGAGACATTGAACAATTCTCTTCGTTGGGTTCTTTTACTGGAGCTTTGACAATCCTTTCCATACAGTACTGTGCATAAATGAGCTTTTAACCTCTTTATAAATTCTGGGTGTCCAACAGAATAGTATTCATTGAATGTTTATTTATTGAAATATATATTTATTTATTGGGGAAAATCATTCATAACCAAAAACAAGTACTGCTGAATATGGTTTCAGTAGTGTTCAGGGGTGCATTTGGACAGTTAATGTGCCAGCTTCACCCCCTTCCTGATGATGTAGGGCCTGTTGCCATGGTGAAACATTTCCTTTATTACATCTTATCTTAGCATCTGTTAAATACCTATGATGTAGCTACCTTTGAAAAATGTCCCTGGCGAACTGGACTGGTTATAGTGACCTTGTTTACAGGAACTTTTGAATATGTGTTTATAATATTAATGTATAATATTTTTGAATATGTGTTCATAATTCTAATGTAGATTTAATCATGTGTATTTTTTAATTCTCATGTGGTTTTACATTGCATATTGTTCTGTTTTTCATGATGTATTTTGTAAAGTGCCTAGAGTGGCCATGCTGCCAAATGGTGTGGTTAGAAATCCATTAAGTAAATAAGGAACTTCATTGGGGCCTTGATTTAGCTAAAAGGTGTTTTTCCTGTATGCTAAAACCAGAAGTGACTTCTAGTTTTGTAAAGAACAAAACAGTATTTTTATGAGATGCAGTTTGCAGGAGTGTGAGTTTAAATTTGGAGCCAAAGAAGTTACATGCATCTGTTCTAGCAGAACAATATCCTTTGGCAGCTGATACATTTGTCCAAAGAGTCTCTTTTTTGGATCTACTTAAATTGCCATCAATTGTTAACAATATCTACTCAGCTAACAATATTTACAGATCTAAGCGGGGCTCTTGTGTGACAAGACTAAAATGTGTTGTGTGGATATTGAATTGTGTTGGATTTTTTTGATACTGCAAACAGATGGCTGTACTGTTAAAGTAATATAAAGGGAGAACAAAAACATACTTATATTATTTCTGTAATCTAAAATAATAACACGGTTGCCTTCAAATGTGTTTAGATCCCAATGAAGGCCCCTGGATCAAAATTGTAATGCAAGGCGGCTATGATTATTACTTCAATGTGGAAACTGGAATGGATACATGTATCCCCCCTGAAGGAATTATACTCAGAACATCATGGCTGACTGATAAAGAGATTAAGGTGAAAATCTTGAAACACTGGGCTGTTCTTTGTTTTTGTTAGGAAGCTGTAAACATATATCTACCTTTTCTCATCAGAAATACTATTAAAGCACAGTGAATGGGTGTAAGAGTTTAAGGGTGGGGTAAAAATAAAACTTGTTTCTTTAGAAATAAAATTGAGCAACCTCTAGTTCAGTGGTTCTTAACCTGTGGGTCCCAGATGTTCTGTACTGCAACTCACAGAAATCCTGGCCAGCTCAGCTAGTGATGAAGATTTCTGGGAGTTGCAGTCCTGGAACATCTGGGGACCCACAGGTTGAGAACTACTGCTCTAGTTTCTGTTGCTATTTTTCCTCAGGCCTAGGTCTCATGGCGTCACCTGCTTTATATAAGTAACACATAGTAATAATGGCATATATCTGACAAAGCCATCGCAAACTTCAGATATTTGCCAAGCACATTTAATTTTAAGAAATTGCTGTCTGTGATTCATATGCTAGTTGGGGGGGGGTCTCAGAAGGAAACTAAAAATCCTGTCAAGGTTTAAATTACAGAATTAACACTTTAAATGTTTTTGTGGTTACTTCTTTAGGCCTAGTGACAATCCTTCCTAAGAACAGATAGTTACAGGCAGAGGCTGCATATTGCAGTTCTTTTTGAACAAGAACTGTTAACACATCCTTTATTATTATTAACACATCCATTATTGGGGAACATCCTCTTTTTATTTTAGTACAGGTTGTGCAAAGGGAAATTATCCTCAAACATCCTTTATTATAATAACAACTATATTTGTTCCTTTATTCATTTACCAACTTAAGTACTTCTATTATACACTTATCCAGAGATTTCAGGGTGAGTTACAGATAATAAAATAACATTGGATTAATTTAAAACAATTTAGCATAAACATACTTTCTGTTTCTATAAAACTGTTTGCTGGATTACTTCTGCTATATAAGACGTTTTATGCATGACTAGCTTTGGTTCTGCTTCTTTGGGGGTGCAACTAGAGAGGGGAGCTGTCCCAATTTGAGGTTTTTCTGATGGCATGTACCTGCATTTTTCTATCTATAAGACACCCCATGTATAAGACAACATTAGTTTATTATTATTGTTACTGTTACTGTTTTTTATTGTTTGTTTGAATCTTTTGTTGTAAACCACCCGGAGTTCCTCTGGAAGATGGGTGGTATATAAGTATCAAAATAAATAAATAAATAAATAAATAAATAAACCTGCACCCCACTTTTCCAATCCAAAATTACACTTTCACAACCCCATGGTTCTCTCCTCAGCTTACTTCCTGTATAAGATGACCCTCAATTTTTTGTCTAGCAATTTTAGATAAAAATAGAGTCTTATACACAGAAAATGCTGTAAACCAGTGTGTGCCAGTCATGCTGAATGCTTTTCTTCTGCAGTTTGGGGGCATCACTTCAAATTGCTACAGCTCCCACCAGCATCACAGACCACCAACCTTCCTCAGTCTTCAATATTGCCCTCTTCCCTGCCCCCATTTTTAAGGCCAATGATGTAGTGCTGAGTTGCTATACAGGCCTGCCCAAATCCGGCCGGGGGGGAGGGGCAAATCCGGCCTGTCAGGCCATTCTGAGTGGCCCGCGGCTGGCTGGCCTGCCCCTCCCTCCCCCTCCTTCACCCCATGTTTTTTTAAAGAAAGTGGGTGGGGCTTTCAGTGGGGTGGCAGGGTTGGGGAGCAACCGACCCCTGACACATTCTCAGCCACCAAATCTGGCCCTCCTTACAAAAAGTTTGGGCACCCCAAACCAACTTGTGAAACTACAGTGCTTATCTGGCATAGCACTACGTTGGAAAAGCATAAAGAAAAAATATTCTGAGGATAGATATGAGGTGCTCATTTGAGGGGAATATTCCTGCTGTATTGATATACCCTTCCACATGGTGCAGCAGGACGGTACAAGCAGAAATATCCCTTCAAGTGAGTGTCTCTTGGCATCCCTTAAAAACAGCTTTACATTTTGCTTTTCTTGTTTAGTGCTATGTCAGGTAAGCACTGCAATCTTGTGGATTGTTATTTCTATTCGATGTTATCTCACTTACATACTTGCCTTAGCCAGCTGAACAAAAAGCAAGAAATGCACATGAAAAGAAACTGAGCTTGCTCAAAGCTGTACCTCATGTTAGTTCAAGGAAAATCCATCCACTGTGGCAACTCTGACACAAACCAGAGGATAAATTGTATTGAAGTTACATCCTGCATTAACCTTTTACAGCTGAACTAGACTCTTTGCTCAGCATATATGTTATCTATATAAGCAAAGCATGAAGATTGTACCTTCTGTTTTTGCTCTGTTTAATATAAAATCTCTCTCTCCCTCCCTCCCTCTCTCTGTCTCTCTCTCTCTCACTCACACACTCACTCACTCACTCACACACACACACACACACACACACAAATAAGAAAACCTCCCTTGTCCATTGCCAATTGATTTTTTTTGTTTCTTTAATCTGTGATGAGGTGTGTCTTAAAGTGGAAGCTTAAAATGTGAGAAGGATTGAGGTTGCAGGTTAAATCCCCCCCCCCGATTACAGGTCATGATCCTGAATTAATCACTTACTCTGTTCTTGAGCATTTGTGCTTGCAGATTTAGAAATACAGTAGCTGGTTTCTTGTGGCAAGTAAGAATTATCTCCAAGAAAGGAAGATGTTGTTTACTTGGGGGGGGGGGGATGACTGAGCAGGTAGACATGGTCACTTATTTCAAGGGCCAATAACCTTTATGGGCTTAATTCCAAAACAGAACATTGTGGTATATTTTCCTAGGCTATTATATGAGTAAGCTCTTTTGAAGCCAATTTTGGGCTGAAAATTTTGCTTCCCCTGTCCCTTAATAGCTGCAGGCAGGCACTTTTTGCTTCCCCTGTCCCTTAATAGGTAAGCAGGCAGGCACTTTACACGTGAGGAGCATTAACTCAGCATATCAAGCAACATATTTGAAATAATTCTTCATATTGTAAACACCCTTGAGGAGTCAACAAATGGATTCCATATTTGTGGAGTCTTTCAATCACTCTACAATGAAGTGGTGTGAATTTCAGATCAAATGCAGAACTGGGGTGGGTGACAAATATTAGGGCAAATTCTGGACTGGTTTGGGAATTGGGGCTCATGCTAAAATTAATGAGCTTTGGTTGGCTATTTATGATACCTCTGACCCCTTTCACTCTCTCCCCCCCCCCAATTTTAGAAT
Source organism: Phrynocephalus versicolor (assembly GCA_023846285.1). NCBI lineage: Eukaryota > Metazoa > Chordata > Lepidosauria > Squamata > Agamidae > Phrynocephalus > Phrynocephalus versicolor. Next base: position 12,786,517 of record JAHTLZ010000240.1, on the reverse strand, counting down.
ATCGTTGAAGATATTACATCAGATTATAACAGAGAGCAGCTGTGGTTTGCAAATGAAGACCTGATTGTTCAGCTGCAGGCTAAAGCAAGGGGGTTTCTAGTCAGAAAAAAATTCAAGGAGAGAAAAGCATATTTCCACAGCCAGGAGCCATCAGTGATAAAGATACAGGTAGGAGATTTTTCTGCTGCTTCTGGCTTTGAATGAACAGCAACTTCATAATGAATTTAGACAAATAACGTTCCAAAAGGTTGGAGCATGTCTTGTCTTTATTAATGGGGAAGCAGGAACCAAACAAGATTGTTCTTACAAGTATGAATCCAATGGGAAGAAAAGACTGCGCAATGGCCAATACTTCAGTTAATGTATAGAATTTGACTTTCTACTTAGAAAACTCTGGAAAGAGTTTATATAAATCAGAGTTGACTTGAAAGCACATACAGTACTGTAATTTTTATCATAGATATATCTATTATAGGGGTTAAGAGGATGAAATGCTTTTTCCTGTGCCTCATTAACTGCTGGCTTTAGTGGACTCCTCTAGTTATTTTGATGGCTTATCATGGCAGCCTTGTTCCAGTCTGAACTCTCCATTTGTTACAGCTGAACATTGTTGCATCTTGTGTGATAACTGACTCATCCTGACTATAAACTGGCAGCAGATACATTGTTTAACATACCTGGTTTTGAGATCTTTTCAGTCAGCTTTCTTTTGAAAAATGATGCTGAAAATCATGAACAACTAAAATCAGGCACGTCACAGCTTGAATAGGCAAATTGGTTTTGATGCCTACAAACAGTCTCTCACTATAGAACTTCAGTAAAGTGATGCATGGCTGCATTTCTGAGACTTTATTCCAGGGCTTAACACAAACTTAGGGAGCCCTGTGGATCGTCTCTGTCTACAGAATGGAACGTCCTGAATAAAGTCTAAATTTTTAGTTGGAAACTATGTTATCTAAATAATTATTAGAATACTTTTATCCCACTCTATTTTGGAATAAATGGGACAACCGCTTTAAGTGGGCTAAGAATGGATTTCAGAATTGGTCATACTACTAAAACTTTGATTTTTTTTAAAAAAACACAGGCCTCCTGGAAAGGATACAAGCAACGAAAAATCTACTCTGAAAGACTTCAGATGTTCCAGAAAAATGTTGCATCTATTATTAAAGTAAGTGCTGCATGCACAGTACAAAATGTGGATTGCTGATGAACATAATGATACATCTTAGGTGGTTATCTTCTTCTTCTTCTTCTTCTTCTTCTTCTTCTTCTTCTTCTTCTTC
>JAHTLZ010000240.1:12750726-12785221 GCA_023846285.1 Phrynocephalus versicolor | reverse complement strand
TCTTCTTCTTCTTCTTCTTCTTCTTCTTCTTCTTCTTCTTCTTCTTCTTCTTCTTCTTCTTCTTCTTCAAGTGCCTTGTCCTCATAGATCATTGGCAATCAGTAGCCTGAACTGGTTTCTAGCTAAAGCTATTCTAAATATAGCAGCTGTTTTCACTGCAGATCATTGGCTTAATTTCATAAGCCAGAACGTCCAAAAATTACAATTTTCATCTCTTTATGGTATTGAGGATTTCTAGCTTTTTATTCATGTGCTGTAATACAGCCACATTTACAGTTTGGAAGCTCCATTTGAGATACGTTATGAAGAACTGGAGCAACATGTGTGGAACACAGTGTAAGGAATATGATCATGATCAAATTGCAAAATCAGAGACTACATGAATATCGCTAGTGGTGTATTCATTTTGCAACATAGTTTGTAGTATATCCAGAAAAGGCTTCCTGTATTTATGACTTTGTGCTTACCTGCATAACTGTTTGTATTGATTGCTCTGATAACTTACTGCAGTGTTTGCTCATTCCATTGGATTCAAATGATGTACTAGTAATATTTGTAGTTCCCAATATTGCAGATGCAGTGCAAGTCTTGCATAATTGAGATGCATGTTTAAGAATGTGTGGAAATTTTATAAAAAGATCTAACTGTCCAGTGTGAACAAGGGAACATGGCAGAGTCCAGTAAACTATTAGTATGTAATGTAATTTTTAAAACAAAGTAAAAATTATAGATGTTCATAGTTGTAAGTATCTCTTCTTTCTTGTTGATTTCAGATTCAGGCATGGGTCAAAATGTGGTTAGCAAGAAGAGCCTACAAGAAACGGATGCAATATTTCAAAGAGCATGTAAGCTTCCCTTCCTTCATATTCCCTACTAAGAAGATTTCTGGCTCCTGCTGTCTTATTTCTTCCCTTAGTAGAAATGGGCCCCCCGACTATGAATACAATCAGATAAAGTTATGGTTCATGGTCTGGATTGCTTGTGCACATTCCAGTTTGCGCTATTTTCTGATGGCCAGACAATGTTCAAGAAATTGTGAGCCATTGTGACCCTGCTCCATGATGTATGGTGAATCTGGAACCTTTCAGTCCAGAGGCACGTCTGCTTTTTTTGAAGCTGGAATGGAATGATTCCTTCATGCACAGAATGGACACTTTTAAGAGAGATTACTCTCAGCAAATCAACCCTTTCCAGTGTGATCAAACACAATTCTATATCGCTGTCTGATTGCACCATGTTAAATCACATTGCTCCTCTTTTATGGGGTAAGGGAGGGAGATGGAGAGGGGGGGTTAAAAATAAACATGCTTATTTTATGTTTCTTAGAGATAGATAATAGTTACAGCCAGACGTTTCCTGTGTGGTGAAGTCTAAAAGTGCATTATCTTTATTTCCTCCAGAATGAAGAAATTGTGAAAATCCAAGCATTTCTTAAAGCAAACAAAGCTAGAGAAGACTACAGAATATTGAGTAAGTTGCTGGAAGATAGTGTTTTTTCAACACAAAGTAACTAGATATCTAAAACCTATTATCATTGGTGTTGCAACTGCTTTAAAGAATTTTGTTTAAACATTAAACATAAAGGTATTTAGAGTGCCTCTGACAAATTCAATGGTGTGTTTGAACTAGAGTAGACCAGGTGATTTAGTGTGGTTTATGTAAGTGTTGACATAATAAAATCCTGTTTATTCATTGGGTCTCCTCTACTTGGGACTGATATTTGGAGTTAAGCCATTGGGTCTAATTTCTAATGTGTTGACTTGTAGCTGGTTCTGAAAACCCTCCTCTGAATGTCCTGCGCAAATTTACGTACCTTATGGACCAGAGTGATTTGGACTTCCAAGAAGAGCTAGAAGTAACAAGGTTAAGGGAAGAGGTGGTAACAAATATCCGATCCAGTCAACAGCTGGAGAAAGATCTGAACCTGATGGATATCAAGATAGGATTGCTGGTTAAAAACAGAATAACTCTGCAGGTCAGTTAACTTAGTTGACCTTGTTAAAGAACTGATACCTGAGTAATTTTCCTCCAGATGATCATTGCCAGTGCTTGATACCATTTCTTCCTATTCTCTTTTTCCTCCCCTGGTCAAGTTGTGTCTCTTCTCCTGTCTGGAACTGATAAGCCTGAGTATCTGTGGCTGCAGTATCTCTTGCCAGGTTCCATGTATTGACCCTGTGTATGTTACTTAGATTTTTGCTGTTAACAAGCTTCTCAGAAATGTTACATGTGTTTTTCTTAGTACTGCAAACTTACACTGACTTTTAAAATTGCTAGAAGGCCACCCTTTCTCCCAAAGCTAGGTTTCCGATGTCAACATACTTTTTTTCCCAGATTGCTGGTGGAATAGCATTCCTGTTTTGGCTTAATACTTAACTGCTCTCTTTTCTTTATAGGATGTTGTGTCACACAGCAAAAAGTTGAACAAAAAAAGCAAAAATCAAGTGGAGGAGATGGTGACTGGGGACAAGCAGGGTATCAAAGGCCTAAGCAAAGAGAGGCGGAAAAAGCTGGAAGCCTATCAACATTTGTTTTACCTTCTGCAGGTAAGCTACTGGTTAGCTTAAGGTTTAGTCTGACAATGCATGCCCTGGAAGATGCCAGAATCCTTTGTTATACTGTAGTTTCTGGCTCCAAACTCAAATCAGTGCAACATATGTTCTCAATTCCTGCTCGGTTGCTGCAGGATAATATCACAATGTGAATTCTGCAGAAGCCGTTGCTTCCAGTCTCTTCAGTGAGAAGTACTAGTAAGGCTGCCAGCAAGTAGATTGCATACTAGTAGAGATGGACACAAAATGAAAAATTCCATTCCGTTTCATTTTGTTTTTAATTTGGGGAGAGGGGTGTTCGTTTCATATCAAATGATTTTTTTAAAAAGTTCATTAGGTAATGAAATGAATAACGAATAATGAAATTCACTAAAAGTTTCATTTCGTGCCCATCTCTATTGCATACCATTATATTGCTTTGTTTCAGTGAAAGGAAAAAGAACATGGCATTCCCACCCACTCCCATTTCCCATGTAAGCCATGTTCAAGAGTTAGGGAAACCTCCTATAGAGGAGGAAGGAAATGGTTTTCTTTCTTCACACATTTCACACAAAGAGCACGTCCATCTCTTTTCACAACTCTACATCTTTTCCCGCAAATCATTGCAATCCTAAGGAACCAAAAAGGTCAAGGAGGATGGTGAATCTGCAGCCTCCAAGAATTTGGGGAAAGTGTAGTCCGTAGATTGTAGAAAGAGTGTCTCATCTTGTCTGGGCAAGGCAAGCTGGTATTTAAATAGGAAAAATTAGAGAACAGAAGGTATGTGTTCATGTAGGAAACTGACAAAAGTTTTGGTGGTGTTGTTTTGTTTATGCTATGGAACGCGGGCACTGAGTTGAGACAGCGATGTGTGTTTTTAAGCCAAAATTGAGGTCATTTCTCTTTGAAATAGATAGGGTGTAGAATACTTGGATACTTGCTGATTCAGGAGAGAGAGATCTGAGTGGAAATCCTACTGTCATCAAGATGGTGGTTAGTGTTAACAGAGGTGCTCAGAGGCAGAATACTTTAGACGTTAGTTTTTAGTACCAGTGGTGAAAGAGATTTTGGATGACAGCTTTCCCCTCATCAGCATATAAGTATGAAGCCTTTCAAATAGCCAGTGAATCTGCTCATGTGAACTGCATAAATTATCATAATTATTCCTGCATTAGATTGTTTTGAAAGAAAAGCTTAGGACCAATATACATAAATGGCCACCGAGCTAATAAACAAGATCATTGTCATGTGTCTTGAAAGGATTTTCCTTCATGGATTATGTAGGCATATATAACTATTATATATGAAAGAGAATGTGAATATAGATCCTTTTAGGGAATGGAGCTAGTCTGAGAAGTTCAACCAGAGGATTTTTGCATTAGCCAATACATCCCTGTTCTCAAACTTGAATATGTCTTAGTTGTGCTGGACTGTATATTGTCCCTCATTATTGTAAACCGCCTTGGGTCCTTTTCCAAGGAAAAAGGTGGGGTAAAAAAATACTCAAAATAAAAGAAATATTGCTGTACTAGATTCATTTGGCATGTTACTGCTGTTGAGCTGATTGTCTTCCATAAGAGAATTCCCAGTTTTTAGCAAACCTGATTTAGTGTTGATGTGAATTAAAGTGCATTCAGAACACTCCTGGTTTATCAGTGCTAATAAAATAGGCAGTGGGGAACATCACCTTTCTTCTTACTGTATCATTACAGTCATTCTACTATTCCTTCCATAGACTAATCCATCTTACTTGGCAAAGCTGATCTTCCAGATGCCCCAGAATAAATCCACCAAGTTCATGGACACAGTCATCTTCACATTGTACAACTATGCGTCTAATCAGCGTGAAGAATACTTGCTCCTAAAGCTATTTAAAACTGCTCTGGAAGAGGAAATACAGTGCGTATTCAAAGGACTCATCTTTATCAGGCAGTTTTTCTAGTCTGCTCAAGCAAAAGCTATTGTGAAGGGTTCCGTTTTGTTCTAGCTTGTCGTGTGTGTGCATGCATGTGTGCGTGCATGTGTGTGTGTGTGTGTGTGTGTGAGAGAGAGAGAGAGAGAGAGAGGTTGGGCAAAGGTTTTGGCAAGCAGACCAGAGCAGTTGATCCAAAGTTGCCAGACATGCAGCCTTTTTACTAAACTAGCCTTGTAAGATAAAGCTGTAAAGCTGTAAATCCCAGTATATTCTCTGTCTCTGACTGAGAAAAATTCTTCAGTTTACAGTAGTCAATTTGCATTGACTGGAAAAAAATGTTATTGCAGGATTCAAAATGCAACAGGTCTGTTCAAAAGACACAAGGCATACATTTGATATCTTCAGTCGCAGTGTAACAGTGTTCTGTGTTTTTACTGCAGTTCCAAAGTAGACCAGATTCAAGATATTGTCACAGGAAATCCTACTGTCATCAAGATGGTGGTTAGCTTTAACCGAGGTGCTCGAGGGCAGAATACTCTACGGCAGTTGTTAGCTCCAGTGGTGAAAGAGATTATGGATGACAAATCCCTAGTCATCAACACAAGTCCTGTGGAAGTGTACAAAGCATGGGTGAACCAGCTAGAAATGCAAACTGGAGAAGCCAGGTGAGTGAGGAAACCAGGTAAATAGAAGTTTGACTTTAATTTCCGTACTTTCTTTAAGTTTATTGAAAGGAGCAGGAACAATATTTTAAAGCATATCATTCTTTTACTCTTCCTATATAACTTTTTTTAACCTCTATTTTTTATGTAGTAAATTACCTTATGATGTAACAACCGAACAAGCACTGGCACATCCTGAAGTAGTGAGTCGACTGGAATCCTCAATTCAGAGCCTCAGAGCAGTAACTGATAAAGTGCTAGCTTCCATATTCTCATCTCTGAATTTAATGCCGTAAGTGTGGGGTCCTAGTGGATTGTGCATGGAACTTTTTTATTAAAAAAAAAAAAACAAGACGTTAAAATAACCTTTCAATTTTTGTCCAAGCTGGCTACTTTAACTACATTTTGAGTTGTATTTACTCTTCACCAGCAGAGGGAGTATTCGTTATACAGTACATCACCACATACATATGCTGTAATAATGAATAAGCATCCATGATATCTTTATTTTTGTATGCATGTTTTTGACGCCTTTTTGTTGAGTTTAGTTCTGAAATTTCTAAAACAAAATGCAAAGTTTTGTTCCATTTTTTTCATTGACTTGAATTAGTTTTTTCATTCTAAGTATCTCTCCACTATTTTCCTTTTTTCATCTGTTTCTGCATGTAGTTATGGAATGAGATATATAGCCAAAGTTCTGAAGAGCTCGCTCCATGAGAAATTCCCAGATGGCACAGAAGATGAGCTATTAAAGGTAGATCTCAAACAATGATTTGTCAGCGTCGTTGCTTTGGGGAATAGGATAAATTAGAAGGTCAAGGAGAAAGTGCCTAAGTTTAAAAAAATCTTAACTCTAACAGGGATGTTGGCAAGCCTGAACACAAGTCTTGGGGGGCAATCCTAAATCCAAGTGTGAGTTTTTGGATTCAAGTCCAAACCCTCAAGTCAAGGGATCTGCCCCTCCTGGGGGTGGCACATGCACAGACGGAGATGCTGGGCTGGCACAAGTACGTGTACAGAAGCAGCCGGCTGGCTTCCCTTTGAGGAGCTGCTGCCCACGCCACCCAGCTGATAGGGTGGCACATGTACAGAGGCAGACAGAGGCCAGCTCCGTCCTTGTGCGTGCATACGTGGCATGACTCTGACAAATTGGGTACAAGTCTTGAGTTGAGTCATGATTCTCCCCTGAAATCTCCAAGTCAAGTCTGCAGTGCAACTAACGTTGGGCTCAGCAACAGCTCATGACCTCCGTATCCCTATTCCTGACCCCATACTCTTGGAGACTTAGCCGACTGTAAATAATCTTGTCTTAAAGGACATATGTTTTCTCCTTGAAATAAACTGTAGTTCCTTCCCTATGGCTACGACTGATGAAGCCATCAGGATTAAATGTCATTATTGGAGTTCAGCCAGTAAATATTTGTTTGCTTTTCTACTTCTTCATTCCAGAACTGAGTATCTGAAATGAAATAAAATTCTGGAACTGAACTAGAAGGATATAAGACGGCAGCCGGGAACTTTCAGCCCTCCAGATGTTTTGGACTTCAGCTCCCAAAATTCCCAGCCTATGTTACCAATGATAAAGGAATGTGGGAGTTGTGATCCAAAACATCCGAAGGGCCAAAGGTTCCCCAGTCCTGGTATAAGGTAAAAGAATACCACAGCATTACTAGCCTGTATAGGATATCATTTTTCTAAAATGTAAGATTCAAATTTCCATATTTTATGGTGGAATGAGATGGCAAATCTTTTTACAGGTGCAAGTCTTTTTGACTCCACTGTTTTTAAAAACAAATAGTACTCAATTGCCAATCTTCCTCTTCTGAGAAGGTATTTAGTTTAACAATCTTTCCATTTTCATAATCAGATAAAACAAAGTAGTAAATTTTCACTGTAGTTATTCACATGTTGAGGAAATGGGTGAGTGCTTTATTCTGTCTGATTGTTTAACAAAACAATCTGCAAATTCTTGTTTAACTACTGATAACATGGTCTCATTTGGCTTATAGCCTGACTGAGATATGCCCATGCTGTTTTAATTGGCTGTAAAATGGACATTCATGTTATTGGTTAGCACCGTGTAACAAGATGAGATATTAAAATAAAGAATTGCCATGTTGGTTTGCTTACAATTTTCAGGATTCCTTCAAAGCTTCATCAGAAATGCAGAGATAATGCCTCAGAAAGTAGTTAGTTAGTTAGTTAGTTAGTTAGTTAGTTAGTTAGTTAGTTAGTTAGTTGCATTTTTTCTAAAGCATCCATGTTGCTGTTGGGTGGCTTATGAAGCTTTATATTGTTCAACCAGAGGATTTTTGTTTGTTTTTGTGGTGCCGTTCCAAGGGTCTCCAGATTAACATAGTTCGTTCTTCCACTCTCAGACAAAGATAATATTACAACTTGTTCAGTTGGATTTTTAAAAATATGAATTTGTTGTGTTTTTACTTGTACTCATTTCTCAATTATGTTGTAAGACTCCTTGTGTTCGGGTTCTGGGAGAGAGGTGATATGTAAAAAAGAGCACAGTGTTCAGAATCAGAATACTTTTATTGGCCAAGTGTGGTTGAACACACCCAGAATTTGTTTTGGTAAAATATGCTCTCCATATAAAAGGAAATATAAGAATCAGATAGTCAACAATAAAAACACAGTACAACAATACAATATAACCTATTATTTAAAAAGGAAAAAGAGAAGTAAAAATTAATTATTCAAAAGTTTGATAGCACTTGGAAAGAAACTATCTTTATATCTAGTTGTCCTAGTATGCAATGCCCTAAAACGTCGCCCTGAGGGTAACAATTGAAACAGGTTATGTCCAGGATGTGTGGAATCTGTATATATTTTCATCACCCTCTTTTTAGCTCATGTGGTATACAATTCCACAATAGATGGCAGATTAGTAGCAATAATTTTTCTGCAGTTCCAATTATCCGTTGAAGTCTATATCTGTCATGCTTAGTCACAGAACTAAACCAGACAGTTATAGAGGAACAGATAATAGATTCAATAGCACCTCTATAGAATTGAATCAACAGTTCTTTTGGCAGTCTGAACTTCCTAAGTTGACACAAAAAAACATTCTTTGTTGTGCTTTCTTAATAAGAATTAATTAATTCTTATATACAGCCCCATAGCACTTCAAGCACTCTCTAGGTGGGCTACACCCTGACACCCCCCCCCACACACAAGCTGGGTACTCATTTTACCAACCTTGAAAGGATAGAAGGTTGAGTCAACCATGATCTGGTTATCTGGGATTGAGCCCCAGGTCATGAGCACAGTTTCAGCTGCAGTACGGGCATTTAACCACTGTACCACAAAGCTAGAGTCTCACTTTTCAAGCCTTACATGTTCAATTCCTGCAGTTCCAGTAAAATCATGTTTGACCAGGAAAAAAATGCCAGGAGCTGTAGTTCAAAGAAGTAGTTTTTTCTAATTTTTTTAGTTAGACCCAACAAGGCTGCTATTATATCCTGTGCTCGCTCATAATCCTACAGATTGCATTATGTAGCCAGGAATGATTTTATATAAGATATATTAGCAGTTGGGCATGACCAAATCTGTAAATGCCTTCAAATGGCACACATAATAGTAACTGTGTGCCATCAAGTCAATTTTGATGTATGGTGAACCTTTGCAGTGATTTCTAGGTACGGAGTAACCAGAAATGTTTTACCATTCCCCCATTATGAAGGCATCCTGTGACTATGCACGTTACTCAAAGCCCCAGAAGCTCTCTCTGCTTCTAGGAGGTTCAGCATCTAAAAATAATTTTCTCCCATAGATTGTTGGAAATCTCCTCTACTATCGGTTTATGAATCCAGCCATTGTTGCACCTGATGGATTTGACATCATCGATATGACAGCAGGAGGCCAGATCCATCCTGATCAGAGGAGAAATTTAGGTTGTGTGGCCAAAGTCCTTCAACATGCTGCCTCAAATAATCTCTTCGAGGGGGAAAATGCCCATCTCTCGTCAATGAACAGTTACCTCTCTCAGACATATGAGAAATTCAGGTCTGTAATGAAGCAGATGAGGCGAGACCCAATTAACTGTGAATGAATCTTCTAAGTACGGATTACTTGTTTCTTTCGATTATTGTTTTATATTTAAGTGGTAATTTGCTTTTCTGTTGAAGATAACCAAAATATTTTTATCTAGCCATATGATTTTTTTTCTTTACTGTTAGTGAGATGTCTTCACTCACACTGTTGCTTTATTACAGACTTTCCACCCAGCACAGGCATCTGGGCAATTGCCATTGTATTACAAAAGCAGTGTCTCTTCAAAGATTATGGTTTCCATAATATTGTGTTAAGAGAAGTGATAGCAGGAAGAATGGTATATTTATCTCTTCTGTTTTTTCAGACAATAGTAGGAAGTAGTGCTCAATTATCCTGCTGAAATGTCTTGGGAAAGTTGTGCTCTTTGACCCAAGTAAATATACTATCTGGGTTGTGTCACTGCTATATTAAAGTACATTTGAGTTACAGTAAACTGTCACTTTAATAGCAGCTCTCTGAAATAACTTTATTATAGCTCGGTTCATGTAGTTCTCCATTAATTGGTATAGTAGATCTGTGGAAAATCACTCTGTTCCTTGTTTTATTGTGCCAGGCCCCTTGGGTCCTTTTGAGGAGAAAGGTGAGATAGGAATGAATGAATGAATGAATTAATCAGTTATATTCTTGCTTGAAATAGTAGTAGGGGAGGGATAAAAAGGTAAAGGTCCCCCCCATGCATGCGTGCTAGTCATGTCCAACTCTAGGGGTGGTGCTCATCTCTGTTTTCAAGCCAAAGAGCCAGTGTTGTGCAAGTCTGTGGACGGCATGACTTAAGCATTTCTGTTGATGGATCACTGTTTACCTTCCCAGTTTTTACAATGGTACCTATTTATCTACTTGTATTATATGCTTTTGAACTGCTAGATTGGCAGCTGGGGTTAACAGCAGGAGCTCACTCCACTGCATGGCAGCCAGAATTCAAACCGCTGAGTTGCTGACTTTGCAGCCGACAGTTATATATATATATATGTATATATTTCTATCCCATCTTTTGGCTATATTGTCTTTAAGATGACTGCAGTATGACTTGTGCTACTACAGCTTCTGCATTTTCAGGGAAGATTAATGCCATCCATAAATCACCAGGATATTTAAATTTGAATCATTATCTGATTGTAGTTAGATACTCAATATATACCTGTTATTTGTCTTTATTTATTTATTACTGAAGGAAACAGATATTGAAGGTCTAGAGAAAGAAGCCTTACAGATGTATGCATTTATAGTTACTGAAGAATTACAAATGTAGGTTAGGCTCCCTATACTGGCCCTGGGACTCAGCAATTTCAATCAGTGTAGTTTTACAATAATTTATGGACTGCAGCCATATACCCTGAATTTAAAAGACAGAAGAAGGGGAAAAGACAGTGGCTAAAATCATGGTAAATACTGGAATGTAATGCAATGGTTTGATATGTGAGCAAGAAGCCAGACTATGCCATTGACCTGTGTATTTATTTTTGGCTGTATCTATTTGGAAGAATGTCTAAGTGGGATTGAAATAAGAGAATGCTTATGGAGTACAGTAAGAGACATAATAAGGGATGGAATTCTCTTGGCAGATGTTAAATTGTACATGTTGCATTGATGAATTATTAATTAAGAAGATATTGCATGTGTTCCTGCATTCCTAAATCATGAGCCCCAGAACACAAGTAGTACTTTGTAAATTAATTTCAACTCAGTGGCTCTATTTCACTTATGCATAAATAAATCTCAACAGGATTCTGTCCTTAAGAGTTAAAATTGATCTGCTGAATGCATTATGTCCTCTGTTATACTGCAGGCTATGGAAGTATGCATAGCACAATAGAACCAGCAGAAAACTGAGAAACAGTTATAAGCTTAGTAATAAAGCCATTGTAATGCTTAGCTTTGGTTTAGGCTACAGTTCTGTTTAAATTCTGTATTGAAGAGTTGCAAATGTGTTTTTCCTTGTTTAGGAATTTTTTTCAAGCAGCATGTGTTGTTCCAGAACCTGAAGAAAAATTTAATATAGATGAATACTCTGATATGGTGACTCTGATCAAGCCTGTGATATATATTTCCATTGAAGAAATCATCAACACTCATTCAGTAAGTAAGGGAAAACAGAAGAACTTACTTAATATAGTAACTGCTAAATCTGAATTGCACTTAGTATGGCGTAGTAGTTGATAGCATGACAGACTGAGACCCAGGAGACTGGGGTTTGAATCATCACTTGGCTTTGGAACGTTACCCAGTAAGGCAACTCTATTTAAGAATATCTTATTTAGATAGAAGGACCTATTAGGGTCACTGTAAGTTGGTTCTGACATGATGGTGCGTAACACACCTGAGTTGTTTTTTGAAATGCGGAACTAGGACCCAAAACACCCAAGAGAACCTAACTGGTGCAGCTTGGGGAGCACTTTCATGATGAATTAACTCTGAATGTGTATTTGCACTTATAAGACCAGGTTCTCCTGTTTCAGTCCAGAGATTTTTGTATCCACACACACCCCATCCCTCAATTTTGGATGAGGTTGCAGGAGCTTCCTTTACAAATTGCATTCTTGCGTGTTTGCTTGTGTAATGTCTGTTCAGTCTGTTCAGGCCATTTTCCCAACTAATGGCCTGTTGAGGCTATTGTCCACCTAACAAGCCTACACAGGCCATTGATCATCTTATGAGCCTATTTTCAGATCAGAGAGACATGATGTCAAATTGAGCTATAAAATGGAGAACTCGCAACTAGCTTTTTTCAGACTGATGAAGCTGTTTGGATGAGCAGCAAAACATTCCAGTCTCTCAAGAAAAAGAAGTCCAGTTGCCATGACTCAACTTCCAGAGAATGCCTCCAAGTGCCTTTATGTGGAAAAAAAAATCTAAAAACGAAACATTAAATTTCAGAAATCATACCATATTATGAAACTTGTACGTCATGGAAACTGCTGATTTAAAATAAAATGGGCAATCCTGATAATTGTGTTTATTGGATAAGAAACAGTTGAATAGCAGAAATAGCTCTTTTTAAACATTACTCATAGCATCTTAATTTAGATCTATACCATATATTCTTTTCAAAACAGCTATGGTTTGATACCTTCTGGAATCAGCATCTCCAAAAAATGTTAGTTGCTTTTGTTAATATGGTGGAACGATGTGCATACTTCCTTCATGCATCATTGTGACTCATCTTGCAAACAGTTCCACCCATACAGTGTGTGTTCTTTTTGTGTGTTTGTTTGTTCTGTGTGCATTAAGGCTGGGTGTAGGGCTGGTGTAAATCACCCAGAATTGTACCTCTTGATTCAAGGGATGGATGCCACCTAACTTTAGAGTAGTAATAATTATAGACCACCACTACCCCTGCGGTCCACTGTCTACATTGAAGCAAAGCGTGTTGTAAGTTGAGGGCTTTGCTTGTATAGAAAGTGAAAGCATGTCAGCATTTTAAAAACGTATTTCCTAAAGCCAACACTTGATGAAAGTTTTTAGTTTTACCACATACATAAACACTTCCCATTATTTATGTGTCTTTTATATTGTATTTGTTTTATAAATATACACTTTTTTATGTTCTGAGGACTAATTTTACTCCTGAAACTGGGTAATGAACGTTTTATTGAAAGAACATTTCTAAAAACACCTTCAGTTGATAATGACTTTTGAATAAGCTTTTATGCTTACCCATTGTGTGTGTGTGTGTGTCATACCAGAAAGCTGTTACTTAAAATAACAAGAGTAGCAGTGTTACATCACTTGTTCCCTAATTTGAGACTAAGAAATCAGTAGTATGCCATTGGATTGTGTATTTCCTTCCTTCTTTTTTTGCATACATTGTCCATGCTATTAAAACATACAGTATGTAGAAGGTATTGATTCTACAAAGGGGTTTTTAAAAGAGAACTTCTCTTCAGTTTAGTCCAGGCATTCTCAATTTGATTTATATCTTTTTCATATCAAGATTTTTATTTTGTTCATATCGTATCTCTTTCCCAGCTTATATAGGTAATGAATATTGCATTATTTCTCAGTATAATGTTACCAAATGCATTTATTCCCTCCCCCTAGTGTCTCCTAAAAGCTTTCTTCATGTTTCTAATTTATGTATATATGTGAGAAGTGCTGTACCTTAACATAGTAAGTCACACTAGAGTAGATGCATTGAAGCGGGGGGTGGGGTGGGGGTGGGGGTGGCAAATTAATTCTCTTATAAATTCCATATATTCAAATGTACCTGTCAGAGTACACAGGCTGTTAATGGCTCTTGTTCGAGGCTGGTTAGAACCTCCAAAGCCAGGAGGAGTTCAGAGGTAAAAACGACAACACAAGACTCAAGGTGCTTTCCCTTCACCAACAGAGTTGTACAGTATTTACAAAAATATACATACATACGAGCACCACTTCAGAATCAGCAGGCAAATACTGTCATCATACAGTCCAATCTAGTCCAGTCCAGTAATCCGAAATGCTGATCTAACAAAGTGACACGCTGCTCCTCCATGATACACTCTAACACTGAGACATGTTACTTGCTTCCTTATATGTCAGTGTATGGTGCGGTCCTTACTCAGCATATTGAATATTACACGTGTGCAAACAGTTCACCTGGCCTGGCAAGATGCCAGCTAGAATGACTCAGGCCTTTTGCCTTAAGCTTAGTCATTTTCCCGGAATGCAGACAGGCCATTCCATATTTCTGCTATATGCTGGCAGTACCCATCTACCTGTGACTTTGTGCCCTTAAGTATTTGAATCAATAGAATGTATAGAGGAATTGAGTTGCCAGATCCCCAGTGATTCAGTGTGTCTGCCCTGGTGTTATTTTACTACACTGACAGGATTCCAGAAAGAGAACACAGTTGCACATCAAAACAGGTCCGAATCTTTCCTGTTACAGTAGTACTATGTATAAAGGAATTAATTTGTTCCAAATGAAATTATGTTAAGCAAATTTTCCTTTATACAAATTCCCATATGAATGCATTGAAATGGAGTAATCCCATTTTTATGTTGTATGGATTTTTCCCATAGGTGATTATGTTAAGCAAATTTCCCCTATCTCCGGAATGTTTATGTTGTACAAACTTTATGTTATACAAGCTGTTTGTTATACAAGGGTCCACTGTATTTTAACACAAATCATCGTCTTTGCAGCTATTGTTAGAGCACCAGGATGCAATTGCTCCTGACGCAAATGATGTCTTGAACGACATTTTGCAAGGGCTGGGGGAAGTTCCTGATGTGGAGACCTTCCTAGGTAAGAGTGTGCAACAAAACAAACAATGCAAGTTTGATCTTAAACTGTATAAAATCCTGAACTAAATGTAAAAAAAATAATAATAATAAAAAATAAAAAATAAAAAAAAAACCTGAGGCACCAGATGAGTGGAGAACATGGATTAATGTACATGTTGACGGTTCTGTTTCTATGTTTGTCTTTGGTGTGGTTTATTGTCCCCCCCTCCATAAACTTCTAGACTTTAATGTAGAAGCAAATAAACGTCTAGACTTTAATGTAGAAGCAAAGTATACCAATTATTATTTTTATGACACAACAGCAGGTTGTCTATTCCAAAAGATACAGGACCATCTGAATTTTATTACGCCTAGGTAGGCTTCAGGTACATGTTTTACTGATTTTTACCCCATTCTAAGAGTTCAACACATATTTTTCAGATACTGCATATCCACAGAGATTGCTTTTGTGTTTGTTTGGCCAGGAAACATTCTTCCTTGAAATCTGTGAATCAGAATACTGTAAATGAGCAGAAGTCTGTCACTGGTTGTTGAATGTCCTTGATAAATGTCCTTGATTAATCATAACCTAAGTGCTCTGCTCAGCTGTCTTTTCATACATATCACCGTTCATAAACTGCTAGAAGAGTTATAAATGGATATAGGCAGGTGGAGTAGGGAATAGAAAGAATTTAGTGGTTTTGTGACTAAATATTTAGAAATTATTTAGTGGGTATGTATCCAATATTTGACTTGTCTCAAAACAGTTGAATTCATAATGTAAATAAAACATTTTTACATAATGTAAATAAAACAAACCAAAGCCTTACCAGCTGGTGCATATTGTGTAATGTCCAGTGGGTGGTTGCTCTGTTATAATTATTCAGTATTCTTCTGTTTTCAGACAGTCATAGCAGTAAAAGCACAATTTTCCGTAACCAATTATGAGTCATTCAGAATTTTCACCAAGGCCCACCTGTACTTTGGTATCCAGCGCCAACAAAACTTGGATTTTCTTCCCTTTCCCTTACAGCACTTCTGTAGGAAGAGAGATTGTTCAGTCTAAAGTTCACTGCTGTGGTACCCTGGGTTACAAAATTAATTTGTTCCCCAGGACACTTTGTAAACCAGACTTTCTTGTAACCTGGATCCGAATGGGGTGCAATGCACCCTGGAAATGGAAGTCTTCCAAAAAAAATTGTAATTTCTTTCATAACCTAAAAATTATATAACCTGAGGCATCCTTAACCCAGGGTTCTGTTATGAGTGGCTAGATGCCCTAAGCCAGGCATGTCTAAACTTCGGCCCTCCTGATGTTTTAGACCACAGCTCCCAGAATTCTAAGCTTAGGTTGCCAATGACAAAGGACTGTGGGAGCTGTGGTCCAATCTCGCCTGATTTCGGAAGCTAAGCAAGGTTGGGCCTGGTTAGTCCTTGGATGGGCGACCACCAGAGAATACCAGGTGTTGTGGACGCCTGGAGTAGGAACTGGCAAGCCACTCCAGTATTCCTGCCAAGAAAACTCCATGGACATGAGGTCACAGAGAGTCAGTCACAACTGTAATGATGAAATACACACATCATAATGGTCCTTTGATTCAGAAAAATATGCCCTCAAATAGTTCTGAAATCCTGTGCAGCAGCTAGATTTCTTGAATGTTTCATGAAATATCACTACAAATATTGTTTTCTTCCTGCATGTGCCTTCCAGACTTTGACATTTTACTTTTGGCACTATATATATTCCCAGAATTGTCAAGCCAGCAGGGTGATAGTCTTTCTGGAAACTGTATTCCAAACAAAACAATATACTTTCAGGTTCTCATATTTGCAGTGCCTGGTAGAAATAGTAGGAAGCATCCTGAAGAAAACTTGTAGTCAGCATAGCACTTTGGTACGTTATTGTTTCTAGTATTCATGATTAGCATGAGTGGAATATGTTATACAGCTTACATCACGGTAAGTGATCCTTATACATTAATACAGGTTGTATTATTTATTTTTAATGTGTGGGTTATTCTCAGCTCTGGCTTTTGATGTTGTTTGTTTTTGTTGGTTCTAAAATTGTTTTCTTCTAGAGAAGAAGAGAATATCTTTAGCATAGGTTTTCCCTGCCCACCCACTCTAATATGTTGGAATATGTGCACCAATCAAATGGCCCCTGGGCTCTCTCTACTGGTGTAGGATAACTTGGAAAGCCTATCTCCATTCTGTTGGGTCATCAATATTGTTTTTCATTATCACCTTTCTTTTATTCTGTATCAGAAAAGTGTTTTTTTGTTGTTGTTGTTTTGTCCTCAGACCCCATGGGGATCCATCATCTTATTTTCTGCATTCATTCCTGGATCCTCCAAAAGTTCTATGTATTCCACTGGAAAGAATAAAAACCTTCCCTTCATGCACATCATCAACACCTATGAACTCCAGCCTTCTTGGGGAAAACATTCAAAAAGATTCCTTTATCACTGAATCGCATATTCGCTAGCACTTCAGTGCCCACAGTTAGGGAGTAAAGAAGGAAATTTACTACTGTATGCCCAGATTGAGTGTCAAGTAAAAAATTTCTGCCGTTAACCACAATAACATACCTAAAAATTCTGGAGGCTAGGGTACTTTAAACAGAGAGTCCAACTCTATCACCAAATTGAGCTTTTCACCCATCTCATAATGACATACCTCAAAGTACCAGTGGTGGACCTGTTAATTTCAAGTTAGAGCTTTAAGATGAGCCAGTTTTATTTTGAGAATTAAACACAAGGAATTGAAACTATTGACCTTCTGATAGCAGAGTGACCAGGCCTATGTGTATTATCACTCTTCGGATAGTATATCGAGAGGGACAACAAGTGATTCTAGCAGCTTCCTGCTGGCTAAGAAGCCTGTGGTTCTCAGACATGGAAGTCATGGCTCAAATTGATGTAGCATTTGTCCGTGTTGAAAACTTATTAAGCCAAGGGAACATATGTCACCGAGATCCTGGATGGCTCTAGATGCATGTGTGGCTCTTGAATGCAAAGGACCTGGTGGTCAGCAGAGGCTGCTTTGTGGGAATTATTTACATCACTTTAACCTCCCAGGGCAGCTGCCTAGATGCCCTAAGCACATCCGATCTTGCCAGATTTTGGAAGTTAAGCAGGGTCAGGCCTGGTTAGTACTTGGATGGGAGACCACCAGGGAATACCAGGTACTGTAGGCACCTGGAGTAGGAACTGGCAACCCACTCCAGTATTCATGCCAAGAAAACTCCATGGACATGGGGTCACAAAGATTCGGTCACAACTGTAACGGCATAACACACACACACACACAACCTCCCAGGGCTGCCTGGGAAGATTAATTCATTGCATAATTAATTAATTAATTAATTAATTTACACTATTAAAAGATTGTCAGCTGTATTGCTTCAATCCTTTCCAGGAATCACTTGGGCTCATTGTCATCCCATGGGAGAGATTTTTGAGGGATTTGTCACTAACAGAACCACCCACAGTACATGGATACCTTTTTTGGAATTTACATGCTATTTAACAAAAGCCTGTTCCAACAACCTCACTCTTCGTTAGGCATTTTTCCTGGAAGGTCCTTTGTCTGACAGCAGTAACATCAGCCAAAAATGTTTCAGACCGGTCATGCCCTGCATCAAAAAGTAATACTTGGACAAGCTGGACCAAGGAGTTGACACAGTCATTGGTTTACGGGCAGTTTTAGTTGACCTTTGTAGGGCTGCCATCTAGAAGCTTTCTTCCTCTTTTGTGTGACACTGCAAGTTGGACCATTTCACATCTGCAAGGTCCTTCAGTCTCAGAGTCTCACTTCTTCTGTGACGCACATGCCAAAATTATTTGCATAAGGGATATGTTCACACTGAGCTCTCCCTGAGATGGGACACAGCTTTGGAACATCTCAGACTAAGAACATCCTCCTGCACTGTGGGAGAAAAATACATCAAGATTTTCCATAAACATCACCATGCTGTAGAGTGGAAGAACATATTTCCCTAATCTAGAATGAATGTCGCTGGGCAGCAGATGGGAACTTCAGATGTGCTGCCACAGTGCCTCTGACTTATGGCAACCCTAGGAATTAGTTATTTCCAAAAATGTTTTATCCCCAGCAGCCCTGCTCAGTTCTTACAAACTCAAGCCTGTGACTTTGTTAAGAGAGTCATTCCATCTCTTTTTTGGATTTTCTCATTTCCCTTTGTCTTCAAGTTTTCCCCAGCATTATTGTCTTTTCCAATGTAAAAGAGTCTCAGTTTTGCCATTTTTGCCTCCAGAGGTGCAATCCAGGCTTGATTTTGCTCTGTGACCCACTTGTTCAGCTTTCTAGCAGTCCAGGTTATCTGCAAAGTGCTTCTCTAGCATCACTTTCGAAACAAATGTTTTTTCCACCAAAGAAATCACATTTTATGTGCTGAAATTTTAACAAGCTTTCACGTTTAAGTTTTTATGTTTCTGATACCTTCATCGGTTACGCTGCTTCCTTATATCTGTGGGCTTTAAGGCTGCACCTGGAGGCCAGACTGCAAATCCCAGGTGGAATAAAGTTTTGGAGAGCTATTTGAGTGGTGCACAAGCTCCTGCTTACCAGAGTGAGCAGGAGAGGACAACAGAAGTAGAGGATAGTCTCTTTCTCATTGTAGGAAACAAACATCTTAAGGCAAGTCCCACTGCAGCTTTCTACAATCATAGGCAAACACAATTAGTAGTAACATTTTCTTTCTTTTTTCCCTTACAAGGGGAAGGAGCTCTTGATCCCAACGACCCTAACAAGGAAAACACTTTAAATCAACTCATTAAGACAGAAATTTCACTTTCACTGACTAGGAAATATGATTTACGGGAAGGTGAAGAACAGGACATCAAAGGCCTGATGGTGAAGTATGTTTTTATTGCCTTTTGTTTTATTACCCTGCATTATGATTTTAAAAGCCTTGCATTAGTAAGGCTTTCCTCAAAAGAATTGAAAACTTTTTATTCCACATGTGCTTTAGGTAGTTAACATAGGTTTTGACCAAATGATTATGTTTATGCATGGGAAGATTTTGTATTTAAGCTCATCCATATCATTGTATGATAAAGTGTCAGTGTTCACATTATCTATTAATTACAAGTAAATTCTTGATTCAGGCCAGTAGTGCTTGCTAAAGTCACTGCGACTTTTAATGAATGGATTGGATTACGAGATAAATTGGGTTAAGGGACGGGAGAGGAAAGGATCTAATGAAGGAACAGTAACTTTCCCACAACTCTTATTATATATTCAGAAGCAACACCTGTACTGTATCTGCTTAATTGAATATCGTACTGTCCTTGCAGCTTCTGGTGCTGACGTAAAACTTGGAGTAGCGTATGCATGTGTGTGGACTTGTGAGACAGAATGGCAGATAAATAAGACAGTTCCTGAAAAAAGTCCCTGCATACTAACTGGAGTGTTAAATTCAAAACATATGTTTCCTTCGGTTTCCTGTAAAGTCTAATCTGTATCCTGCTATTCATAGTTTTCTCTTTCTGAAACCTTATCGTGCAACAATTACTTAGTGTTCTTTCTGTGGTTTTTCTGAGAGCGTCCTGCGAAAACAGTGTATCCTGACATCACATGAATGCTATATTGCATTTTCAGTAATCGGTGTGCTGCATGAATTTAAAAACTGTTTCATTTTGTACTTGGAACATATTTTCAAGTAGTGAACAATATGCACATCAACATTTTAAAAATCTCTAACAATAATGAGCAGAAATCAGCAGAAACAGCAATAAAACAACTGAAACAAGAATAAACCTACAAAAAGGAGTATTATATCTGTTTATTAATGATCTGAACATATGACATACCATTTGCTTATCTACTCCTTAAACTTACCAAATTGGGAAACAGGATGGAGCAGCTTTCTTCATTAATGTACAGCACTTCAGTTTCATTCCTCTAAAGGTATCTAAAAAACACATAATATAAAAATAATAAGTTTCATAATAAACATGTTCTGCTGTGACACGCTAATTCTGTGAGTGGTGAAACTCCAGAAGTGCATCCATTACACTGCCCCCATCCTCCCCAACCATCCCATTCCCTGCAATGAAGTCTAAGAGATTAAGGATCTCTTTATGGTACATGGTTCATTTACACAAAGTAAGCATAAATGGGGGCTAACAGCATCAGCAGTGTAACTAGGGTGGTTTGACAAATATCTCATACACAACTGTTCTGATATTTCCCACATTTGTATTTTTACATATTTTAAATAAATTTCAATAAAAGACGGCTTAAAATTAAATTGCCACCCATCTCCAACTCCAACAAATAGCACTTTATCATTAGATTTGCTATGGTGACACAGGTTATTGTAGAAAGAAACTGAAGTTTTATTTTGCATAATTTTTTCATGCATTGCAATCCACTTCTTCAGAGATAATCCACAGAACCTTATGCCTAGAGGTGCAAGGAACGCTTGCACATTTTCTTGTCCTGAATAATAAAGGATATAATCATAAATGGAGACAAATTGGCAAGTGACTTCTTCCTCATGTGTGTAAACAAAAAAGAGCATTTTTAATCTTTAGAATAAATAGCAAACAAAGGTATATGTGTTTTGGTGTTTCATGCAAATTCCAAAGTTTGGTGCACAAAGTACAGAGAGCATATAAAAACAGTTGTGTTTATTTTTGAAGGAAAATTGCTGAAGTAAAAACACCAAAAAAATCTCATAATTTTGTTCACTAAATTCCTCCTTCTCTCTCACGAGTAGAAATAAGTAAAGATTTAATTATTCCAAACAATATTTGTGAATCTGTTGTGAGAAAAACACCAAAGTGTCTCCTGGTGCCTTAAAAATTAATGCAAGCCACCTTAACCCTCCTTCAAAATGATACCCAACACACAAGTGCTGAGGTGTGTCAGCCGTCTTGTCAAGTGACACTTCCTCAGGGCAACTCACTAATTGCCGTACCGCTTCACAAGTCACTTAGACCTATCTCAAAGCTCATTGTGCCACATATTTTGTTTCAAAGGATTTTTAGGATTCACTAATATTTTTCCAGGGTGGTTTCAACAAAAACATGGTGTATGTCTAAAATCTCATGTAGAGCAAATACATAAGTATATAACGTGATCTCAAAATTTACCAGAGCAAATAAATCAAATTAAAACCAGTTCACACTATATATGAGGCAGATTGCATAATGCAAAGCTAATATTTGTTTTGCACTGGGGTGGGTAAATTTTTCCTCTGCCCTTCATAAAACATGCTATGAAACATGAGTATGGCCAGCAAGAAGTTTTTTTTTTAATTTTGTTTGTTTTAGTAAACTGCTAAGCATTAATGCTGCAATCCTGTGTACACTTGCCTAAAAGTAAGCCTCGCTGAGAACAGTTAATGCACATTTGTGTTTTGACTAATATTTATATGACTGCAAAGTGTCTTTCTGTGGAATCAAAACTGTTTTCATCCTTCCATTAAGGACAAAAAGGCTTATTATTGATGTGATACGAGCTCAGCCAGGAGAGTCACTTGCAAAGATATTGGAAACACCAGCCTCTGAACTTCAGGTAACTAAGTTTTTTGTGTGAGTTGGAAGATTTGTCCTGAGAAAGCAGAATCAAGAGCAAGTGTAATGGCTAAAGAAAGCTAGCAATTTCCTTTCCAGTAAATGAATGAACTTGCTTTATTTTTACTCATTTAAAGTATCCAGTTTTGCAAGAAACAACTTAGTTAACTCTCTCCGTTATTTTTACCTCCTTCCCTCAATCCTATCTTCACAAGAACCCTTTGCAATACTTTAGAGAGTGTGACAGGACCAAGACTGTTCAATTGGCTTTGTGACTAGTAGGTTTTTAAAGATTATGACTGGCATGTTTGCAAATTTGGATCAGGAAATGTAGTTGCAATGGGTCTTGAGAAAAAGTTCATATGGTATTTGATTTCTAAATAGATCTGTCTCTAAATAAAATTATTGTAATTATTGTATTATTTTTTGGAAGTATATCTGATTCCACAATTTCAT
This sequence comes from Phrynocephalus versicolor, assembly GCA_023846285.1. Taxonomy (NCBI): domain Eukaryota; kingdom Metazoa; phylum Chordata; class Lepidosauria; order Squamata; family Agamidae; genus Phrynocephalus; species Phrynocephalus versicolor. Next base: position 12,762,843 of record JAHTLZ010000240.1, on the reverse strand, counting down.
CTCACTATAGACTTTCATTTCTCACCCTATAAGTATTCTTATGTGGATTTCACCCTGGAAAACATTCAAAATTGACCCATTAAGCCAATACTAGGGAGCTTAAGATCACCTTTGACATCAGGTGGCTTCTACATTAAATCTAAAAAATAGTTAATTTATCATGTGGGAAATGCTTTCCATGTTGATGCTTCACTGAGTGTTCTAAAATATTAAATACGTAATACACTTTGAGCTTGAGTTTATTTTATTACATAATAAAAACAAACAACTGTCTGGGAAAATGTTGTAGAAAGTATGAGAATATTTATCTGTTTGTCTACAAGCTCTTCTCCATGTTTCCTGTTTTAGCAGTCTTCAAAATTTCCAAGAATCACTATGAGAAAGTATAATTGCAAAAATAGGTTACAGGCGATACCTTCATAGGCCACTATTAAAAATAGAAAAGGAACGTTGCAAGCTTTCGAGTGCAGTCAATCACCCTTCTTCAAAGCAGCTCCCAGAAGTTCAGACATGATGAAAGATCTTCTTCACCAGGAGATTACTTTTAAAGTCCTTATTTAGATGAGAAAGTATATGTACTATCTTTGGGGGCTTTTGTACAAAGAGGAAGGAATTTTGAACATGAAGGGGAAATGATGGGGAAACACTTGTCCTCACAGGAAGGACTGAAGGAACCAGGTGTTTGGAGGATAGTTCTGGTAGAAAAGCAAAGTATACCATGTTAAATCAATAAATTCTACATGTTGAATCAAAACCAAGGAAGACTTGGGGTGGCACATTTTCTGTGCCAGATCCTTGAAAACTGGTTCCAGAGCTTTTCCAGACTTCTAGAGCAGGTGTTAGGGTTTGCACAGAGGGCTGCAGAGAGAGATTGGCCACTCCCATTTCCACTGTGGTTTGTTTGTTTGTTTATGAATTGCCAAGCTTTATTCAAAGAACAACTCCAGGTGGTGTACACCTCAATTTAAAAAGGATGTTGACAATCTTGAACGGGTCCAGAGAAGGGCGACCGAGGTGATTGAGGGTCAGGAGGAAATGTCTTACGAGGAGTGGCTTAGGGAGCTGGGAATGTTTAGCCTTACAAAAAGAACACTGAGAGGGAATATGATAGCTATGTTTAAATATTTGAAAGGATGTCACATTGAAGAAGAGACTGGTTTGTTTTCCATGGCTTCAGAGGGCACTTTTACACGACCCCTAAGATCTGCTGGCCCCTTAAATTCGGACCAGAGATCTTAGGGGTGTGTCGCTCTTTGTGCGTCTCCACCCCTCCATACTTCCTGGCTGCATGAGGGGAGGGGGGGAAAGGGACAAAAGAATAAAACCTTACCTCCCGGTGCTGGTGGAAGCTGCCGGGGAGCCCCGGGGAGCCCCAGTCACTTCCTGGTTCCTCTTAAAGGGGCGGGAGGCAAAAAACAAAAACAAAAAGAAGCGAGGAGAGCCCAGCACATCCGCATCAAATATTTTTCACCTCCCAAGAGTAGGTACAAGAAAAGTGCGCTGGGTCGCACTTAGGTGGGCGGGGTCACACTTAATTGTCTGCAAACTCCGGAGCTGGTGGGGAAACATTTTTAAGCTCCGGAGCTTGCAGCCATTTGCGGCGGAGTTTAGGGGTCGTGTATAAACAAACGCCCAGAGACTAGGACTCAGGGCAGTGGTTTCAAACTACAGGAAAAGAGATTCAATTTAAACATTAGGAAGAATTTCATGACAGTTAGAGCTGTTCGGCAACGGAATGTGCTGCCATGGAGGGTGGTGGAGTCTCCTTCTTTGGAGGTTTTTAAGCAGAGGCTGGATGGCTATCTGTCGAGAGTCCTGTGATGGGGGTTCCTGCATGGCAGGAGGTTGGACCAGATGGCCCTTGAGGTCTCTTCCAACTCTATGATTCTATGAACCGGGTGGCTTACCTTATATTAAACCATCCAGTTTGTTATCCAACTAAGTCATGTCAGTGTTACATGGCCACAGCTATCCAGGGTTTCTGGACCTGTTGGGGATTAAACCTGACTGCAATGTATGCAATTTCCTCCTGAGCAATGGTCTTTTCCCCTTCAGTGGATAAGCCCATTAATATGTGGGTCAGTGATCAGAGGGAGGTTTAACAGAAGCACAAGAGCAACATATTTTAGAAATGTCTAGAGAACTTGTATGTTTGCTTTCTTTGGATCTTTCTTTTTTTGGAAACAAAAAGATTGGATAGGCGCCTGGCAAGGCCCATTCAAATAACGGTGAGATGCATTATTAATCATGCATGATCAGTGTGCATCCACACTACAGGTGGCTTGGGCAGCAGACAAGTATGGCAAGAAATGCCTGTATGGTTAAAGGATTGTCTCAATCAGGTGTCCTTGCAATTGTACCTTTGTTATACTACTGCTTGTTTCGCAAGTAACTTGACATAGTCAGAGGCAAAGCAAGGGTACTATGTAAGGCAGTGGCTCCCGGTCTTGGGTAACCCAGATGTTCTTGGACTGTAACTCCCTGAAACCCCGGACATGACAGCTAATAGTAACACCCTCTGGGAATTGCAGTCTATGAATACCTGTGTTATTCAGAATTAGAAACCACTGAAGGTAGGGGACATTAGTATAGTAAGGAGTGAGGGTGATTCATTTTATATTTTTGTTTTACTTTTTACTGTCCTGGCTGGCTGTCACTTGAGTCTATGGTGTTTTCAGTCTCTTTGAACTATCCCATTTGCCTTCACCTGGAGCAGGAAACCTGCATGGGTAATTCAAAATGGTGACCCATGTACAAGAGTTTTTTACTCTATGTAGGAAGGTAGTTAATACCTTTGAATATAAACTATACATGATTAACTTGCTTTCTTGTCTGAATAAAAATGTAAACTGGTCATTTTCTTAGGAAGCAGAACACTTAAAAGTAATAGAAAAACGTGCAATTTTGGATTCTAAAACTCCAGAGAAAATGAAACACAGTCAATCTATTCTCGAAGAAGGGCAGCTACCTTTAGAGCAGAAGAAACGGAAAATCCAAAGGAACCTCCGGACACTGGAACAGGCTGGGCTGGTTTCATCTGAAAATAAATACCAAGAAATCATCAATGAAATAGCAAAGGTAGTTGGAATATTGCTAGAATTCCCTCTGCCCTTTCATTATGGATATAAGTCTTTGTCAAAAATAGTTGTGATATACAAGAAAACTTGTAGCATAGTGTACAAAGATAGTCCAGTTTAAACTTTAGAAATGGGAAATTTGGATGCCTGCACTAAGTGTTTGTTGGCCAATTTTCAGATATATTAGTGTTGAACTGTATTTCACTGTAGCCCTCCTAAATTTCGCTGCAAACTCAGCCTGCTTCATGTGGTACACTGATATACAAGGAATAGTATTGAATGAGAAGAGTGATGTGGAGTTACAACCAGCTTACTGTAGCTTTCTTATTTAATTTGTAGAAAAGGGGTCAAGTCTATTTAGAAACAAAGCTGTTATGGGGGAGGGGGGCAGATCCTGTGAGATATATGACCCTCTTGCAATTTCTGGGTGATCACCAAAATGCATGCTATCTTTGCACAGCAAAGTATACCTTTTCATACATTTTAATGAGGAACCTTCAGACTGTACATGGATGCTTGCTGAGTTCTGGCACAAATTAAATACTTTGTGGCATCAGGATTTAGTTTGTACCTCTCCTCCACACCAATGATCTCATATAATTTCCCCACCTCATTTTTGTAAAAACCCAGGAAATTTGTTAGGTTTGCAGGATTACATGGAATAATAAACAAATGGTTTTCTCCCTTTCCACCTGCACTCTGAAATTCTTTAGGATATCAGAAATCAAAGAAGATATAGACAACATCGAAAAGCAGAATTGGTGAAACTCCAGCAGACGCTGAATGCACTCAATTCCAAGAAAGCATTTTATGAGGACCAAATAAATTATTACAACACTTACATTAAAACCTGTCTGGACAATTTGACAAGAAAGTGAGTAAGATATTTTTACTTTTAAAGAAAATCCAGAGTAGAATCACTACTAATTACCATTATTTATGTCAAAATATAAATCATAGCATGCTGATTATATACCGCCGCACAGTGCTTAAGTCACTCCCTGGGCTGATTGCAATTTAATTATGCAGGTTGCACATTGCCCCTCTCTCGCAAGTTGGATACTCATTTTATCACCCTCAGGAGGATGGAAAGCTGACTCAGCCATGAGCTGGCTACCTGGAATTGAACCCCAGGTCATGGGCACAGTTTTGGCTGCAGTACAGCAGATTAACTGCTATGCTACGAGGCTCAGTTTAACCACTGCACCACAAGGCTCAGTAGTTAAACAAATAAGGATATTAGACTCACTCAAACCTGTTTTAAAATGAATTTGCTGTCTTCTTTAGAATATATCATTAGGCAACAGTCTTATGTAGAGCAAGGTGATGTCTTTCCTAGGCTTTGATTGTAGCTCTCATAATCTTGAACCACTGGCCAGGCTGACTTGGAGACATGGTTAAAGTCACCCAGCATCTGACTATCTTTATGCAGGCAGCTGGACATTGTACAACTCTTTTTTTTTCCTGCTATCACTGGTAACTGAAAGAAGAACGGCATCTGGAACAATGACTTATTCCTCAGGTCTTTGCACTGTGAATCATGATTATTAGCGTATACCAAAAGTTCGTAATGAGTCTTACTCTTTGGCAACTTATAGATGCCTTTGCTTTTTAAAACCATGTTGGAGAGATATTGGCTTGACTACATATTTTAGCTTTGATCCAAAAATTCTCAACCCTTACTAGGAGAAAGGAAATACACTAAGATCTGCTTGCATCTTTTCAATTTTACAGAAATTCACGGAGATCAATCAAATTAAATGGAAAACAAGAAGAGAAAGGAAACAGGCTCAAAAATATTTCACTGAAGTACACGGCAGCAAGGCTGCATGAAAAGGGGGTGATCCTAGGAATTGACGAACTTCAGCCTAACCAGTAGGTTTAGCAATGAGTGTGTTCAGAGTATTAACTTTATTAGAACTTCTTCAGTTTTTTTTTTTTTGGATTAAATGGGGAGGAACCAATGGATCACTTACTTCCTGCAGCTTTTCCTATTCACCTGAAGACCCTGCTCCAAAGTAGGGAGCAGGGTTTTGGGGCCATGAGGGGCTATGAGTAGAACAGAGAAGAAATCCCAGTTCTGCTAGTGTTGGGTGTTTAGACTGTTTGGATTCAGAAGCACATAATCATATTTTGGGCAGCATTTACTTATAAAGTACTTTTCAGATTTTGAATTGTAAAACTGGTTAATCTCTTCAATTTTTAAAACTGTAGGTTTTTAAAATTAGCATGTTGCAATGAACAACATATTTGGTTACAGCCAAATGGGTACAAACAAACCAAATCAGGGGTATCCATGCATTTTCAGGGTGATGTTCAGGCAGGGCTCAGAAGTATTAACAGGGTAAAGCAAAATTCCCTATGGACCCCTTGTGTTCCATCAGGTATTTATGCTTTTGTGATTCTAAGTGGAGGAAAGTGAAGAAAGAACTCCAGAAACTGGGTTTAGTGGCAGGGGAGAAGAGTATGCCCTTTCCTTTAGAAATAACCCTTTTTGCCTCTCCTGCTGCAAAGTCATTAATTTAACATCAAAGTTTATACTATGATCACAGTACAACTAAGTTCAAATTCAGACAAAAGAAAGAGTGGAGAGACAGAGAAAGGGTACCATTAAAGAATTTCAGACTCCCTGCATTAATCTTTCTAGAAGGAATCATTACTCATTACACTTGTAAAGTCCCTCATTGAATCTCTTTCTGGTCACTGTTGTAGAAAACCAATGGTTTTTTTTCCCTGAAAGCTGAAAAAATAAGGGCAGGAATAAAGATAAAACAGAGCATGATGTTCTGCAGATAGCTGCCACCTGAATAAAAGCCCTTATGTCCTACCAGCGGAATTCAGTCACATTTTCCATTGGTGAATTTTTTTTCTGGAGTAACAAAAATCTATAACCAGGGGAATGAGCCTAAACAAAAATATGGTGTCTTCTAAGGGGCAAATGGCAGGTTGGGCACTGAATTGTATGCCCTGATCTAGACATTGAGGGTGGTGGGGGTGGTGAGGATGGCAGCATGAAGATCCCTGAAAATGCACCAATGCAACTGTTTGTTATTTTCAAAGGTTTAAGAATGTGATGTTTGAAATTACACCTGGTGAAGAAGTGGGTGATTTCGATATCAAAGCAAAATTCTTGGGTGTGGAGATGGAAAAGGTGCACCTCCATTTCCAGGTAAATCTTGTTTTTTCAAATCATCAGGTCTTTTGTAGGGATATCTCTGTTCTTCCAAGGGCTTCTCATAGTTGAGTTTATTATTTAATATTTGCTTGCTTGTTTGTTTTCTGTATCAACCATCTGACATCTGTTATTACTGTATATGGATTTCAACACATACTGATTTAAAATATGTGAAAATATGTCAACTTTGAAAGTTAATTAAATATTTTTCTTTATTATAGGATTTGCTTCAGATGCAGTATGAAGGTGTTTCTGTAATGAAAATGTTTGATAAAGCTAAAGTGAATGTAAACCTTCTCATATTCCTGTTGAACAAGAAATTCTATGGAAAATGAAGATGGATGATGTCTGGGACTCTACTTCGAATCAAATCCCAATCCTAAGTCTTTATGGGTCTATGTTTAACTATATGGAGCTATTATACTTTTTTCAAGGAAGTCCTGAAGAATATACTTATGTGCCTTTTTCATCCATTGATAATATAAATTGTAAAACCAGGAAATAGAAATCAACTTAAGCCCTTCCAGATTTCTGTGGTGTTGGTACTCCATTTTTTAAAAAAGAAACATTTTAGTGGTATCCAAACATTGTGTATCTGATCATTTTGAATATGCAGGTCATTTGTTCAAGCAGCAAATATAGAAATCCTTTTCCAATAAAGGTAGATGTCTTGATCATCAAATATAGTTCTACATAATATGATTATTCATAGGAATATAAATTCTAATTGGTGTTCTTTAAAGAATAGTTTTGGAAATATTTCTTAAGTGCTATGACTTTTCCTCAGAGACCTGGTCAATTGTAAAGTGAATAATTGTGCAATTCAAATTTTATAGGTAATTATAAATTTAACCTTTACTGTATAAAATATATATTTTGCTATTCATTCCTACTAAAATGCACTACTGCCTCGCTGAAATTTTCTTTATACACAGACTTTTAATTTAAGTGTAAAGGGGCAATTTGAATAGTGATCAATTTTTGCAATGTATTTGAGGTATTTTAAAGAAATAAATTGTGCCTGCCTTTTTTTAAGAAAAAAAATTAAAATCCACAAATAAAATGCAATAAATTAGCATCCACATGGCTTTAAGATTTTCTTTTCATATAACTGTTGATAACTATTCTGTATGTTATAACTATTGTTTAATGTTGCTGTGTGTGATGGAAGTTTCTAATTCCACTGCTTGGTTTTGTACTCCAACCTCTGGAGGGCTGCAATTTGCCCTGATGTGGGTTGTTTGCCCCTCTCTCTCATCAGGAGTGGGCAAGGTTGAGCCCTCCAGATGTTATTGGGCTGCAGCTTCAATTATTCTTCATTACTGGTTGTGCTACCTAGAACTTATGGAAGTTGTAGTCCAGCACCATCTATAGATCTGCATGTTACCCTCCATTCTCTTCTTCTTTGGAAGTGCTTACAAGTATTGGCCAATGGAATGCTGATCACTCGTGGATTAGAAAGGCCAATTTACTTGCCCAGACATCTTCCCACTGTAAATATACTGTATACTATTACATTTCTGACTGGGGAAATAGATCACTATGGATAGTAGAATGCTTCTGTGGTGGTAGCTGTAAATCTTCCTGGTAGTAAAATTTGGGGTTAGGCTGTTAGGATCTCGGGCTAAATTACAATATATCCTGGCTTGTTGCTGGTAGAGAACCAAACTGGTGATTTAATTTTGCAGACCTTCAAGTAAATTTGGATTAAAATATATATACTCTCTGGATAATGAAACGTGGCTTCTTGCTTCATGTTTCAATAACTAATTTTTCAAAAGGCATGCTGCCTATATTATTTAAAATATCCCTGTACCATCTTTTTCTGAAACAAAGCCTCTGCAGATTTCCATTTCTTTTCTCTTTGTGTACGGCTAAGATCAACAAGTTGTGTTTTATTTTTATTCTAAGATACAAAAGTAAGAATCCAAAAAGGTATCAAAAAGTAGTCATTTTAAAAGAAATTGGTGTGCTTCAACAATTGATTGTCCTTGTATCGTGGACAAGAAGCTACTGTTAGGACAGAGTATGGAGAAACCTAATGGGTTCTTAAAGGCAAAGGCACTATATTAGACAAGGGCGCATTTTATCCCCTTGTTCATTCTGTACACAGAAAGTGTCACACAGAAAGCCAGACTAGATTCAGATGAAGGAGGAGTGAAAACTGGTGGAAGAAACATCAGTAATCTAAGATACGCAGATGACACTTGCTTATTGGCAAAAAGCAGCAATGGCTTGAAATGAATTTCAGTCAAAATAAAAGAACAAAGTGTCAAAGCAGGATTGCCATTTTAATTTATTGCAGCAAAAACTACAAACCTTGTGGTACCTTAAAGACTAACACATTTTAATTGGCATAGGCTTTGGTAAATTGCATCTGTTATTCAGATACATAATTTCTCCATACTTTTAAACAGGTGATCTGCAGTGAAAAGCTTGTGTCAAATGAAACATGGTAGTCTTCTAAAGCCATAGAAGATACATTGTAGCTTACTGTTATTTGTGTATTTTCAATTTATTATGAATTACATATTTTCAGTGTAATTCACTTTGTAAATTCTTATCCCTTTTTCAAACTTACATGCTTCCTGGTCACTTTTGATTTAATGCACACTTTCATGTGCCATGGGAAGTTGAGTGTTCAAAGAAAATAATGCATTTAGAATAGGGTGCTGGAGGAGAGGTCTGCATATATTTCGATCATGGAAAGATTAATAAGTAGGTTTTAGATCAAATCAAGTCTGAATTTTCTATGGCAGCAAAAATGACAAGACTATGGTTGTCATCATTTGGGCATATCAAGAGAAAGATTGGCTGGAAAGACCACAAGGGTAGGAAATGTTGAAGGAAGCAGGAAAAGAGGAAAGCCAAATATGAAATACATTGACTTCATAAATGAAGCCATAGGTTTCAGTTTACAACAGCTAAGCAGGACTGTAGAAGACCGGACATTTTAGAGATCTTTCATTCATAGAATCTCCCTGATTTGGAGGTGATTTGATGGTATCTACAGAGTTTATTTTCTTGGGCTCCTTGATCACTGCAGATGGCGACTGCAGCAACGAAATAAAAAGACGCCTGCTTCTTGGAAGGAAATCAATGGCAAACCTAGATAGCATCCTAAAGAGCAGAGACATCACTTTGCCAACTAAGGTCAGGATAGTCAAAGCTATGGTTTTTCCAGTAGAGATGTATGGAAGTGAAAGCTGGACAATAAAGAAGGCTGATCGCCACAGAATTGATGCTTTTGAGCTGTGGTGCTGGAGGAGAGTCTGGAGAGTCCCCTGGACTGCAAGGAGATCAAACCTATCCATCCTGAAAGAAATGAACCCCGAATGTTCACTGGAGGGACAGATTTAGAAGCTGAGGCTCCAGTACTTTGGCCACCTCATGAGGAGAGAGGAGTCCTTGGAAAAGTCCCTGATGTTGGGAAAGATTGAAGGCAAAAGGAAAAGAGGACGGCAGAGAATGAGATGGTTGGACGGTGTCATCGATGCAACCAATATGGATTTGACAAAGCTCCGGGAGGCAGTGGAAGATAGGAAGGCCTGGCGAGCTCTGGTCCATGGGGTCACAAAGAGTCGGACATGACTGAACGACTGAACAACAACACAGTATATCACAGAAGTGAATTCACCCACCTCATGTTTCGTAAATATTCCTTCCGTATGAACCTACCTGGCAATTAAGGTCGAGCCAGGGGGCCCTCTTGAAAGAGCCGTCCCTCAAGGAAGTGAAAGGGATAGCTTGCAGACACAGGGCCTTTTCGGCAGCTGCCACCAAGCTATGGAATGCCCTCCCAAGTGAGATCCGCCTGGCGCCAACATTAATGACATTTTGGTGCCAGGTAAAAACCTTTCTGTTCCTGAATTTTTTTAATTGATACAATATAGACTGTGGGTCCTCTGATGGCAATTTTAGTGTAATGATTTAATGTAAGGTTTTTATTATTGTTTTAATTATTTATTGATATTTGATGTTTTAACTGTTTTAATTCTTTGATTGGAAGCTGCCCAGAGACCTTTGGGTAGAGGGCGGCATATAAGTTGTAAAAATAAATAAAATAAAAATAAATAAATAAATAAATAGTATATCTTTTCATACGACAACACTGAAGAAATGACACTTAGCTACTATGTAAAGCAGTGAGGATACAGCTTATATAACTGTAAATGGAGAGTCCCCTCAAAATAACGCAACACAGCCATTAATGTCTAAACTGCTGGCAACAAAAATGAGTACACTCCTTAGTGATAATGTCCAAATTGGGGCCAAGTAGCCATTTCCTCTCCCTGGTGTCATGAGACCTGTTCGTGTCACAAGGCCTCAGGTGTGAAAGGGGAGCAGGTGCTTTCATTCTCACTCTTACATTTGGTGTTATCACTCTCTCTCATACTAACCACTTGAAGTTCCACCTCATAGTTATGAACTCTCTGAGGGTCTGAAAAAACAAATGGTTGCTCTTCATAAAGATGGCCTAGGCCAGTGGTGGCAAACCTTTGGCACTCCAGATGTTTCACACCACAGCTCTCACAGTCTTTTGTCACTGGCAATATCAGCTCAGAATTCTGGGAGTTGTGGTCCAAAACATCTGGAGTGCTAAAGGTTCACCACCACTGGCCTAGGCTATAAGCAGATTGTCACGACCCTGAAACTGAGCGGAAGCATGGTGGCCAAGACCATACAGCAGTTTAACAGGGCAGACCACTCAGAACAGGCCTCGTCATGGTTGACCAAAGAAGTTGAGTGCCCATGCTCAGCATCATATCCAGAGGTTGGCTTTGGGAAATAGATGTATGAGTGCTGCCAGCATTGCTGCAGAGGTTTGGGTGGGGGGTCTGTTACTGCTCAGACCATACGTCTCACACTGCATCAAATTGGTCTGCAGGGCTGACCCAGAAGGAAGCCTCTTCTAATGATGATACACAAGAAAGCCTGCATACGGTTTGCTGCGTAGATTTCTGGAACCATGTCCTGTGGTCCAGTGAGACCAAGATAAACTTTTTTGGTTCACATGGTGTCAAGCATGTATGGGTGCAACCAGGTGAGGAATACAAAGTGTGTGGTGCCTACGGTCATGCATAGTGATGGGAGTGTCTTAGTCTGGGGTTGTAGGAGTGCTGCTGACACTGGGGAGCTACAGTTCATTGGGGAACCATGAATGCCAACATTTACTGTGACATACTGAAGGAGAGCATGATCCCCTCCCCTCAGTGACTCAGCTGCAGGTCAGTATTCCAACATGATAATGACCCCAAACATACCTCCAAAATGACCAGTGACTTGCTAAAGAAGCTGAGGGTAAAGGTGATGGACTGACCAAGCATGTCTCCAGACCTAAACCCTATTGAGCATCTGTAGGGCATCCTGAAATGGAAGTGGGAAGTGGGCAAGGTCTCTAACATCCACCAGCTCTGTGATGTCGTCATGGAGGAGTGGAAGAGGACTCCAGTGGCAACCAGCCTGTGAAGCTCTGGTGAATTCTATGCCCAAGACGGTTAAGGCAGGCAATGCTAGAAAATAATGGTGGCTACACAAAATAGTGACACTTTGTGCCCAGTTTGGACATTGTCACTTAGGGGTGTATTCACCTTTGTTGCCAGCTGTTTAGATATTAATGGCTGTGTTTTGCTTTATTTTGAGGAGAAGGACATTTACACATATACAAGCTATATACTCACTGCTTTACATTGCAGCCAAAGTGCCATGTCTTCAGTGTTGGCACATGAAAAGATATACTGTACTAAAATATTTACGAAATGTGAGGGGCTATACTCACTTCTGTGATATACTGTAACTGTTACCTGCCAAATCTGGGTGTGGAAGAATCTTTCTCACTCACAGTGCCTCTGTGGCATCCATTAA
>JAHTLZ010000240.1:12730076-12750716 GCA_023846285.1 Phrynocephalus versicolor | reverse complement strand
TCAAGCCTCACAGATTGGGGCTTCCCACGTGGGGGTTATTCCCACATCTGGGTTTATATTTTAGCTCTGCAAGACACAGCCAACAGAACTCAAGTTCCAGTTTTATTGAGAAAATACGGCAATCAAGTCAGCTGGGACTTCTCTTAAAGTCAGAGAAGACCCTGAAGGATATAATAAAGCATAATGAATTAGATACCTCCACATTATTTATATATATATATATATATATATACACACACACACACACACACACTGAATTCATATATACAGTATCTATATAATGAATAAGAGACCTCCAAATCAGTGAAACTCTTCGTTTTGCCCCTTTGCCTTCAGCTTTCCCCAGCATTTTTGAGATGTTTTGGTTAGTTGTGGGTTTTTTTTAGTCCCTCTCCCCACACAAACTCCAGTTAACTCTTGTTTCCTTATGATGCGCCCAAATCACAATAGCCGCCCTTCTATCCTGTTTACTTTCTACGCAGAGTTCGGGTTTGATTTGACTTGGATCCCATTCCGTTTGTCTTTCTGCGTCTCGCCCTTCCATTTTTGAGTAGGGACGACGACGGTGGGCGAAGTAGTGGCCGGAACTGAACCGGAGGGGCGGTCGCCATTCAGCCCCTTCCTCTCTCACCCCCGCCCCCTCCGCCCGCCCGCTCGCCAGCCTGCCCGCTCCTCCATCCGCCGCTCTGTCTCCGGGGCGGCCGTTCTTTCCGTGGGCCGCCGCCGGGCGTCGTTCTCCGCGGCAGATGGGCGCGCGCTTCGCCAAGTGCCGCCGGGCGCCTCCTTTTGCCTTCCACGCCAGCGCGGGACCCTTGGGCGACTGACTCGGGAGGGCGCTCGGCGCGGCGTGCTTGCAGCCGCCGCTCACTCGGTCCTTCCTTGCCGGGTGCCGAGGCCGACATGGGGCAACCCCTAGTCCTGACCCCGACGCCGCTGCTGCTAATGCTGCTGCTGCTGGGCTGGAGCGTCATGCTGGTCCGCCCTTTGGTCTCCCTTCCCGCGGCGCAAAATGGTAGGTTTCCTGTTTTCCTCGGGGTTAGTTTGGGGTGAGAGGGGGAATGAAGTTTGGGGTGGTCGCTGGACAGGCAAAGGTTCCGCCATCTTTCTGGTTGAGATCGTCCTCGCGGGGGGCGGCGGGAGTTTGGCACGTTAGGGGTCACGGGAGCCCCCTTCTCACAACCCAGCCGCGTCCGGGCGATCTCCTTGCTCCTGGATTATTCGCCGTTTTCAGTCATTGAGTGGAGCTGTATGGGGACTCATATCCCGGCTGTACGTGCGTCTTGGGGTGGGGTGGGGGGATGTGATGGATACCAATGCCCCCCTCAAGCAGATGGGGGGGTCTGGGTGGGCTTAGGTCCGAGTATTTTTCCCCCTTCCCCCTTTTCCAGCGAGTGCAAAGGCAACGGGTTTCCAGCTCCCCGGTACAACAGACAGGGAGTCGACTCAAGAGACGACTCCGAAATATAGATGAAAAACTCCTCACAAACTCAGAGTGCAGGGAAGACTTTGGTACTTTAGTTTCTTTCCAATATCGTTATTGTAAGCAAAAACAAGCAGAACGTTTTTGAAGTGGCTTGCTTCTGGGCAATTAAAATTTGGCACCATTAGCATCCCTTGCTTACATCTCTACACCCTTCCCCCTCTCCACCAAATTCATGACGTTTGTGTCCAGATTAGATATGTAAATTTTCCAGGAACATTTCCCCCCTCCCCCCCAAAAAAATTTTTTTTCCTGGAAATTTTCTGTCTCTAGTGCAGATGCACAGCTGCCTTTAACAGTCTGCCAGATGTTTTCAACTATAATTCCCACTATCTTCAACCAGCATGTCAGGTAGTCAAGGAAGATGGAATTATGGCCCAGCACAAATGTAGAGCATTAGATTTGGATAGACAACTCTATTCAGAAGTATTGAATTCTTTGAGGTTTGCTGTCAAATAGAGTCAAGGGTTGCTATTCACAAAGACTTATACAAACTTTTCTAACTGATAAAGCTGGAATTTGGGATTGCCAAATGCCATTAAACATTAAAGGATGCCCGACATGAAAAAGAATATTTCTGTCACATTACACAAGAGTAAGAAGGGGGATGGCTACCTCTCAGGAGAGCTGTATGTTCCTTCTTGTATCAAAGGCTATATAGGCGGTGTGGTTAGTTAATGGAGAACATTGCCTGGGAAACTGTAGCTCATAACCTGTGTACAGTGGACCCTCATATAACAAACGGTTTGTATAACATAAAATCTGTACAACATTAAAATATTCCGGAGATAGGGGAAATTTACTTAACAGAATTGCCTATGAAGTGATTCCGTACAACATATACAACATATTGTATTGTCCATTTTAATCCTGCTGTAAACCGCCCAGAGTTCGCTGGAAGATGGGCGGTATAGAAATTAATTAATTAATTAATTAATTAAATAAATAAATAAAATGGTTGCGATTAGGGATTACTCTGTTTTCAGTGCATTCCTATGGGAAATTTGTATAAAGGAAACTTTGCTTAACATAATTTCATTTGGAACGAATTAATTCCTTTATACAAGGTACCACTGTATCTGGTAGACCACTGTGGAAACAGAATGCTCAACCAGATAAGCTTCCCCCCACCCCCCTTTGCATTTTCTTGGGAAATGACCTCCAGAACTGTTTAGGCATAAAGCGGATAAAAGCTAGCCTTCAGATATCTTAACGCATTTTGAACAAAAGCAGGAAATGAACAGCCAACTACAAGGAAAGGCAGATGGTGACAGCACAGGGTGTAGATCCGGAAGACTACAGAATGTGAGAGCCGTTGTTTGCTCCAACAAAATTAGAATCTTCTTAATTTTGTATGGAAGCAGCACAAGAGTATCCTTTTTGTTAAGGCAAGTCACAAAACGTTCCCACAATATAAACACAACATTTAGTAACCTTAAGTCGGCATACAGTACATAAACTACCTGACAGAACCTGCTAACATATTGACAAGTGTTAAACTGATTTGACAGCCATTGTCAGAGGTGCAACAAGTTGCAAAGCACTGAACATCAGCTTTTTTTCTTTTCTGTTGTCAGAAAAACATGTATATTTTTTCCATGTTCTGATGAACATAACTTGATTTTCTCTCATACCAGGAAATCCTTTCTTGTTTTTGTGAAGTTCTGAGAAACAACTTATATTATTGAGGTTTTTAATGTCCATTAAACTAAGTGGAATGGAATATTGGCAAAATTATCTTGTGCAGCCTCAGTTTGTCATTCTGAAACTAGAATCTTACCAGGACACATGTTGATTAATCATTAGGAAAAAATAGCCATACTTTCCCCAGACCGTACCATTCTGTTAAATGTGGGTAGAATTTTCAAACATATCAGATTCTACGATTTGAGTAATTATGCCTACAAAATATTGTGTGTAATGTAGTTGTTTTTGTGCAAATGTTGATAAATCCAAATAATCAGCATTTTCCTTGTCAGTTTCCTGTCATTGTGGAAAGCATTAAAAAAATGGCAGCTGATGTAACACTCTGAGGTAAATATTGCAAGCAACATCATTCTACTTATGAAACAGACTCTGTGTTTTCCAAAGAAATCCATTTGGCAGAACTATTCTGTATAAATGGAGTTTTGCAAATGAGAAGCGGAAAGTTTTAAATGTTTGTTCGATCCATAAGCAGGCATATTCAAAAGCTAGCCTATCTGTACAGGTGCATGTCAAGGTATTTTATATTGTACATTTGCTGAAATGCAGCTGCCACAATTGCAATACATAGATGATGATGCCATTACTTCACAATCAAACTTTTTACTTATATTAATATTAAATTTAAAGCTGCTTCCTATCTTCCATTTCAGGTTTTCAAACGCCATTTACACTGAACAGTTGTGTGAATTGGATTTTGTTTGGAAAACACAGTGGTTGGTTTTTGTTGTTCTTGTTGTTTTAATAAACTTGGACTGCAGCTCCCAGGCACCTCCACCCTCGAGCCAGCATCAGCACTGAACACACTGTTGGCCAAAAGTAACTTGTCGTAACTTGTGGAAGAACAGCAGGGTAGAACTGCAGATCTGTCAGTTCTAATCCTGTGGAATATACTCCAAAGTATGCCCTACTGAAAAAGCAGGACAAGTTTACACAGACATCTCTGAATGATGCTTTTGCGTTCTGCCAAGTCTTTGATGTTTACTTACATATGGCAATTTTGCTACTTCAGAGGTTGGTTCAATAGATGCACTTAGTCTAATGAAAGTGTTACTCTTTTATTATGCTTTTGATTTGCTATTAATGCCCTTCACAGACAGCATTAACCCTGAACTCAAACTTTTAGGGTTGTTTTTTTAACAAAATAAAAAATAATAATTGAAGCACTCATTTGTTACCCCTTCTTCTTCCTCAGAAGACATAATATAGTTCATCTATACAAGTACACTGGTCATGTCTATGCACTTAAGAATATGGCTATAGGTTGAGTATCTGTGTTATTTGTTGACAGCTTGGGGAAAAAGTGGTTACAATTTTTGTACTTCTGTTTAATGATCTGATAGATGCCCAGTCAGTGCCAGCAGGTGAAAAGGCTGATAAAAAGAGGGATGAATCAATTCAGTCTTCCTGCACCATCTCATTTAGACATGAGGGGTGGGGGGAAGAATAGCCGATTACCCATAGCCAGGCAGGTTCCATCTCTTTTCATTCTCCATCCTTTGTAGCAGAAGGCTTTCTTTTGTTCTGTTTTTTAACTAGCTAGTAACCTGCATAACTATGCTGACTGCTCCACTGTAGTGGGTATGGATTTATACACTGCTTGTCTCTTACAGTCACAAAAATGATCTTTTGCAGGAGAAACTTTCACTGCCCCCGAGTATACCAAGGGGGAATCTTGGTAAACAGTGCAAAGGCACTGACTTTTTTGCCAATTGCTTTCTGTGTTGATACTGTGCTTTTGTGATGATCTGGAAGTTGAGTCATGGCAACTGGACTTCTTTTCTTGAGAAATTGAAACGTCTCGCTGCTCATCCAAACAGCTTCGTCAGTCTGAGGAAAGCTAGTCGCAAGTCCTCCATTTTATAGTTTACTTTGACTTCATGTCATCCTGGTCTGAAATGGGCTCATAAGATGATCAATGGCCTGTGAAGGCTTGTTAGGTGGACAATAGCCTCAATAGGCCATTAGGTGGGAAATGGCCTAAGGTGCTAAAACCCATAAAGTATGGGTCATACTCATTAGCTATGGCCTTGGCGGTGGAGGTGTGAAGTATTTTTAATTTGTCTGGGAATTGTTAAAATCACTGCCTGATAAGTAACACATAGACTGTGCCTGAGCCCCCCACTCTGTTGAGAGAGGGGTTTTTAATACTCACATGAATGGCTTCCCTGACCCTTCTCTCAAACACCATTGGAGAAACTAAACAGCCATTTAACTGGAGGATGGCCCAACATAGGATGGGCAACAGTTCAGTACCAGAATAAGCAGTACACCTCCACTTGAAGGACAAAGGGCACTCATTCAAAGATGAGGTTGTACACATATTAGACGTAGAAGACAGGTGCTTTGATGAACTCACCTGGATGACTGAGAATCTTCACAGACATTTTGTGATGATGGACAGACAAAATGTTGACTGTGAAGCTGGTCTTTTTGATGAGTCATTTTGTCAGTAATGAACACATTGTTCCACTTGAACAAACTGTGGATCAAACTGTGCTTTATCATCTGTGTTTTGTTTTGTCTCTGGCTAAGCACACACTCCAAGGATATATTTTTATTATTGAATGAGTGGGAGCAAGCAAGGAATGTGTTGTTTTTAAGTTGACCCTCACAGTCTGTTCCTTGGGATATTTGTTGCAGTTAACTCAAGGTATGAAGTTTCCTGTGACTCACTGGTTCTGATGGATTCCTATGACCTAAATAAAATAAAATATTCATGTCCTGTAAACATTATAAAATAACCACCAGCATGTCCCATGAGTTTCTTTTTACAGGACACAATGGGTTGAGGGGTACTTGAAATTTTAAATCAGCAGTGGGTGTTAAACATTGCATTATGAGAGAAATGAATTGAATCAAAGAAGACATATATAATGAGTGACTGTGTGGTAGGGGGTCACAAGAAAGTCTATAAATCCTTTAACAAAATGCCATTTTACTAGTTTCTCATAGCTGGATAGCAGCTGTTTCTTCCAGTCCATCAGATTTAGGACACTCCCAAAGTGAAACTGACAATAGAGCAAGTTCTGGAGTATCAGATAACCTACGGAATCTCTCCACCCTTAGTCCACATTTTAATAACTACAAGAGAATTGAAAGATGGGGTCTGACAGACTATTTGCATTAGTCCACATTTTAATAACTACAAGAGAATTGAAAGATGGGGTCTGATAGACTATTTGCATATGTATGCACTGCCCCATGATGCAAAGCAAGCTTGTTTGGCTACCGAATATCTTAATCTTGTGTCAATTATTTGGGTTCTAGATGAACTAGAAGTTTGTCTATATAAGGGCATGATCTCACAAAAAGTTCATCCGGGGTTACACAGCAATTTCTGTTCTTCACTTTGGCATTTTAAATCAACGTCAACATTCTCGCAGAAATGTTTGTTTATCCCAAGAAGATATATTTCAAGTATCAACTCATTGCATTCTCCCCTTCCCTCTTATCCTTCTCAGTTGTTATCACCACCCTCTTGCCCACCCTTTTCATTGGCATTCTTTTTGTAGTTGTTTTTTAATGTTGAGCAAGTGAAATAGCTCTGAACTGAGAAGCATGTGATTTGCTGCTGTATCAAGCTAAATTAGGAGGATTTTTTTTTAAAAAAATGCAGTTTCCAAATTGCGTTGTAGTGTGAACAAAAGACAGACAAAAAATGAATAGGGTTTACACTTGCACCCTGCCGGATATTACAAATTGTCAATACTGTACTGTCATCTGGACATAGAAAGCAATTGCTAAAGGATTGATATAGGGAATCATGTAAGGCAAAATAATGCATCTTTAAACCCTTCCAAAAAGCACAAGTGTTGATGACCAAACAAAATATACTGTACCACATATTATTGCCAAAATGTATATTAGTTGAGATGGTTATTTACTTAACAATCCATTTTCTAAGAAAAGAATATCAGTATTTGAGCTTCAGCGCCAATAGGAATAAGTAATTGTTTCCCGAAAATGAAGTCATATCTGATGACTATCATATACTATCGTGTCTTGCTAATGTTGTACAAACAATATGCACCTCTGTACTGTTTACAATCACCTAGCAGCACTTATTATAAACATAAGCCTCATAATTTCATGTGCTTCAGCACTTGTTATATCACCAGTTTTATTCTAGATATGAATATAGAGGGGCGGGGGAACATACCAAGAATGAGATCATGTTTTGCAGTCTCCCATTCTCATTTATGATCCCTGTTGAATGGCCAAAGTACAGTCCACAGTCTCCCATATTTGTTTAGCCAGGGAACAATACATAGAGAGTGTCCAGAAACCATGTGATCTTTAATCCCCTCTTTTGTAATATGAATGCCATTCCTCTCAGTTGTCTGTGTTTTCCTCTAATGGCTATTCAGTAGCTTAGTTGGTGCAGGATTAGTTAAGAGGCAGATTTGCAAATCCCCTTAGGACGGTAATAGTTTTTGCCATTGAACACAATTTTTGTTTTCCAGACCCAGACATACCCTCCTGTCTCTCAAAGAAGAGGCTGGTAAAGCCTATATTAGCTAAAATGATCTGTATCATTTTAATCCCTCCGAAGGTTGTTTGTCTTTCATATTCCTATTATTTTTACACAAAGGAAGCATAAAAAGCCACAAAAGGACTAAAATTCAATAAAAGGAAAATCTTTAAAAATCCCTTGTTTTCTTGTGCCAAGCAACCTGTTCCTTGAAAGATGGGAAATTGCACACTTCCAGTGTAATCTCCACCATGATACAACTCCTACCTCCCTTTTGGTGATAGGAGCTCCCAACATCATAGGTTTAGACCAGTGGTTCTCAACCTGTGGGTCCCCAGATGTTCCTGGACTGCAACTCCCAGAAGCCTCCACCACTCGCTGTGCTGGAAGGGGTTTCTGGGAGTTGCAGTCCAGGAACATCTGGGGACCCACAGGTTGAGAACCACTGGTTTAGACAGGCAGTCCCCCACAGCTCATTGACAGTTCCATTCTGCTTTGATTAAGGTTTTTGCTTTGGAGGCTGTGTCTCACAGACCAAGTTTTCAGATTTCTAGAGAAGTGATATGTTGGAGGAAGGAGTAGAAATCAGGTAGAAATGAGCATTCTAAGTGTTGTTGCTTCTGCCAGAATCCTACTGGAACCTGGCCATTTCAAGTGGAAAAAAGGCTTTGAATTTGAGATGGATAACCCGGGCCCTTGCAGTGTTTTCCATCTGCATCTCCCATAAATCCTTACCTCTTGGCTGTACTGGCTAAGGTTGTTGAAGTTGTAGGTGACAATAAAGAGGCCAAATCTCAGTGCCAAAATTCTCAGACCATCAAGACATAGTCATTTTGAAAACTCTTAATCAAATAAAACAAACAAGTACAAGAAATGGAAAAATGGGGAATGTACCAAAGAGGAATATAAGCAAACAGCTAATAAATGAAGGGGGTGGGTTAAAAAAAGCTAAAGCGCAAAACGAACTTAGACTTGCCAGAGAGATTAAAGATAGTAAAAAGGGTTTCTTTAGTTATGTCTGCAGCAAAAGGAAAAATAAGGAAATGATAAGCTCTCTGTGTGGTGGTAATAACCAGCTACTAACAGGAGACAAGGAAAAGACAGAAATACTCAACACTTTCTTTGCCTCCGTTTTCTCAAAAAAGGAAGAAAGAGATCTGCCGGGACAAAGAGTTGATGAGGTAGGATGGGAATTGCAACATAGAATAGGTAGAGAGGTAGTACAGAAACACCTGGAAACATTACATGAATGTAAGTCTCCTGGGCCAGATGAATTACACCCAAGGGTATTAAAAGAACAGGCAGAAGTAATCTCAGAACCATTGGCAATAATATTTGAGAAGTCCTGGAGAACAGGGGAAGTCCCCATCGATTGGAGGAGGGCTAGTGTTGTCCCCATCTTCAAAAAGGGGGGAAAAGAGGACCCAAATAATAACCGCCCAGTCAGCTTGACTTCAATTCCTGGAAAGATCCTAGAGCGGATTATTAAACAGGCAGTCTGCAGTTATTTAACACACAATGCTGTCATTACAAGAAGTCAACACGGGTTTCTTAAAAACAAGACATGCCAGACTAATTTGATCTCTTTCTTTGATAAAATTACAGGCCTGGTGCATCAGGGGAATGCTGTGGATACTGCTTATCCGGACTTTAGTAAGACCTTCTATAAGGTTCCTCATGGTATTCTTGCTAAGAAGTTAGTAGAAAGTGGGATAGATAGTGCTACTGTTAGGTGGATTTGTAATTGGTTGACTGATCGCACCCAAAGGGTGATCATAAATGGCCTCTCTTCAGCTTGTAGAGATGTGACCAGTGGAGTGCCCCAGTGTTCTGTTCTGGGTCCAGTGCAGTTCAATATCTTTATTAATGACTTGGAGGAAGGAATGGAGAGTATGCTAATTAAATTTGTAGATGATACCAAATTGGGAGGGGTTGCTAATTCCCTAGAGGATAGGATAAAAATCCAAAAAGACCTTGACAAATTAACGTCCTGGGCCAAAGCTAACAGGATGGATTTCAACAGAGGGAAATGTAGGGTGCTACATCTAAGTAAAAAGAATGAATTGCACAGATATAGGATGGGAGATACCTGGCTGGAAAATAGTACTTGTGAAAGGGATCTGGGAGTCTTGGTGAACCACAAATTGAATATGAGTCAGCAGGGTGATGCAGCAGCCAGGAAAGCCAATGCGATTCTTGGTTGCATCAACAGAAGCATCGTGTCTAGATCTAGGGAAGTGATAGTACCACTCTATTCTGCTTTGGTCAGACCCCACCTGGAGTGCTGTGTCCAGTTCTGTGTGCCTCAATTTAAAAAGGATGTTGACAACCTCGAGCAGTTACAGAGGGGGGTGACCAGGATGGTTGAAGGTCTGGAAGAAATGTCATAATGAGGAATGGCTTAGGGAACTGGGAATGTTTAGCCTTTCAAAAAGAAGGCTGAGGGGGGATGTGATAGCTATGTTTAAATATTTGAAAGGATGCCATATTGAAGAGGGAACAGGTTTGTTTTCCATGGCTTCAGAGACTAGGACTCAGGGCAATGGTTTCAAACTACAGAAAAAGAGATTCCATTTGAACATTAGGAAAAACTTCATGAAAGTTAGAGCTGTTCGCCAGTGGAATATGCTGCCACAAAGGGTGGTGGAGTCTCCTTCTTTGGAGGTTTTTAAGCAGAGGCTGGATGGCCACCTGTCGGAAATACTGTGATGGGGGTTCCTGCATGGCAGGGGTTTGGACTGGATGGCCCTTGAGGTTTCTTCCAACTCCATGATTCTATGAATGTATAGTTTAAAATGTATGCCACGGGATCCTCAGATTAATGCTCACACTATAGAAATGTAAATTTATCTGATGCTTTGCAGATTAGTTTAAGAGCAATAAAATATGAGATGCCAGGTTCAAAATTGAAAGATGAAACGAAACAGAAACTTCTGTTTCGCTGCGCCCCCCCCCAGGGTGCGGGAAACCGTGGGGTTTTGGCCTCCCCCAGCACCGATCAGCTGGTGCGGGGGCTGGGGAGCCCAAAAAGAAAAGTTTAAAACTCCCACATTTTCCCCTATGTGGGGAAAAGGTAGGAGGTTTAAACTTTTTTTTTGCCTCCCCCAACCCGCATGTCAGCTGATGGGTGCTGGGGCAGGAAAATAAATATTAAAAAACCTCCTGCCTTTTCCTTGCTCAATCAGGCGTGGCAAAAGGCAGGAGGATTTTCTTTTTTTTTTTTCAGTGGAGAAATGGCTGATCGGTGCTGGGGCTGGCGGGGGGGAAAAGTGACACAAGCATCACACATACACACACCACACACATAACAAACCAAACCAAAATGAACTATGAAATGGGTTTTTTTTAAAGTATTTTTGTACAAAACGAACCCCCACTCTCCCCAAAATAAAAATGAAACAAAACAAAACTGAATTTTTCATTTGGTGCCCATCTCTAGTGCAGACCTTGCCTTTTTTGCCATTCTCAGTAGAATGGCTGCCTGGGTGGGATTTTTAAATTAGATTGTTATGCCTTGTGGCACAGTGCTTAAATGCCTGTACTGCAAGTAAAACTGTGCTCCCGAACTGGGGTTCAATCCCAGGTAGCAGGCTCATGGTTGACTCAGCCTTACATCCTTCCGAGGTCAGTAAAATGAGTACCCAGCTTGCTGGGGTGTGTGTGTGGAATGTGTAGCCTGCATACTGTAATTAAAATGTAAACCTCCCAGAGACTACTTGAAGTAGTGTAGGGAGGTGTATAAGCAGAACACTTTGCTTTGCTTGTTGCTTTGAAGATGTTTTTAGAATTACTTTTGTTTACCATTTCTCAGAGTGGTATTTGTTTGATCGTTTTTAGCATTTGTATAATTAGTTTGTTTATATTTCAATATTATGTTTTAATCATGAAAGTCATATTGGATCCTTTCTAAGGAGAAAGATGGAGTAAAAACCTTGGAAAAGGGAAGACAAGGAAGGGAAGGATGGACGGAGAAAGAAAGACAATTATTAGTTCTGCATGTTTATTTTGACCTCAGTCAGGAAGCTAACAAGTGTGCCTAAACTCGTATTTAACTTCTCAAACACTACATAATTGGAGGTTGCCTGGTTGGGGTTGAAGGAATCTTCTGGTATATTTTTAAACTAGAAAATTCATTTCATACTTCTGGAAAGACATTTAAAGAACACTGTGCCAATCAAACTCCATTTCAGAGCTGTATTTCCTGTAGATGCCAGTGAACATGGATGCAGTGTATGATGTTTGTTTGTTTGTTTGTTTGTTTGTTTATACCCTCCATCTTCCCAATGGAACTCCGGGCAGTTAACAACAATAGTAAATAAAAACAGTTCTCAGACACATAATACTACAAATAGCAAAGAAAAGAAAAGGAAAATAGGGGAAATAGGGGAAAATATTTGAAGCCTTACTGTAGTTTTCATTCACAAAGCTAGGGAAAATGAGCAGCATCAGTAAATCAGAAAGAAAAATGCTTGGGATTTCAACTACAGCTGCACTGAATTGCACAGAAACATTCTAGCAAAAGTGTATACTAATACTCAGGGAATAATAGGACCTCTGACAATACTCCAGTTGGGATTTCAAGCTACTGAATTGGAATCATGATAAACTGGCATATAATAGACCCAATGAAATGAAGGACAAAGCTGTCTCTTATACTTCTTAATATATATGTTGTTTAGAAGCTTCCGTTGAAAGCAAATGAAAAAAAAAAGGTAGCAGGAAGGAATAGGCATGACGATCATAAAAGAGGTCTGAAAAACAGGAAACTGTGATGTCAGTGGTATTGAAGTCTTTACAGGCTTTAAGTCTAAATTGCATGAGTAGTTCACAGAAGTGTTTTGTATTATGTATGTTATTTGAATGTTACCTCTAATAATCACAGTTCTATTTCTTAGGATCTTTTGCCAAGAATGACAGCGTACCACCACCAAGATCCTTCCCCATTTCAAGAAGTGGAGGAGATTATGAGAAGATTCCATGGGACGATCTTGATGCCGAGAATGACTTAGACCTTGGATCTGGAGCGGGCAATCACAGTAGAGCACGAATACTCTCGACGTACAACATGTCTAAAGATATTGAGCACTACCTGACTAGTGGGTGGCTGACCCTTTTTGTGCCATCAGTCTACACTTTGGTTGTCCTAGTGAGTCTTCCTTTGAACATCACGGCCATTCTTGTGTTTCTGATAAAAATGAAGATGAAGAAGCCCGCTGTAATGTACATGCTGAACCTGGCCACGGCAGATGTACTCTTCACAGGTGTCCTTCCTTTTAAGATTATCTACCATTTTTCTGGAAACAACTGGGCGTTTGGACCTGAACTGTGTCGCTTGGTCACGGCTGCCTTCTACTGCAACATGTACTGCTCCATCCTGCTGGTGATGGTGATCAGCATTGATCGCTTCATGGCCGTGGTCTACCCCATGCAGTCGCTGTCATGGCGCACAGTGGGGCGTGCCTCCGTGGTCTGCGTGGCCATTTGGCTTGTAGCTATTGCTGGGGTGATACCTCTGCTTATGACTGAACAAACCCAGAAAATACCTCGCTTAAATATTACAACCTGTTATGATGTGTTGAAGGAAGAGGAACTGAAAGGATATTACCGTGTTTTTTTCACCGTTTTTTCTTCACTGTTCTTTTTTGTGCCATTGATTGTTTCTTCCGTCTGCTATGTTTGTATCATCCAGTGTCTTAGTTATTCAGACATTGCAACCAAGCACAGTAAGAAGAGACGTGCTTTGCTCTTGTCTGTGGCTGTTTTCTCTGTTTTTCTCTTGTGTTTTGGTCCGACAAATGTTCTCTTGTTAACTCACTATATACATTTTTCTTATGAAAACTACTCGGGGGATATCTATTTTGCCTACCTCCTCTGTGTCTGCATTAGCAGTATCAATTGCTGCATTGATCCTCTGATCTATTATTATGCATCCTCTGAATGCCAGCGGCACCTTAGCAGTCTCTTGCGCTGCAAAGGGAACTCTGAACCATGCAACAGCAGCACCACTGACCAGATCATGACGCGCACCAGCCGAAGGGGTACTTGCACCAGTACGCTTGGGAACAGTGTCTACAGGAAGCTGTTGACATAAACCTTTGGGGTGCCTATGCATTTGGTGCACTTATGCTCTACAGAGCTCTGTTTTTAAGCTGTTGTACTGGAGAATATTCACATGATGAACCTTAGGGAACATCTGTGCAGCTTGTGTGGAGCCAATGCATGCATGCATAAACACATGCATAACATACAGGCATGTAACCAAACATACATGGCATTTCTGTGCGGTATCCCTATCAGAATAAAGCCAAGCAATCTAATGTCTATCAAAAGGCAAGTTTGGTTTTGTATTACAAGGGACAAGAATTTAAAGCTAAAGGGAAATAGAATGGCTGTTTACACTTGTGCAAGGGGACATAATTATTAACATAAGAACATAAGAAGAGCCCGCTGGATCAGGCCAAGGGCCCATCTAGTTCACCTTCCTTATCTTACAGTGGCCCCACCAGATGTCTTTTGGAGCACATGAGACAACTATATACCTGTCTCCTGATACCACTACCCTGTTTCTGGCATTTTGAGGTGTCGTCCTTTTAAACCTGGAGATAAGATGTATCTCCTCCATGGCTTATAACCTGCAGTGGACTTTTCCATCAGAAATCACTCCAATCCCTTTTTAAAAGACTTCTAGACCAGATGCCATCACCACAGCCTGTAGCAAGGAGTTCCACAGACTAACAACATGCTGGGTAAAGAAATATTTTCTTCTGTCATCACTCTCCTAACCATCAGTTTGAGTGAATGACCCCTGGTTCTAGTATTGTGTGAGAGGGCAAAGAGCTTCCCTTTATTCATTTTATCCAACCCCTACATAATTTTGTATGTCTCAATCATGTCTGCCCTCAGGTGCCTTTTTTGTAAACTAAAAAGCCCCAAATGCTATAGTCTTTCCTCCTTGGAAAGGTGCCCCAGCCTAATAATTGCTTTAGTCATTCTCTTCTGCACCTTTTCCCGTTCCAGTTCCACTAGGTCTTTTTTTGCGATGACATGATAATATTGGCTGTTTTTTCCCCAGTCTCCTTTCTAATGATCCCTAGCATGGAATTGGCCTTCTTCACCACTGCCACACACTGGGCTGGCATTTCATCAAGCTGTCCAACAGACCACACCTGATCTGTCATGGACAGTTCAGAACCCATTAGTTAATAAATAAAATGTTGATTGATTCATTTTTTCCTTATTCCTTCAGATTTGTTTCTTGACAAGTAAAAATAGCTCAAAAATTCAACAGTTCTTTATGCAGTACCCAGATACTCTTTAAACTTATTTCATCACTTAAGAATTTGAGAATTTTGTCCTGTTGATAATTGTTGAATTATTCAATGGGCAGTATTCCATTTCAGGGTTTTATTTTGTTGTAGAATTGCCCTGTAAGATGAATTTTTCGCAAGACATCCAGTAGGCAAACTGTCATCTTGCAAAAAATGCCTATCCCTCGAAATTCCATTCATGTTACAAAGAATTCGTCTTACAGGGCATTCTTCTTGCGAGTTACTACTGTATATTGCACACTCTTGAGGTGGAGCAGATCATGATCCCAGTTTGATGCAGCTTCTGGAGAAATGGGATAAACCTGCAAGCAACCTATTTAGCAACACATTTTCTAAAAGCCTTTTCTAGCTCCCAATTCTAGAAATTATTCAGTTTATAAATTCTGTTTAACATTGTCCTAAAACATATTATTACAGAAGAAAATTCAGCAGGACAAGGGACTGAAAAATGATACAGTGAAATGAACCCGCACTTTATAACTAGCAAGTAAAATTGGAGAGTAGAAGATCAAACTAAATATGACGTCCCTCTAAATACAGTATATGCATTATTTTAATTTCATTTATCAGTTGTACTAGAATTTTAACAGAAAGATAAGTCTATGCAATTTTAAATACTATATTTTACTATAGAATTTCATGGTATTTCTAATGTTAAAAAATTATAAAGACACCACTGTTTCCTGGCAAAGAACGTAAGATTTACTCATAGTAGTCTAAAAATCTACTTATCTGGGATAAAAACTGTGCTTTCTCTGAGTTCAAAAGGAGACATAAACGGAATAGGAGCCATATACGTTTAAAGCTAATATAAATGAATATTTCAGATGTGTGTCACTCTCATAATTCATTCTCATAAATATTTAGTTCTAAACATATATTCTGCTATATTTATATGTAGCTAATATAGTGTATGTTTCACCAAATGGAAAAGGAAAACACATAATTCCTTTCCATACATGTCTTCTAGGAAACAGATATTGGGAGTTTAGATTTTATTCCCACCTATATAAGTAGATATTGGATAGGGATTTAAATGTCTGATTTTCAAGCTAAGGGTATTTACTTGCTCTGTTGCAGGTACCCACATTATTCTAACAATTTATTTGGTATATATTGCATTATACCTTAGTAGTGCACTGTTGTCGCTTGGAATCCTATTAAAAATACAGAAACATGTGCTTAGTAGGGTTTTTTGGGGTAATAAGAAATAGACTTCATTGGAAAAATACGTGATTTCCTTTTTTTTCAGGTTGAGTGAATTATACAGTATAACAATATACATTTATCATAACACAATTTAATTGAATTTTATGAAGCTGCATATTGTCTGTTTTATAGATGAACCAACATAAGTGAAACATGTAAATACTATGCAATTTTGTAAAATTATATATTTCTGAGTGCAGCAAATATATTATTCTAGTTTTTGCTCTGTTAAAGCTATAACATTGATGAACAACCTACATGTGTTCTCTTATTTTTGAAAAGTGTAATAAATTAAAATTGTTTACCTGCTTAATTGATGGTGTTAATGCAATTTTACCAGTCTAGTATCTGCTCACTTAAAAGTTCCTTCTCTGAAACAGTGTGGCAAGAGAGTTATAGTGTCCAAGTCATGAATTGAATCCTAGTGTTATTTTTTTAAAGCAAGGACAAGCTGCTGGTGCTACTTAAGTCAGACTTGACTGTAACTCCTCAGTCCCCTTTTCTAAAAATTCTTGGTCAGCAGTAGAGCTATATTATAAAAGACATTACAGTGGTACCCCGACTTAAGAGCAGCTCGACTTAAGAGCAATTCGATTTAAGAGTGGAAAACTGTTGGCGTTTTAACTGTTGCCTTACAAATTTTAGATATGGTCTGCTTGACTTCAATTTTTTTCATTTTTTTGGTTTTTAACTTATTTTTTCAATTGTTTAGATAGGTGTCCCGACTTAAGAGCAAGCATTCACAACGGATTAAATTCGTAAGTTGAGGTACCACTGTAAATGAATTAAAAAACAGCAGCAGTCATACCACCCTAAAGGCCAGTCTTGGAAACTAAGCAGGGTCGGGCTTGGTTATACTTGGATGGGTGAGCACCTGGGAATACAAGGTTCTGTACACTAGGTGACAGGCCCTGCGACGGGCAGGCTGAACTCCCCCCCCCAAAAAAAAAGATGTATCAAAACAATGGATCTGTCTAGCAGACCCCACCACCAAGTGGGACAAACATTAAGAAAAAGAAGAAACGAATATTAAATTGATTAAAAAGAGACAGAAATATTTTCTACACCATTACAACAGTACAATCAGGTTATAAGATGTGTATTTTTTTAAATATCAGTTTGCTTAAACTGTACAGTTATTTCATTATATACTGTACCTGCCCTTCTTTTGTGTACTTTATTATTTTTGCATGAGTGAGACTAGTACACAGAAGAGGACAACCTTTAAAGTAAATAGTTCTGACCTTCCCAAATCAAACTGCCTTGTCATTCTTCATGAATGCTGTCCACATGTAAACTTTGTATCTGAAACCAGAAGTAGTTCATATAACACCATGGCACAAGAAACAAGCAGGGGAAGAATCTTGTAACAAATAGTCATCTGTAAGATGAAAACAAAAGAGGAAGAGTATTTGTAGCATAAGCAATAAAAACTACTAATCATCATGCCAACAGATATTTATGTATGACCATACCCTGTGCACAAGCCCCTCATAGCCCTGCTATAAATGATTTAATTCTTCAAAAAAAAACAAACAAAAAAAAACAACCTTCCAGTTTATGAGGGCACTTCCTCTGATAAAGGGAACACAAATTGACCAGATGGACAGTTAAATATTTTCAGTACTTGGGACCATACAGCATCTGCCCAAGGGCAGTACTCCAGACTGGCATGCGGTGGTGCCAAGCCAAAGACCGTTTCCAGATGTTCCATCCTGTCCTTTTTAATAGCTTTGGGCTCTTCACATAGGCCCCCTCTACTCCTGCAGCCACCTGCTGCTGGTGGGAGCTGCCTCACTATACCTGATGGAAGGACAGGTACAGAGGATGCACTG
Organism: Phrynocephalus versicolor; assembly: GCA_023846285.1. NCBI lineage: Eukaryota > Metazoa > Chordata > Lepidosauria > Squamata > Agamidae > Phrynocephalus > Phrynocephalus versicolor. Next base: position 12,732,686 of record JAHTLZ010000240.1, on the reverse strand, counting down.
AAAAAAATCCTGAGGAAAATGAAAAATATTAAGTTGTGTTTGTTAACAAGATCTAAAGCTCCATTTCTTCTGGAAAGGGACATTAAAGACCACAAGGAAATGCATTTGTACCCATTATATGCTTCCTAATGGACTTCTCAGAAATATTTCGATGTTAGAAAGTGTCTTTGGAGCAGGAAAATCATGATCGACAAGAAACCAAGTAGATGTTGTTCTTTGCAATGCAGCTTGTTAAAGCCTCATTAAGGCAAAAGAACAATTAGCAGAGCTGTCTCAGAATGTCTATTTAATACTTTGGGGAGCAGACAGATGGGAGAAGTTTTGTTTTCTCATAAAAGGCCACACCCTCTGTCCTACTCCAGTCTCTGTAAATTGATTAAAGTGAACTAATGGAGGAGAACGCCATTATACAGTTTAAAGTAGGCAGGGGGAAACTTTTTGACAGCACTCACAGTGGAAGAGCACCCAGTAGTGCCAACCCCAAAGCCTTGGGTTCCTGTTCCATCCTTTCCCTTTCCACATACACTCTATTTGAAAGAAATGAGATGGAAGGAGTTGTGGGAAACCTCCAGGGTACCACAGGAAGGGAGTGACCTCAGAGCAATGGCACTCTGAAAGCTCCCCCTGGAAGCCCACCACCATTTTTCCAGCACTTTGTTCTCAGAGACCTGGAAAGAGAAGCTAAGGTGCCTCTTGGGAGAAGACATGAACACCTCTCTGGAGAAACTGTTTTCTCTGTGCAGCGTGTTCTGCATCTTTTTCAGCACCACAACAGCAAACAGTGAGTATTTCCCATGATTTGTGGTTGCTTCCGTGATCCATCATGCAAGGCTTTATAAAGAGTCACAGAGAACAGCTGATTTACTGATAGATTACAGTGGAATAATTTTGCAGAATGGATCTGATCTGGATTGGTCTGTGAGCAATTTACTGCAGAGTACCGAAATGATTTGTGGTTGCCTCCATAATTCATCATGCACAGTTTTATACAGAAATAGGGAGAACTGCTCTGTTACTGATGTGTTACACTCTTATTTATTTATTTATTTATTTATTTATTTATTTATTTATTTATTTATTTGCACAAATTTTTAGCCGCCCCATTACCAGCAGTCTCTGGGCGGCATATAACAATATATTAAAACAATAAAACGACATGTTAAAAACCATCACAATAACAAACAGCTAAAACAATCAGTCAATACATAGTAAATACTGGCTAAACAAGAAGGTCTTTGCCTGGCGCCAAAAGGCCAAAAGCATCAGCGCCAGGCGGATCCCTGTTGGGAGGGCATTCCAAAGTTGGGGGGCAATAACCGAGAGGGCCCTGCTTCAACATGCCACCCACTCACCTCTTGTCTAGTTCTAGCTGATTTAATTAACATCATCATCATCCAGCCTTTTCCTCCAAGGATGGGTGGGTATACAATTCTCTTCCCTTACAACACTCAAGTGTGGTGGCATAGGCCAAGAGCAAATGGCAACCCGAAGGTTCCCCAGTGAGCATCATGGCTGAAGGGGTTTGAACCCAGGCTTCCCTAGTCCACACCAAATGCATTGAATTGCACTGAACTGAAAAGGAGGCACACAGAAAGCTGGCTTAGAAAAATCACTGCTCCATCCGGTTGCTGAAGGATCTGACTCACAAATTCTCCGTCAGTGGGCCGATTTCTAGTGTGGCTTATTATGCTAGGTAACAGGATCCCAGCCTTTTAAGGAAAGCTTGTAAAGGTAAAACAGTCATGTAAGCACAACATAATCGGTTCTGTATCTTAGCTCAGTGAGATAGGTATCTAACCTTCTTTCCACCTATATCCCCTATAATTTACTGTAGGGAGTTAAAGTTAAGGAAATTACCACATGGAGCTAAATTTTCTGAAAAACAGACAGTGGGAGTTGAAGTCTCTTCCACTTTGGCTGACTAAACCTCATCTGGATTGATCTGCAAGCCACTTATTCTAGACAAGTAGAATATAAAATATGGTCAGTAATCTACTGTCCAAAAGTGTGTTGCTTGCTCTTTTTTGTCACAGAACGATAGCAGGAAAATGCAGTCAACCTACTGCATTCTGTCTTCTGGAGACTTAGCTTTATCTTCAGCAGCTACCCATGACTGAAATTATGAATTTATAGGAAGGAAACTGAACGTTCTCAGAAGGGGTAACATGCAGTCTGTTTGCACAGGTACATATTGAAACCCAAATTAGATTTTGCAAATCTCTAATATATTTGTATTTATCCCACAGAAAAGAATTGTCTCTTGACTGCTGTAATATAATGTTGGCTGCAGTGTCTGTTTTAAGTTGTATTTTGCTTCTTCTTTCAGATTCGTCAGACAAACATATTGATTCGTACGACAGTAGCAGCCTTGGGCCCATTTCAGTCCAAAGTCAAAACGGAGAACATTTTCCCACCTCAGCGGGTAGAGAAATATACCGGACTAGCCCATGGCTAACCACTTTCATTCCTTCAGTCCACACTCTTGTTCTTGTATTTGGTCTTCCTTTAAACCTCATGGCAGTCCTTATGTTTGTGGTCAAAATAAAGATGAAGAAGCCAGCGGTTGTATACATGGTGAACCTTGCCTCTGCTGATCTCCTCCTTGTCAGT
>JAHTLZ010000240.1:12718905-12730066 GCA_023846285.1 Phrynocephalus versicolor | reverse complement strand
GGGTGATCTATTTTATGACAACTGAACTCACTTTGAAAATACCTCAACTCAACATTACAATCTGTACTGATGCAGTTGATGTTCCTGTGCTTCTGAAGTCCCATCGCTATTATTCTTTTGTCTTGTCTATCCTGTTCTTTTTTATACCACTCTTGGTTTCTGCTGTGTGTTATGTGAGCATTATAAGGAAACTTTCTTTATCTGATATAACTACCAATCGAGGTAAGAAGAAGCGTGCTATCCTCTTGTCCATGGCTGTCTTGTCTTCTTTCATTCTTTGTTTTGGCCCAATTAATATTCTGTCATTTGTCCAGATTTTTTTCTCAGATAAATATCTTTACAGGCTTTTTGCTGTGTATAGTCTGGGTCTCTCCATTGGTACCATAAACTGTTGCCTTGACCCCTTAATCTATTTTTAGGCCTCCTCGGATTTTCAAAGACAGGTCTGCAACCTCCTGTGCCCTGCAAAGCGATCTGATGTTGAAAAAGACATCCAGGCAACCAACAGCAATACAGCAACTTATGCTAGCGGCTTGGGGTATTTAATTCATGCATAATATTTCAAAGGCAAACCTTATCGAATATGTTCACTCATGAAAGTGGCCCGATGTGGAACAAATACTAAATACTGTTTAAGTATGCCATCCTTGTTAGGAGCCCTATGGTTTCAAATAATCAGTTACCTGAATTGGGAAAAGGATACTAGAGATGGACGCAATTTGCTTTGTGCCCAACTATAAAGCATGGTATTCTGCTTTTGACAAGGTTATACTGACACGGGCAATGATATTACAATCAGTTCTAAGAACAGCATAGAACAGGGCATTCTCCAAATGCCCACAAACCACATCCTATAGTAAATAGACATGGGCACGACTCGGCGAAATTTTTGTTTTTGTTTCCGTTTTTCGTTTCCGTTACGTAACAGAAACGGTAACGATAATTAAGCCGTCAGAACTCGAACTCGAACCGAAAAAAGAAAAAATTGGTCGGGTTTTTCGTTTTCGTTTGTGACATCGCGGCGATCGCGCAATGCGAAGCACAGAAAAAGTTTTTTAAAGCTTTTTAAAAAAAACCCAACTCCCGGCCAAAAAAGCAGGCGAAAATATGCCTGCCTGAGGCTTTGCCACCTACCAGAGGGGTGGTTTCTAGGGGGTCCCCAGCCTTTCCCCCCCTCTTCTCCTGTCCTGGGCTGCTTGCACCAGGCTGGGGGGGGGGTCATCCTCATCGTCTCGCCATGCCATGAAGTGGGGGGGATCCAAAATGGCGACCGCAATTTTTCTTTTGAAATCGTGGTCAAAAAACACACCAAATCACCACAGAAACATGTGAAATTTATTTATTTTAAATGCCTGAATTTTAATAGTAGCAGCAGTGGGTTTTTTATAGCAATAAAACGTTGTATTGATTTTATTTTATTTTATTTTATTTTTTATTTTTTTAAACCTGCCCATTTGGGCTGGGCATGGGATGGGACCATGCAAATTTTTTGAACCATTCCACCAATGGCATCACCAGGTTTTTGACTGACACTTCTGGATGTCTCAGAGGGCATAAAAAGCCGAGGCACCTTCCAGAAATCGCAGTCGGGTGTATGGATGTGGTTGAGGGAGGAGGGCTGGCTGCTGGTGCTGGTGTGATCCGATCGAGATTGAGGAGGGAGGCTGGAGGCTTTAGGATTTAAGTTAGGCAGGCAGGGAGGGAATTGAATTTAGAAAATAATTTCTTTGATTCCCTGCAGCTTTGTCTGTTGAAGGGAATAGCAGTTTATTCTTTATTTCTTCTCTGGCAGTTTGTGAGGATTTTTTTCTGATATTGGATAAAGGGGGAGGTTCGACTGGGAGTGGGAGGTGTGGATTTATTTTTAAAATATATTATATACTACCATTTATTTTCTATTTTCCCAACTTCAGTTTGCTTGCACACACACACATTTGGGGTGCAAGCCAAGAACAGAACCTCTATCCTAAGTGATATCCTAACTGCCCACTTGCCTGCCCACCCGCGCCGCCACCTGCCTGTGGCCACTGCCCACCCGCTCACCCACCTGCACCTCCCCCGTCGCCCGCCCCCCACTCCGCCCGCCGCCTAGGGCACAAAAACACCTAGCGCCGGCCCTGATTGTGGGATGCCCCTATACTCTGGGAAGTCAAATTGCACTAAATCGCGGTGGAAACGACAAACGACAAACAAAATGACGAAACGACAAATTTTTGAAAAATTTAGTGACAAACGGAAATGACCTGAAACGGACCCATTCCGACAAACGAAAACTCGAAACGTCATTTTTTCTGGTCGTACCCATGTCTAATAGTAAATTTAATTTTTCTGAATGTATGAACGGTAACAGCACTTTTATTTTGAGAACTTCAATGCGAAGAGCATTGTGAAATAAACAAAACTAGTATTTACCTTAGCAATTATTGAGTCCTGTATGTTCACTATACATTGAGGGAAATTTTGCACAGAATATTAGCTGAAGGTCTGCAAGATAAAAATCTTAAATAAAATACAATTTTAAAAAAAAGATTATTTGTGAGATGTTCTGCTTAAGTCTTCCAGTTGGCAAAAGTATCTCCAAGATATCATCCAACCTCATTGTACAGATGCACATATAAGAAAAAAATACCTGCAATCCAATCACTGATCTGCATCTTGGGTCTTTCCGCCAAGTTTGGGAGATGCCGATCCATAGGTTTGAGAAAGGAAAGAAAAATGAGCCGCAACTGTGGAATAAGCTCGTTCAAAAAAACTGTCTGCATCTCGAGAAACACCTAAATATTTAAGAACCATTTACACCTGTAGGGACCTGCTCAGGATCTTGATGGGGTGCAGGAATACCAGGAAGAGGATCTTTTCGGTGGTGCTTTTCCACCCACAAATGGAACTGCACTTCCCTGCGTGAACTCTCATTACTCCCCTCCATCTTGTGTCTTTTAAGCAACCTGCTAAGAGTAGTTCTGTCTGGATTAAGTGAGAGGAGAAACAGACATTTTAAAAAGCCCTTGGTTAGAATAGAAAGCAACACAATATTATTAGCAAGAGCCTTGTGGTTCAACTGAAGTCTGTCAAGACTCTCTTCATGAACAAAGTTCAATCCCAATGGGCTCAGGTAGGCAACTCAAGGTTGACTTTGCCTCTTATCCTCCCTAGAGTCATTAAAATGAGTAACTAGCTTATGGGGAGGGGGGGGGGAATGAGTAGCCTGCATCATTAAATTGTCATCCACTCAGAGAGTGCTTTAAGCACCAGGAGATGGCATATAAACATTAAATGTTATGTCCTCTACTTATAGGAACGGTGTTTATATGAACAGATATTTGTGCCTCATCTTCTCTTTTAGTTTTTATATCAAGATCCAATAGTTTAGCCTGGCAGGAGGCCCACAAGGGTGGTGGCTTGAGCAAAACCTTGTTAGGGATGCAAAATTTCACCCCAACCTAAACTTGGAATAGAACCTAAAATGACTAAACTGGGGTTATTGCACGTAGGGTGTCAAATGAGACAACAAAATCCCCTGCCCCTGGAAGGGGGGGGGGGCAAGCATTTTAAAAGAAGTGGAAGGCAAGCAATAAACAAGGAACATCTAACATGTGATGGATTGACTCAGGAAAATGATTCATGAATCACAGCTTTTAGTTGGGGAGGAAAAGAAGTTTTGGCCATCATATGCTGGCATTTTAGAAGAGGTAGCCATGTTAGCCTGAGCCAAGCAAAATGGGCAAAAACAAAACAATCAAAAATATTAGGAAGAAAACTATTTTGTGGCACCTTAAAGCCTAACTGCTATATTTTAATGTGAGCTTTCATGAGCTGGGAAGTGGACCTGTCCACTTCTGGGAGTAAGGTTATCTCTTTTGACTAAGCCACCTGGCAGATTCAGAGGGACACAGGGATACAAAATGGCCTTGTGAACTGCATGTGTCACAAGGATCACATATTGCCAGTTCCCGGGCACAGTTCCCCCAAAGGCAACCCCTCCCGAGGTTCCTTCCATGCTCTTGATAAACATTGCTTGTGTATAAGGGGCTCCAGCAGGTGGCAGCTGAACACAACATCTTCAGCCATTCACTCTGGGAGATTTTTTTGGTGCAAGCCCTACAGATCGATTTGAGGCATCTGGAGACTTTCTAAGCATTAAAAGCTGTTACTCTGCATGAAATGCCACATACCTATGTTTGGATAAAGAATACCAGAGTCCTGAATTACTCATTTCTACCACAGCAATTTCAATTAGCTGGATGGCTAGTTCATTGAGATGAAGCACTCGTAGCAGGATTTGGGAGTTCAATTCCTCCTAATGTGCCTTAAACCACCAGAAACGGTCCCCATACGTCAGAACCAACGTGACATCGTGCAGTTTGTTCATTTGTTTGTTGGATTTCTATACCATTCCCATTAGTGCTTGTAGAAACTATTCTAGGCATTTATAAAACTAAAAACTAGAGTTCCTCCGGGAGCTGGTTCCATAGAGTAGGAGCCTGAAAGATGAAGACAAATTGCAACAAGTTTAGAGGAGGGCAACAAGGATGATTAGGGGGCTGGAAGCTAAATCCATATGAGGAAAGATTGAAAGATTTGGGTGTTTAGCCTTTAGAAAAAAAAAGTCCAAGGGACATTTCTTCTGGAATGAGGGAGGTTAAAAACCACAAGGAAACGCATGTGCACCCATTATATACATCCTAATAGACTTTTCACAAATATGTTGATGTTAGGGAGCATCTTTAGAACAGGAATCCATGCTAAACAAGAAACCAAGTACTGTAGATGTTGTTCATTAGACTCATGAAGACAGGGGAACCATTAGTTGCCTTAGAAAATCTATTGAATATTTTGGGGTTTAAATATCTCCATCTATCCACTAAGCCAAATTTCTTTATTAGTTTCCCAATTTTAATACCCTCATTTGACATTTTTCTATTCTTTGTGTTGTATATATTTTACTTATAATACAATTTGTATCCCCCCCAAGAATGATTTCTCCCCATGCAAATTTTGTGACCTCCTTCATCATGTTCTTCATATATTTTGCTTGACCTGTATTAGGGTCATAATAAGAACCCATGGTTAATAATTTATTTTACAAATTTCCCTTCACTATGATATATCTGCCATCAGGGTCTCTCATTTGATGTATCACTAAAACCAGAAAAAGATCCAATGCTTCCTTCTTCCTACAGGCCAATAACATTGCAAAATCAGGATCATTATTTCCCTATCAATATTGGCACAAAAATTAAGTACTTTTATAATTGAGTATATTCATCCAGATCACTATGGTTTTATACCAGGTAGACAAATGTGGGATGCTGTCCACAGAGTCTTGAACATTATATATGCAGCTAATAAGGAAAAACGTAAGATGGCAATAATTCATTAGACGCACTTAAGGCCTTTGACCGGGTGGAATGGCATTGTACGTTTGATCTCTTGGAAAAATGAATATGGGTAAAATTTGTATTAAGGTGTTAAAATAATTATATATAGGGTCAGTGGCCACAGTGGGATAGAATCCAATAAGTTTGCTCTTTTCAGAGGAACAAGACAAGGTGATCCTCTGTCCCCAATACTATTCGTATTAACAATAGAACCCCTTGCAGGCAAAATAAGAGAAAGTGTGACTATTAAAGGACTGATGCTTAAAGATAGGCATCACAAAATAAACCTTTATGCTGACGATATGCTTCAGTTTTTGGAAAATCCATTAGAAAGTATCAAATCTTTGAAACAAATCTTACAAGATTATTGTCATTATACAGGACTAAAAATTAACTTTCAGAAATCTAAGTTATTATATTTACATATGCCCATAGCAGAACAAAATGAATTTAAAATAATGTCTCATTTAGAATTATGCTATTCAAGTTTTCAATATTTAGGGATATGGGTTATAAAGAATCTAAATCAATTAACTTTTAGAAATTATAAAAATTATTTAAATATATAAAGGAAAATTATGAATTGGGCCAATTTGAAATTAGAAATGTTGGGGAGAGTAGCTTTAGTTAAAGCTCATATCTTACCAAAATTGTTGTTTTTATTCCAAAATATACCTCTGCAACCAGAAATTTAAAAAAAATAAAATTATGGCAAAGACATTTAGAAAAGTTTATTGCAGGAAACAGAAAGAAGATAAGGTTTCTAAACAGCGTTAAGTACACTCAAGGTCAAAAGGGAGGGCTAGGGATACCACATTTGGAAAAAATATCATGAAGCTTTACAAATAAATCAAATCATTAAATTTATACAAACAGACAAAAACCCTGATTGGATTGAAATGGAAACAAATGGAAAGATGGATGTAGTAAATATGTGTATATATACAAAAAAAATCACTTAGAAAGAGAGAACAAATACAAAATGCTTTTATTTGTGAAATATTAAGGATATGGCAAAAATATATGAAAACATTTGCTCTTCCTATATCCCCTTTATGCACTCTGTTGGACCATCCAGATTTTAAATCTCAGGAGAAATATGTACCATTTAAACATTGGAGACAAATTGGATTCTATAGAATTAAGGACTTATTTGAGTCAGGGGAACCAATCACACAGAGAGAAATTGAAGAAAAAAACAAGACAAATAAGAAAAAAAACGGTTACAAATAAAACAAGAAGTTTTGCAATTAATTATTTCCAAAATCCAACCCTAGAAGATTATTAATAGAATTTGAAGAATATTGTATTCTAAAAGATAAAAATAATAGAATAAGATTGACTTTGCTAATATATAAATGTGCTATTGATAAAGAATATGGTAAAGGTAGAGGAGCTAAAATAGCTTGCGAAACAAATTTAAATATTAATATACCTGAGGAGGTATGGATGCGAATTTGAAACAAATGCCCATACAAGTCAATTTCAGCAAAAATGAAAGAAATGGTTTTGAAAATTTTTAATAAATGACATTTATGACCCACAAAGTTACATAAATTTAATAAAGATATATCAGATAAGTGTTGGAGGGGGGCATTGGAACATATGTGGATTTTCTGCCCCCAAATACAAGCATATTGGCATGAAGTTATTAATTGGCTAGAGATCTTGACTAATCAAAAAATAATTATGAATTAAACATTGCCATTATTTTAATTATTTACTGGACAAAATGAGATGCTGGCTAATAAAGAGCTAATTGCGAACCAGATAGGGATAGCAAGGTATGAGATTGCTAAAAGCCGAGGAAAACACAGGATCTTTTGTAACAGACATTTACGAATAGGACATGGCAAACAATGCTGATGGAGAAATTGACTAATAAAATTAGACTATATAAAGCAGAAACAAAGTATGGTCATTTCATGGAAACCTGGAAACATTTACTAAAATATATGAATGACTTAATTGAGAAGAAACATGCTGTAGGAAATAATTTAGATTGTTGGTGTCTTATTTTTTTGGATGGAAGTGGAAGATTGGATGTAACCCCTGTTAAAACATGTAAATAGCATGCATGTCACTATGTTATGTTAATGTTTCTCTTGTCGTTTGTCTTTTTTTCCTTTTGTTAATAAAATTTAAAAATTTAAAAAAATAAATAAATAAATAAATAAATAAATAAATAAATAAATAAATAAATATTTTATGACAACCGAACTCACTTTGAAAATACCTCAATTGAACATTACTACTTGCACTGATGTAGTTGATGTTTCTGTGGTTATAGAGTCCCATCGCTATTATGGTTTTATCTTACCAGCATCTATTCTGCTCTTTTTATACCCCTCTTTATTTCTACTGTGTGTTATGTGAGCATTATAAGGAAACTTTCTTCTTCTGGTATAGCCACCAATCCAGGTAAGAAGAGGCATGCCATCCTCTTGTCTGCAGCTGTCTTGTCTTCTTTCATTTCTTTGTTTTGGTCCAGTTAGCGTCCTGGCATTTGTTCTTTTTTTTCTCTCACACATATATATCTTTACAGGCTTTATGCTGCCTATAGGCTGGCCCCTCTCCCTTGGTGCCATAAACGGAGGGGGGAGATGTGGCGTGATGCTGCAGAAGGCTTACCGGGTGCTGTGAGCGCACGGGCACAGCGAAGGAACAAGGAAGTTTGGTGATGGGTGGCTGCAAACTGGCCCAGTCAGCAGAACAGAGCTGGCTCCCCCCTTCAGCCCCATCGGCCCTCCCCAGCACCATGCAGGCCATGCGATGAAGTCTTAAACCTCGTGGGGTGCTGATGCACCCCACTACTCCGAGGGTGGCGACTGTCCATTGGCTGTTCCGCACAGGCCAGTTGTGATCTGGGTAAGGCTGCTGGTCCTGCTCTAGGCCGCAGCAGGAGTCAGGCCATCCACATGGTCGACTCAGGCCTGCTCGCTAAGGGCCCACCCATGGACGAACCGCTCCTTGCTACCGGCTGAAGAGAAAAGAGGCTGCACGGTCTGAGGGGTCGCAATGTTTGGGGTGGTGGCCAGTCTCACGGTACTTCGCCTGAGGGGGGCAAAACTGTCCTGTGGTCAGAGGAGCTGGTGCGGAAAATGCCAATTGGCTCTCCACTGGCCAGAGTAACAAATATGGGACATTTATGGGGAAAAGAATACTCCGGAAAGATGGCAGGAAAGAGGGGTAAAAAACAGGTGTTTCCCGGGCCAATATGGGACATTTGACAGATCTGACTGGAAAAGCACTCCATAGAATCCATTTTTAATTGGAAAAATACTTATCCACTTATTCCTGGGGGGACCCATTTTGAAGTTGAATAACTCAGTGCCCTGAACCCCAAAGCTCTCCAAAATCGAGGGGCTGACTGATACCTGGGATCACTATTTTCGAGTACATAACTTTCCAATTACAAATTATTTTTTCCTGGGAGGACCCATTTTGGAGTTGAATATCTTGGCCCCCTGTGACCCAAACCTTTCCAAATTTGGAGGGCTTAAAAGGGGGAGAGTTCAAAGAAGATATTCACCAAATTTGGAGTCTCTAGGACCCAGGGGAGCCATTTTATAGCATAACCAGTCATTTTGTTTGGTTTGTTTCATTTTAGAAATTATTTTAAAAGTTTCTTAAAAAAACAAATTGAATAACGAAATGAAACAAAATGCTATATTTTTGTTCTGTGCCCATCTCTAATAAGTACTGATCTGTGTTGGTGGGTTTCTTGAAAACTTCTATTCCCAGGCCACGGTCAGGACTGATGATGACCACACAATCCAAGAAAGCCAGCCTGATATCTTGGGTGTCTTCCCTAGTGAAGTTAATATTTGGGTCCACCACATTGATGTGGTCTGAAAAGGCCTGTACTTCCTGAGTCTTGATTTTCACCCAGGTGTCATGTACATACCTGAACCAATGGGTTGGTATCATCCCTGGGAAGGTGCTTCATGCCCTTTTCTCCACTTCTTCCGTGTATAAGTTGCAACAACTGGGGAATCCATGGCACAACCATGCTTCTGTCTGTAAAAAGGCTCTCTCCACAACAAACATCCTAACAATCTTAAATAAGAGACTAAGAGAAGACAGCACCCTCAGCACCAGAAGCAACCTCAACCTGGACCATACATGCCTGCTCAGCTCCCAAATAAACTGTGTTCATTATAAACTCAACCTTTTTTCTTCTGGAATGAGTAATGTTAAGAACCACAAGCAAATGCTTCTGCACCCATTATATAGTTCCTAATGGACTTTTCAGAAATATTTTGATGTTAGAAAATACCGTATATTTGGAGCAGGCAAATGAAGATAGACAATTTCTATTTAATACTTTGGGGAGCAGACAGATGGAAGAAGTTTTGTAATTTTTTTTTCATAAAAAGCCACACCTTCCTTCCTGCTCCAGTTTCTATAAATTGATTAAAGTGGCCTAATGGGGGAGAGAGCCATTAAATCTCTTCAAGTGGGCAGAGGAAATCTTTTTGGCAGCACTCACAGTGGAATTGCACCAAGTAATGCCAACCTAAAGTCCATGGATAGCTCTTCCATCCTTTACTTTTTCACATACACGAGATGGAAGGAGTAGAGGGAAACCTCCAAGGTTCCACTGGTAGAAGGTGACCTCTGTTCTGCCTCCAAATGCCATGAACCTAGCAGAGCGACGGCACTCTGAAAGCTCCCTCCGGAAGCCCACCACCTCATTCCAAGCCATTTGTTCTCAGAGACCTGGAAGGAGAAGCTGAGGTCCATCTTGGGAGAAGACATGGGCACCTCTCTGGAGAAACTGTTTTCTCTGTGCAGTGTGTTCTGCATCTTGTTCAGCACCGCAACAGCAAACAGTGAGTATCTCTCATGATTTGTGGTTGCTTCCATGATCCATCATGCAAGGCTTTATACAGAGCCAGGGAGAATCGCTGATTTACTAATGGGTTACAGTGGAAGATTTTTGCAAACTGGATCTGATCTGGATTGGTCTGTGAGCAATTTACTATAGATTAATGAAATATGAGATACAGACTACACACTACGGTTTAAAAATGTGTTGCTTGCTCTATTCTGTCACAGAATAATAGCAGGAAAATGCAGTCAACATACTGTACTGCATTCCATCTTCTGGAGACTTAGCTTTCTTTTCAGCAGCTACTGATAACTGAAATTATTAATTTGTAGGAAGGAAACTGAACGTTCTCAAAAAGCTACATCCGCAAGTATATACAGTATTAAAACCCAAATTAATTTTTGCAGGAATCAATTATATTTATGTGTATTCCAGTGCAAAGATAATACTGTATAATTTAGATTATTTTAAGTTGTACTTTGCTTCTTATTTCAGATTCATCACAGAAGCATAATCTTTCAGACAACGATAGCAGCCTTGGGCCCATTTCAGTCCACAGTCAAAAAGGAGAGCATTTTCCTGCCTCAACGGGTAGAGAAATATACCTGACTAGCCCATGGCTAACCATTTTTGCTCCTTCAGTCCTCACTCTTGTTCTTATATTTGGTCTTCCGTTAAACCTCATGGAGGTCCTTATATTTGTGGTCAAAATAAAGATGAAGAAGCCAGCGATTGTATACATGGTGAACCTTGCATCTTCAGATCTACTCCTTCTGAGTATACTGCCTTTCAAAATTTTCTATCATTTTAGAGGGCAGAACTGGCCATTTGGACCCGAACTGTGTAATTTCCTCACCAGTACTTTCTACTGCAACACCTTCTGCTCGATACTGCTGATGACGGCAATTAGTGTGGACCGTTGCCTGGCTGTGTTGTACCCGATGCAGTC
>JAHTLZ010000240.1:12684825-12718895 GCA_023846285.1 Phrynocephalus versicolor | reverse complement strand
GGGGTGATCTATTTTATGACAACTGAACTCACTTTGAAAATACCTCAGCTCAACATTACTACTTGCGCTGATGCTTTTGATGTTTCTGTGGTTCTGAAGTCCCATCGCTATTATGCTTTTATCTTATCTATTCTCTTCTTTTGTATACCCCTCTTTATGTCTACTGTGTGTTATGTGAGCATTATAAGGAAACTTTCTTCATCTGATATAGCTACCAATCGAGGTAAGAAGAGGCGCGCCATCCTCTTATCTGCTTCTGTCTTGTCTTCTTTCATTCTTTGTTTTGGTCCAATTAGTGTCCTGTCATTTACCCAATTTTTTTTCTTAGAGAAATATCAAAACAGGCTTTATTTTGCCTATAGTCTGGCTCTCCCCTTTGCTACCATAAACTGCTGCTTTGACCCCTTGATTTATTATTATGCCTCCTCAGAGTATAAAAGACAGGTCTGGAATCTTCTGTGCCCTGGAAAGCATTCTGATATGGAAAAGACATCTAGGAACAAGCAAGGTATGCTAGTGCCTAGGAGTGTGTGATTCAGTTATAATATCAGGCAGTTGTAGCTATGAGATATGCTCCCTCATAAATAGAGTCCTCTTGTGGGACTAATAGTACTTCCCCACCCCAAACAACTGCACTTGAGAGCATTTTTATTTTTCGAACTTCTTTCACTGACGAAGCTGCTTGGATGAGTAGCAAAACATTTTGATCTGTCAAGGAGAGAAATCCAGTTGCCATGACTCAACTGCCAGAGAACCTCACCCGGATGAGTGAAAATCTTCACAGACAGTTCACCATATTAAGTAGCATAAATGTTTTTGCCCCTTTCCATCTTCTATTAAGTGCTTGCATCACTATTTCTAAATGTCATTTTATGTGAAACCTTTCCTAATTGTGTTCTGAATCTGCTTGGGAAATAAATGGCATTCTGAACAAATAAAACTAGCATTTACCTTAGCAATGACTGAGTGTGTTCATATATACTGAGGGGAATTTTACATAGAATTTTAGCTGAAGATTTGCAAGATAAAAATCTAAAACGAAATTCTCTCTCTCTCTCTCTCTCTATCTATGTTCTGCTTAAATCTTAGAGTTGGCATATACTATCTCCAAGGTGTGTGCAGATATCTTAGATTTATTAATTTATCATCCAATCTCTGTCCTGTATCTCAGATCTTTCCCCCCTGTTTGGAAGATGCTGCTCCACAGGTGGAAGAGGGGGAAGAAAAACCAGCAGCAAGTGTCCCCATGTAATTTAGTCATTTATTTATTTATTTATTGGATTTCTATACCACTCCCATTAGTGCTGTAGGCACTACTCTGGGCAGTCTATAAATACACAACATGAAATAGATAATATTAAACTTTAAAATAATTAAATTATAATAATAAATAGGGAGATGGTGTAAGCAGGTACATAAAAACAACCACTCAAAAAATCAGATGGAAAAAATAAATACCCAGCCAGGGCCTATGTGGAATTCCTTCTTGTAGAGTATGTTTTTTATTTGCCTCCTGAAAGTAAACAGGGAGGGGTGGTCAGCCAGAATTCCTCAGGGAGTTGGTTCCATAGAGTCGGAGCCACGGCAAAGAAAGCCCTGCCTCTTTGCCATGGCTCCTAAGGCCCCCTCACTGGGAAGATCTGGTGGGTTGGGTGGATGACATTAAGGACAATCTCTCAGACAAGTAACATGTACCCAGGCTTTATTTATTTGATCTGGAATACAATGAGCACCCCGTGAAGGCACAGCAGAACTGAGGTGATATGGTCAAATTTGCTCGCAACCACCACCTGCATGGTCACCACATTCTGGACCCATTAAAGTCTCCTGATCAGGCCAAGCGAAGCCTCACACAGAGGGCACTGCAGTAATCGATCTGTGAAATGACCAAGGCCTGCACCAAAGTCCAGAAGGGGATCTGATCCAGGTAGGGCTGGAGTTGCGTTATCAGCCTCAGGTGATTGAAAGCTGATCTTGGCATGGCTGCGATTTGAGATGTCCCAAGAAACAGCCAGATCCTGGAGAATGCCCACATCACATACTTGGTAATCTGGGAAATGGGAGGGCAGCACCATCCAGCCTAGGGCCAATCTCCCCATAACTTTCTGAGGGGACCTCCAAGAGCTAAATCACTGTCTTTTCCAGGTTCAGTTTGAGTCTGTTAGCTCTGGTCCATTCCGGATCTGAAGCCAGGGAACACTCAAGCATCTGGATGGCCTCCACTGCAGAGGCAGCAACAGAGAGATAGAGCTGGGAGACACGTTACTCCAAGTCTCCTGATGACTTGTTTCAACTGCTTCACAATGATGTTGAACAGCATTGAGGATAGTGCTGATACCTGAAGAACCCCATACTCTAAGGTCCAACGGTCTGACACATCTTCCCCTAGCTGAACTCTCTGAACTTGGTACTTGAGGAAGTACTGGAGCCAGTTCAATGCTAAGCCCCCAATCCCAACCTCCAAGAGCCTCTCCAGGAAGATACTGTGATTCAATTGTATCAATAACTGCTGAAAGATCTAGCAGTACCAACAAGGAGCATCTTCCCTATCTGTCTCCCTTAAAATGTTGTTGTGCTGCACGATCAGTGTTCCAAAGCCACCTAAATCAAGAATGGAATAGGCCAAGGCACTTCTGTTCTTCCAGGTACAGTAATAACTTGGTTTATGAGCATAATCCATTCCAGAAACATGCTTATAAACCAAAGCACTTGTATATCAAAGCAAATGTCCACATAAGAAATAATGGAAACTCAGATGGTTAATTATGGGTGCCCAATAGGCCATATACTGTGCACACAAAATGGCAATACTCACAAAAGAAGTTGGCTAGATAGAAGTCCATGGTTTAGGTACCTGGCTACAGAATGTCCTGTGCCTTGAAGTAACAACTGTATTTTACTTTCTGTTTTTCATGAGACAATAATAAAATGTAATTTGTAGCCCTATACACACTTCACTAGCTGCCCCATGAAGAGATACGGTTTGGAAAACAAGACAGGATGTTGGAAACAAATTAAATATTAATATGAATATAAAGAAAAATAAAACCCTAACAAGAACTCTCAATTGAAAACATTCCTGGCTGGTGCAAGCGAAACCTGACTTCCTTTCTCCTCCAACTTCTTTTGAGGCTTTCCTGAGATGAGACATTCCAGACAATCACTCGCAATCTAGCATGGAGTGAGAGAGAGCTACCATTGGCTCACTTATGATCACGTGACCTGCTCCAGGGCTCATACTGCAAGATATTGCTTGCTGAGCAAGGCAAAATTGATCAGGAATGGTTGCTTGTCTTGCAAAACACTCAAAACCAAGGTACAGTACTATGGTAGGTCTGCAGCTGATTTGCTATCATTCTCTCAACTTGTGTCAGCTCTCAGCCTCACTTATTCTTCAGATGTTAAAAAATTTTTTTATCATTTAAGGGGAAACATCACACAAACTGGAGGGCAGGAGGAAACTTCCTCTGTACACAAGGCTCCACATACTATTTGGAGGCCTGAACATCCAGGTTTTAAATAGCAAGTGGAGCAAACATATTGTTTCAATACCCATTGGTCTAGTTCACATCCTTACACTTCAAGATTTTTGCCACCCTTCTTCATAGCTACCCTTCTCAGTCTTGGCCTCCTCCTGACTGTTTGGTTACAGATAAAAGTTTCTTTTTGATCTTTGAGATCATACAAAATTCACTGAGATTTAAAGACCTGCTTCCTCTCAAATCTAGATCAAGGATGGGAAACATCTGGGCTTCTAGGTGTTATGGACGGCAACTGCAGAGATCCAACATTTCAGTGCTACATCATCTCCCTAGGATCTGTCATCCAACAGTACCTGGAGGGTGCCATGTTCTTGTTCTCTACAATGTTAATTTTAAGGGAGGCCAACAGGGGCCAATCGTCCTTGTTGGTCTTCCTTGACCTCTCAGTGGCCCTTGATACTGTTGACCATGGTATCTTCCTGGGGAGGCTCTCTGAGTTGGGGGTCGCAGGTACTGCTTTGTTTTGGTTCCGTTCCTTCTTGGAGGACCATCCCCAGAGAATATAGCTGGAGGAGATTACTTCCACCCCTTCAATTGTGGGGCGCCACAGAGGTCGGCCATCTCTCCCAAGCTCTTTAATATCTATATGAGACTGCTGGGGGGAGTCATCAGGAGGTATGGGGTTTCATGTCATCAGTATGCTGATGACACCCAGCTTTATACTTTCCCCCATATAAGTGGATGCCACTTTGTCCCTGGGTCTCTGCCTGGATGCTGTGCTGGAATGGATGAGGATTAATAGTCTGAGGTTGAACCCAAGCAAGATGGAAATCCTTTATGTAGGGGGGCTCCAGGTGTTGGCAGCTTGGGAAACTCCCTCAGTTTTTTGGGGGTATGACTCTTCCTTTGCAGGATGAGGTACACAGTCTGTGTGTAATTTTGCACCCGATGCTCACCATGGAAGCCCAGGTAGTGTCGTTGGTCTGTTCAGCATATTACCCTCTACAGTGGATCGCTCAGCTGTGTGCCTTCCTGGACCCCAGTGCTTTCACTATGTTGTTCCATGCAGTGATAATCTCTAGTAACAGGGTTAAGGAGATACCATCATATCACGCCTATGCTGGCTGCACTGCACTGGCTTCCAATCTGTTACCGCATTGAGTTCAATGTTCTAATGCTGACATACAAAGCCCTAAACTGGTTGGGACCTTGCTATCTGTCAGAATGGCTCCTACCACATAATATTGCCTGAAACACTTGATCTTCTCAAGCAGGTCACTTGAGGGTGCCCACTTCAAAGGATGCCCAGAAATCAGTAACAAGGAACCAGGCTTTCTCAGTGGCGGCCCCTCGCTTATGGAATCAACTCCCTGCTGAGATTTGCGCTATTAATCTTTAAAAAACATCTCAAGACATGGATATATAGAAAGGCTTTCCCTGGCTATTAATTCATCCTTTCTCGATTCACTGATCTTTAATCCGCCCTTTCTGTTTCCATTATTCCCCCTGTTCTTTGAGTGATTTTTATGATGTCATTGTTTAGTTACATTCATTTTGCTTATTAGCTTCATGATTACACTGTATACTGTTTTATTTCTTGAATTATTTGTACACCACCCAGAGTGTCCTTGTTGCTAGATGGTGCAGTATATAAGTCTAATAAATAAATAAATAAATTTAAGATGGGGCTACATTGCAATACAGTAGTCCCCCTCTATATTGTGGTCCATATGTTGCGGGACCGCTATATCTCGGGACCACAATATATAGAACCCGCTGCTATCACCGCCGCCTTCCCCTCAACCCTCACCACTGTCACTGTTGCCATCCCTGCCACTCCCACCACTGCTAGTGCCACCACAGTCACTTTCACTTTCCAAAGCAGCCTTGGAGAGGGGGGATGACAATAGCAGTGAGGAGGTGACGGCATCCATGTACTGCGGATTTTCATTTATCCTGGGTGTTTTAGAGATACAACCCCCGTGATAAACAAGGACTACTATATATTTTCTAGTTACTCATATTTTAGTCTGATGCAAATCAGTTCAACTTACCTGACTGCTCATCAACTGGAAGAACCAGTTTTAGGAAAACTTAGGTCTCCTTGGTTCATAGATTGGTGGCCAACTTTATATCATCCTGTACTTTTTTCACCAGATTGCTTCAGAATGTGATTATACTACTTGTAAAAGTCTTTACTGGTTGGTGGTTTGAGAGGAGTTTTAAATGTATTGTTTCATTTTGTGGTTTTAAAGGTATTTTGATGTTAGTAACCATTTTAATATAATACTAATAATTCTTTTTTAAAATATCATATACTTACTGTTTTTAGCTTTTAAAGACTGTTTTAGATTATGTAAACCACCTAGACCACCCAGGGTCCTTTTGGGGTGAAAGATGGAATACAAATATTTGAAATAAATAAAATAATAAATTAATAAATAGAAGTCATCCGATAACTATTTGTTTCTTAAGAGGTAGCCTAAAGAAAATGCCTTCCTCTCAATCTCATTAACCTCACTGAAGTGCTATGATGAGAAAGTGGGGAGACAATTTATTGCAACTTCCTGCAAATGATGGCTGGTGTTTGATGACACATCATGTTGGTTCTACAGCTATCCATGCCCTCCCCTAACCTTAATCTTTACAGAGTTTGGGCTCAAAAGGAAATGGGTAAAGAATCTGAGGCCATGAGGCCTGCAACAAGGAGAAGCCCCCAAACAGTCATTTGAATTGGAAAGGGTAAAAGGAGATAGGTAAGTATTTTAGGTAAGCATTTAGAGTACAGTATGTCTCAAAGACAGGGAAGTCTATCCTTTTTATGTCATGACAAAAATACAATTGACAAGGCATTATTTTCCTGATCCTTGCTTGCCCCATCTCTGTAACATCACTCTGTAACATCACTAGCATCACTAAGTTCTACCTCTTGACATGGAAAGCTCAGGGCATTTTTCCGGAGGTACTGAGGTAGCAACCCTATTTTGGACAATTGGCTGATAGTTGTGATAGTAAGAAATGGGCAGGGCCTGAGATGAAGCAAGTGGGCACTTCCTCTCATTTAGAGAACACAAGTTGTCCAGATGGGAAGTTGAATCTTTTCAGTGCTTGAGACCTTACAGCATCTGTCCAAGGGCAGTACTCCAGACTGGCATGGAGCGATGCCAAGCCAAATTTTTTTTGCAGATATTCGACCCTTTCCTTTTTAACAGTGTTGGGATCTCCACATAGGCCACCTCTACTCCTGCAACCACCTGCTGCTTGTGGGAGCTGCTTTGCTATCCCTAATAGGGAGGGGAATATGCAGAAAAGATGAAATTACTAGACATGGGCACGACCAGAAAAAATGACGTTTCGAGTTTTCGTTTGTCGGAATGGGTCCATTTCGGGTCGTTTCCGTTTGTCACGAAATTTTTCAAAAATTTGTCATTTCGTTGTTTCGTTTGTCATTTGTCGTTTCCACCGCGATTTAGTGCGATTTGACTTCCCAGAGCATAGGGGCGTCCCGCAATCAGGGCCGGCACTAGGTGTTTTTGCGCCCTAGGCAGCGGGAGCGGGCGGGCGGGCGGCGGGGGGAGGTGCGGGCGGGCGGCGGTGGCAGGGGGCCATGGGCGGGCGGCAACAGCAGCAGGGGGAGGTGCGGGCGGGCAAGTGGGCGGCGGCCATGGGCAGGCGAGTGGGCGGGTGGCAGCGCGGGCCGCAGGCGGGTGGCGGTACGGGCGCGCGGGCGAGTGGGCAGTTAGGATATCACTTCGGATAGAGGTTCTGTTCTTGGCTTGCACCCCAAATGTGTGTGTGTGCAAGCAAATTGAAGTTGGGAAAATAGAAAATAATGGTACCCTCCCTCCTCAATCTCGATCGGATCACACCAGCACCAGCAGCCAGCCCTCCTCCCTCAACCACATCCATACACCCGACTGCGATTTCTGGAAGGTGCCTCGGCTTTTTATGCCCTCCAAGACATCCAGAAGTGTCAGTCAAAAACCTGGCAATGTCATTGGTGGAATGGTTCAAAAAAATTGCATGGTCCCATCCCATGCCCAGCCCAAATGGGTAGGTCTAAAAAAAATAAAATAAAATAAAATAAAATAAAAGCAATATGACGTTTTTATTGCTATAAAAAACCCACTGCTGCTACTATTAAAATTAAGGCATTTAAAATAAGTAAGTTTCACATGTTTCTGTGGTGATTTGGTGTGTTTTTTGACCACGATTTCAAAAGAAAAATTGTGGTCGCCATTTTGGATCCCTCCCCACCGCATGGCATGGCAAGACGACGAGGATGACCCCCCCCCCAGCCTGGTGCAAGCAGCCCAGGACAGGAGAAGGGGGGGAAGGCCAGGGATCCCCCAGAAACCACCCCTCTGGTAGGTGGCAAAGCCTCAGGCAGGCATATTTTTGCCTGCTTTTTTGGCCGGGAGTCGGGTTTTTTTTAAAAAAGCTTTTAAAAACTTTTTCTGTGCTTTGCATTGCGCGATCGCCACGATGCCATGAACGACAACGACAAATCAGACCCAATTTATCGTTTATCGGTTCGAGTTCGAGTTCTGACGGCTTAATTATCATTACTGTTTCCGTTACGTAACGGAAACGGAAACAACAATTTTGCCGAGTCGTGCCCATGTCTATAAATTACAGTGATTGAAGATATATTGATGCACTGAAATACATCCAGTGCACAAAGAAAAACAATAAATTGTTTTCATTAATGATTTTGACTATTCTGTTTCGTCTGGAATCTGCACCAATGACATACTATACTTCCTAATGGAATTTTTTTCGGAAATATTTTGATGTTAGAAAGCATTTTAGGAGCAGGAAAATCATGATGGAACCAAGTAACCAAGTTAGATGCTATTCTTTACAAGGTAGCTTGTTAAAGCCTCATGGAGGCAGAGGAACCATTAGGAGAGCTGCCTCAGAATGTCAATTTGATACTTTGTGGAGCAGACAGACGGCAGATGTTTTATTTTTTAGAAAAAAAAAACAGCCGCACCCTCCTTCCTGCTCCAGTCTCTGTTAATTGATTAAATTGATCTAACGGCATATAGTGCCATTACTGTACTTTTCAAATGGACATAGGATATCTTTTTGCCTGCACTTGCGGTGGAAGAGCACTTAGTAGTGCCATCCTAAAACCCTTGGGTTCCTGTTCCATCCTTGATTTATTCACATACACTCTTTTTAAAAAATGGAAGGAATAGAAGAAAACCCCAGGTTTCCACTGGAAAAGAGTGGCCTCTGTGCCTCCTCCAAATGTCATGAACGTAGCAGAACGATGAAACTCTGAAAGTTCCCTCTGGAAGCCCACCACCACTTGTCCAGTCATTTGTTCTCAGAGACCTGGAAACAGAAGCTCAGGTCCCTCTTGGGAGAAGACATGGACGGCTCTCTGAAGAAACTGTTTTCTCTGTGCAGTGTGTTCTGCATCTTATTTGGCACCACAACAGCAAACAGTGAGTATCTCCCATGATTTGTGGTTGCTTCCGTGATCCGTCATGCAAGGCTTTATAAAGAGTCATGGAGGACTGATTTACTGATGGGTTACAGTGGAAGAATTTTGCAGACTGGATCTGATTAGGATTGGGCTGCAGGCAGTTTACTCCAGAGTACCGAAAAATAAGATACTGCCCGCATGCTACTGTTTCAAAGTGTCTTGCTAGCTCTGTTCTGTCACAGAATGATAGCAGGAAAATGCAGTCAACATACTACATTCTATTTTTAAGAGACTTATTGTCATCTTAAGCATTACTAATGACTAAAATTATTAATTTGTAGTAACAAAACAGAACATTGTCAAAAAGAATAATGTGAAGTCTATTTGCACAGCTATATATGAAAACCCATATTAAATTCTGCAAACCTCTAATGTTTTTGTATTTATTCATTGGAAAAGAATTGTCTCTTGGTTGATGTTTAGGCTGCTGTTTCTGTTTTAAGTTGTACTTTGCTTCTACTTTCAGATGCATCAGACAAACAAATTCTTTCATACAATGATTGTAGCCTTGTGTCCATTAGAGTCCACAGTCAAAAAGGAGAGCCTTTTCCCGCCTCAACGGGTAGAGAAATATACCTGACTGGCCCATGGCTAACCACTTTCGCTCCTTCACTCCTCACTCTTGTTCTTGTAGTTGGTCTTCCTTTAAACCTCATCGCAGTCCTTATATTGGTTGTCAAAATAAAGATGAAGAAGCCAGCGGTTGTATACATGGTGAACCTCGCCTCTGCGGATTTGCTCCTTCTTAGTGTACTGCCTTTCAAAATTTTCTATTATTTTATGGGACATAACTGGCCGTTTGGACCTGAAATGTGTAATTTTCTCACCAGTACCTTCTTCTGCAACACTTTCTGCTCGATAATGCTGATGACAGCAATTAGTGTGGACCGTTGCCTGGCTGTGTTGTACCCGATGCAGTCCCTGTCATGGCTCACGGTGAGGCGGGCCTCCTTGGTGTGTACAGCCATCTGGCTTTTAGCCATTGCCGGGGTGATCTATTTTATGACAACTGAACTCACATTGAAAATACCTCAACTCAACATTACATTCTGTGCTGATGCTCTTGATGTTTCTGTGGTTATGAAGTCCCATCGCTATTATGCTTTTGTCTTATCTATTCTGCTCTTTTTTATACCCCTCTTTATTTCTACTTTGTGTTATGTGCGCATTATAAGGAAACTTTCCTCACCCAATGTAAACACCAAGCCAGGTAAGAAGAGGCGTGCCATCCTCTTGTCCGCAGCTGTCTTGTCTTCTTTCATTCTTTGTTTTGGTCCAGCTAGTATTGTGGCATTTATCAATGTTTTTCTCTCAGATATATATTTTGACAGGGTTTATGTTGCTGGCAGTCTCTCCCTCTCCCTTGGTACCATAAACTGCTGCCTTGACCCCTTAATCTATTACTATGCTTCCTCAGAGTGTAAAAGACAGGTCTGGAATCTCCTGTGCCCTGGAAAGCATTCTTTCCATGTTGAAAAAGACATCTAGCCAAGAAGGAAGATATGCCAGTGACCAAGGGCATTCGGTTCAAGCATAATATCTGACAGTTCCACCTATGAATTGTGCTCACTCATAAACAGAAGCTTTATGTGGGACTAACAGTATTTTTCCCCAAACAACTGAACAGCGAGAACACTTTTATTATCTGAACTTCTCTCACCATGTCAAGTAGCATAAATGTGTTTCTACCCATTTCCATCTTCTGTTAAGTGCTTGTACCAATATTTCTAAATGTTATTTATATGAAACATTTCCTAATTGTGTTCTGAATCTACTTGGGAGATAAATGGCATTCTGAAGGCAAAGAGCAGAGTGAAATAAATAAAGCCAGCATTTACCTTAGCAATGAGGGAGTGTGTTCTTATACACTGAGAGAAATTTTGCATAGAATTTAGCTGAAGATTTGCAAGATAAATATCTAAAACAAAAATATATTATGTGCAGGATGTTCTGCTTAAGACAGTCCTCCAGTTGGCAGGAGTATCTCCAAGGTGTGTGCAGACATCTTAGATTTATTATCTTGTCCAACCTGAGTGTAATGACGCATGCATAAGGAAAAAAAATGTATGATCCAATCTCTGACCTGCATTTTAGGTCTTCCCCCTAGTTTGGGAGATGCTGATGTACAAGTGTGAGAAGAAGGGGGAAAGGAGCAGGAACTTTGAAATACAGCCATTTAAAAAAAGCTGTGAGCATCTCCAGAAACACCCATATATTTAAGAACCATTTACAGTTGTAGGGACCTGCTCAGGATCTTCTTTTTTTATTTTTTCCAAAGTTGAGGACAGGTCGGAGAAAAAAGAGAAAAGGTGCAACTGGGATAAGGGACCTGCCCAGGATCTTGTTCATTCCAGGAAGAGGACCTTTTTCTGGGGTGTTCTTCTGTCCACAAATGAAATGGCACACCTCCCCACATGAAATCCCATTACTCCCCTCAGTTTTGTGTTTTTTAAGCAAGCTGTATAAACTTGTTTGTTCTGTCCAGATTATGTGCGAATAGAATTAGATATTATAAACAGCCCTTGGTTGTAACAGAAAGAAAGCCGGTGTTAAAGGAAGGGCCTTGTGGTTAAACTGCAGTGCTGAAGTCAAGACACTCAAATCATTGTCAGAGGAGTCGTTTGAACTGTGCTTTCAGAGCAGCCATCCCTGGGACTTGCTTCACATCTCATGTCCATACAGGACTGAAATGGTTCTTGTCATGCATCGGTAGTTGTATCAGTGTACATGATTTAGGCATTCTCTTTCAAAAGTCCAGCCCAAGCCATTTTATTTAAAATAGACAAATCTACCAAAATGTATTTCCTTTTCCTGTTTGCCCAGGAAAACCCATTGGCCTGTTGGCAGGGTTACCAGTGAGTCACTTTTGTCACTTTTATTCACATTTTAAAAATCCACTCCCTTTTGTCACTTTTCCAGAAATATTGCCACTATTGTCACTATTTCAGAGCTCAAGGAGCTTCCAAGGTGTCCCCCCTAAAAAAAGAGGAGGTGAAAACAAAAAAACAAAAACAAAACAAAAACAAAACCTTAAAATGGCCGACTAGGCATAGCTAGGTACCGCCATCTTTGCTTTGGCCTGCGCCTGGCCCATGTACTCTGAGCCAGCCAATCAGAAAAGGCTGGCTCAGATTAGGAAGTTCAAATTGACCCTATAGCACAGGGGGCCTCAAAGTTTTCAAACAGCGGGCCAGTCCACCACCACCCAGACACCACTGGGGACTGGACAACAGTCCAAAAAAAAAAAAAGGCCAACATGGAAAAAGGGGGGAGGGAGGGACAAGTTGGCGGAGCCCCCACAATCAGCCCATGATCAGTGCATCTCCAGGGCTCCAGCAATGCCTCCTGCTCTGGATCTTTGCCCTGAGGTGCCGCTGCTGGAATCCCTCTGCAGTGCCTCTTCCTCCTCCTCCTCCTCCTCCTCCTCCAGTGGCAGTGGCTGGAGCGGCTCTCATTCCTTCCTTCATTGCGTCGGGAAGGAGGTAGCAGCCCAGGCAAACTTAGGCCCCTCATCACCTTCTGGGAGGTCACTCAAGATCCAGCCATGCACCCTGGCCACCACACACTTTCTGCACCATGGAGGGAAAGCTGCCTCCTCTCTTGGCCTGGCCCAGCCTGACCCAACTTGTTGAGCTGCAAGGGAGGGAGGGAGGGACCAAGGGCTGGGAAGGATGGAGGGGAGGTAGGAAGGCCTGACCAAAGCCACCTGCAGCCCGCTCACTGGCCAAGCCCAGCCAGGCTCCAGTGCTCTGTTGGCTCGCCAGCCTGCCCATCACCAACCGGGGAGAAATGCAGCCCTGGAACCCTCCCAGGAAGCAGGCCCGGGCCACCGTTGGCCTTCCCTTTCCTTTCCTTCTCTTCTTTCTCCTCCACCTCCTCCTCCCTGGTCTCTAACCCAGTGGTGGTGGTGGTGGTGGCCTCTGCCTCCAGCCATGGCTGGGCTCCCTCCTCCCCTCCCTCACTCCACAGAGCAAGGCAGCAGCTTGGAGGAGGCTGGGTGGGCGGGAAGTAGCTCTGTTTCCGCCTCGGTCACCCACTGTCTATCCCTCTGTCAGTCCACTGCTGTAGCTGCTCCAACTCGGATGGATGGATGGCACTGCCTCCGCCTGCCCCCTTCCTCCCTCACAACCACAATAACACATGTGGTGGCCACACAAGGCAGACAGGCAGGTGGGCGGGGTGGAGGAGCAGGGGTGGGGCCTCAGGGCCATGGAGGGAGTGGGAGACCTTGCTGTATCTCTTCCATTTTAAATTGCCCCGCTTGGCTGCAGCCTGTGCCCCGACCATCTGGGCAGCAGGTGGGGGGAGCAAGGGACCTTGCAGTGGCCCTCCCACTTTGAACGGCCCCACTAGCCAGCATGCTGATCATCTGGGTGGTGGGCGGGGAGAATGGGATGTGAGAGAGGGACCCCACAGGACAACAAGAATGAGAGTCGTCCGTCTGGCAAGATAGAGGACATCAGGAGCGAGGACCAAGCGATGGAACAGGAGCCAAGAAAAGACTTAGGCGCGCGAAGGAAGCAATTGATAGGAGTAAAGGACATAACGGGCTTAGAAGGGGATAAAGAGCCAGAGTTCTTATGGGCAGTGGAAGAGGGAGATGACAAGGGGGCGGAGCCTATACCAGCTGACACGCGCGAGAGGGGAGGGAAATTTGACAGTTGTGGGAGTCAGTTAGTTTCCGTTGGAACACAGACGGAGGAGGATGGCTGGAAGCAAGGGGAAAAGACAGTAAGAAAGATAGGCTCTCAGGAGATAACCTGGGCAGTCACGGTGAGGCCCCTCCGTTGGCCTGAAACCTCGGAGAGGTTTCAGAAGTTATGGAGGAGGGAACCGAAACCCAATCCCCTCGCTCAATGGGCGAAACACCCATGTTGTGGAACCAGATGTATGGGTCGAGGGGGGAACATCCTTCCTCTTCCGTGAGGGAATCAGAGCCGGGAGTAAAGCAGTTTGAACTCAGTTTACAAGAAGATGGTTTATTGTTTAATGTTCATAAACCTTGTTCAGTGTTAAATATTAATGAAGAAAACCGAGCCTACAGTTTGTTTGATACTGTAAGAAATAAAAATCCTTTTGAAGTTAAAGTCAAAGAGAATCTACGTCTCCCATCTATGTTCGAGTCTCCTGCTCAAACCCGTGAACCCTTACATGGGGGAAGCACCGCTTTGAACTGCCTCAGCAATAGAAGCAGCTGCAGAGGTTGGCTTGCTCGCAAAGCAGGGGGTAGGTGGGGGTCTGCAATTGGTCCTGGGGGCCAGATTCAGGAGCCTGGGGGGCCACATCTGGCCCCAGGCTGTAGTTTGAAGACCCGTGCTATAGCCAAAAAGAGAGCTATTGTGCATTTAGCAGTGGCTAGGATCAGCAGCAGGAGCAACAAGAAGTGGGCGTATCTCTTTTTCAGTGTGTGTGGGGGATACACCAGGGAGGGGGGTCTTCTAGTGGCAGCTGGGAGGGGCCCGGGGTGTCTGTACTGTGGCCTAATGACTGTAGTTGGAACTGGGGGTAGGGGTGGGGATAGGTTTCCCTTGCTTTAATTGCATTATATTGCTTTGCACCGAGTTACATGCGTTTGCATTAAATTACATAGGAATCACACTGCTATGTCACTTAATGCAATTTAGTTGGATGTTTTGGTTTTTTGTTTTGTTTCCCCCCCCCTCTTTTTTGGAGAAATCTACACTGAATTCTATTGATGTTGATACCTTTGCACTGAGTTACATGGGTTTTCATTAAGTTACATAGGATTGTGCTGAATTAAATTGCTTTGCCCTGAATTCAGTTGATTTTCATTGCTTTGCACATGGGATTGCATTAAGATTGCATTAATGTGCTCAGTCACATTCCTTTGCTTTGCATTGCATTGCACTGCATCTCCACCCCCACCCCCACCACCCCCACACACAGTCTGGGGGAAAGTCATCCGGCCTCTGACTCAAAAAGGTTGCCTACCCCTATCTAAAAGCTAGGTGCGCCTTATAACAATCTCTCTAACCCTGCCAATGAGCTCTGAAATGGTGGTGAAAACTGCACTACCTCACATTAAGTTAACCTAAATGGAGTTGGGAAAAGTCACTTGTTGGTCACTTAATGTGTCAGAAAGCCACTATATTGTCACTATTTCTGTCTTTTAAATCTCACTTTTCTACTTTTTTTTGACCCCATGAAGCACTGGCAACCCTGCCTGTTGGGTTTTGAAGGCCAATCACCCGCCATCAATGACAAGGACCTGCATCACTGAAAGGGAGAACAGCTCAAGTCACCTCTGATTTTTGGCAACCCTAAGAATAAGATACCTTCAAAATGTCCTCTCAACTGCCCTCAATTTTGGAAACTCATGCCTGTGGCTTCCTTAGAGAGTCTGTCCATTTCACATTTCATCGTCCTCTTTTTCTGCTGCCTTCCTCTTATCCCACCATTCTTTTCTTCTAGAGAATCCTGTCTTCTCATGCTCAAAGTAGGACAGCCTAGGTTTCAACATGTTTTCTTTTAGAGATACTTCAAGCTTGATTTGATCTAAGGAACTGGGCCTTTTTGGTAGCAGGGGGATGTGGAACCAACTCCCACTTGAGATTCAACTGGCTCCCACATTATCCATCTTTCAAAAACATCTGAAGACATGGCTTTATAGATCTGATTTCCTTGATCATTAGTTAATATTTTTATTACCCAGTTTTTTATTTTTATGCCATCTTTGTCAATCCTTGTCATTGTTGTTTTGAATATATGTTTACAATTTTAATGTAGATTTAGTCATGTGTATTTTTATTTGTTTTGTTGTTTTACGTGGTATATTGTTCTGTTTTTAATTATGTATTTTGTAAACTGCCCAGAAAGGCCATGCTGCCAGATGGCATGGTATAGAAGAAACAACAACAACAACAACAACAACAACAACAACTATCATCATCATCATCATCATCATCATCATCATCATCATCATCATCATCATCATCATCATCATCATCATCATCATCATCATCATCATCATCATTCTGGTACAGTTCCCACAAAGGTGATCCCTCTTGGGCTCTTTCCATATTCTTGATTAAAGGTGCTTGTTTATACAGGGGTCCACTAGAGGGCAGCTGAACACTACTACTGCAGCTTCAGCCATTCACTCTGGGAGATATATGCTGTATACCAGTGATGGTGAACCTCTTAGAGACCGAGTGCCCAAACTCCAATTCAAAACCCACTAATTTTTTTTTGCAAAGTGCCAGTACAGTAATTTAACCTGAATGCAGGTGGCTATGAAGGGGCAATGTCGGGTGCCCACAGAAAGGGCTCTGAATGCCACCTTTGGCACCCGTGCCATAGGTTCGCCATCACTGATGTATACTGTTGCATTGTATACAGTGGATCCTCATATAACAAACATTTTGTATAACATAAAATCTGTACAACATAAAAAAATTCCAGATATAGGGGAAATTTGCTTAACAGAATCACCTATGGGGCGAATCCGTACAACATAAAAATGGTTGCGATTAGGGATTACAGTACTCCGTTTTCAATGCATTCCTATGGGAAATTTGTATAAAGGAAAATTTGCTTAACAGAATTTCATTTGGAATGAATTAATTCTTTTATACCAGGTACCACTGTATTCTTTATCCAAACATACATTTCATTTCATACACAGAAACTGTTTTGACACTTACAGTGTCCCCTGATGCCTCAAACTGTTCTGTAGGGCTTGCACCAAATATAAATTCTGCCCTGCTGAAAACTTTGAGGCATCCAAAAGTTAGTGGATTTCTCCTATTAGTGCTGTAGACATTATTTTGCCTGCTTATAAAAACCAGGTCTCCTCTGGGAGCTGGTTCCATAGAGTAGGAATCACCACGAAGAAGGCCCTGCCTTTTGTAGAAGACTTACAGGCATGCCTTGGTATGGGCACCTGACGGAGCCTTCACTGGGAAGATCAGGGGAATCAGGTGGATAACATTAAGGAGAAACTCTCCAACAAGTAACACAGTCCCAGAGCATGGAAGGCTTTATATCAGTGATGGTGAACGTTTTAGACCAAGTACCAAAACTGTAGTTCAAAACCCACTAATTTTTCACAATGTGCCAATACAGCAATTTAACCTGAATGCAGGTGTCTGTGAAGGGGCGATTTCAGGTGCCCACAGAAAGGGCTCCGAGTGTCACCTTTGGCACCCATGACACAGGTTCGATAACACTGCTTTATATGTAAGTTTCAACACCTTAAACCTGGTTTGGGATACAATTGAGCAGCCAGTGAAGGCATGCCAGAAGGGGAGTGATACAGTCAAATTTACTCAAACCCATCAACAGTCTGGCAGGCACATTTTGGACCCACTGAGGTCTCTGGATCAGGCCCAAGGGAAGTCCCACATAAAGGGCATTGCAGTAGTCTATCCATGAGAGGAACAAGGCCTGCACCGAAGTCCTGAAGGAGATTTCATCCTGGTAATAGACATGGGCATGACTTGGTGAAATTCTCGTTTCCGTTTCCGTTCCTCGTTTCCGTTATGTAATGGAAACGGTAACGACAATTAAGCTGTCAGAACTCGAACTCGAACCGATAAACGATAAATTGGGTCTGATTTGTCGTTGTCGTTCATGGCATCGCGGCGATCGCGCGATGCCAAGCGGCACAGAAAAAAAGTTTTAAAAATTAAAAAAACCCGATTCCCGGCAAAAAAGCAGGCAAAAATATGCCTGCCTGAGTGAGGGCACCTACCAGAGGGGTGGTTTCTTGGGGGGGTCCCCGGCCTCCCCCCCTCTCCTGTCCTGGGCTGCTCTGGTGGGGGGCATCCTCGTCGTCTCGCCATGCCATGCGGTGCGGGCGGGGGATCCAAAATGGCTACCGCAATATTTTTTTTGAAGTTGTGGTCCAAAAACCCACCAAAGCACCACAGAAACATGCGAAAATTAGGTATTATAAATGCTTGAATTTTTACAGTAGCAGCAGTGGTTTTTTTCTTGCAATAAAACGTCTCCATTGATTTTATTTTATTTTTATTTTTATTTTTTTACACCTGCGCAGTGCGCAATGATGGGCTTGGGCTGGCCATGGGATGGGAGGACCATGCAAATTTTTGGAGCCATTCCACCAATCGCATGGCCACTTGGCCAGGTTTTGACTGAGACTTCTGGGATGTGTCAGTCGGGCATAAAAAGCCCACTAACCCTAGCCCTAGCCCTAACCCGAACCCGAACCCGAACCCATACGCCAGTACACTGTCCTTCTTAATGGGTCAGAGGCACCCAGAGGTGGAGCCCACTAACTCACCCTAACCTTACCCGTAACCCTAAGCCTAGTCCTTGCCCTAACCCCAACCCTAAGCCAGATCTGTACTCCCATTGCACTACTACGCAAGTACACTTCCCTTCTTAGTGAGCCAGAGGGCGCCCAGAGGGATTCCTCTCTCTCTTCGCTCCCCAGTCCAAGTACACCAGTACGCCAGTATGCTGTCCTTCTTAGTGAGTCAGAGTAGAGGCACCCAAAAGAGAGGTGCCTCTGCCAGTGCCACTTGGTACGCAATGGCTACACGTAGCCTTCCTTTTCCCTTTGTAGTGGGCCAGAGGAGGCACCCACCCCAGAGAGGTGCCTCCAGGAACCCGCTAAACGCCTTCCCTTCGTAGCGGCCAGAGGAGACACCCACCCCAGAAAGGTGCCTCCAGGAGCCCGCTACCCTCCCCCCCAAGCCAGTACTAACGACAGACGAAAAACGAAACGACAAATTTTTGAAAATTTTCGCGACAAACGGAAACGAGCCGAAACGGGCCGGCTCCGACACACGACAACTTGAAACGTCATTTTTCCTGGTCGTGCCCATCTCTACCTGGTAAAGATAGAGTTTCGCTATCAGCCTCAGCTGACTGAAGGCTGATTTGGGCATTTGAATCTCTTAAACTGGAGGGGGGGCATTATCATTTCTTCTGAACTCAGTCCATCTTTTCTACTGATATGTTTCATACAGTATTTTTGAATGGGATCACCCCCAACAGCAGGCCATATTTGCCAGCTGAGTCATGATGATGGGCACTGTGATCCCACACTTCCACTGAGTACAAGGCTGGAGAGTACTGCTCTGCAGTCATACAAAATAAAACAGGCAATCCTTGTACGCTCTAACAACACCGTTGCCTCTCACATGGGGCATCAAGAGATTTCTGATTAAGCAATTTTATCTTATCTTATCTGGAGCAGGGATTTCCAAAATGCATCACTGTAGGCAACATGACATCCTTACTTCAGATCTGTTTCCTGTATCTTTGACAGCTGCCCCGTCTTCCTTTTTGGAACCATACAGGGTAGAACCTGGGAAATAAACAAACAGTTTCTGGGAAAATCTTCTCTGGGTTTGGCTCTGCTTTCTTAAATCTAGGCTTCAACATAGATAGCTTAGCAGATATACAGTTTCTTTCTGATCTTTGAGATCAAGGGTGGGAAACATCTGGGCTTCTTGGGATCTCTGAGCTGCAACCCCAGAGGCCTTCTACCATTTCAGTGCTGGATCAGCTCCCTAGGAGATGCCATTCAACAACACCTGAAGGGTGGCATGTCCTTATTCTCTACTCATATTCAAGGGGGGGGGAGTTTATTTAGGATGGGACTACATTGCAATACACATCTCCATTTACTCCAGGTTTGGAAGCGCCTCATGGCACAGTGGTTAAACTGTGCTCACAACCTGGGGTTCAATCCCAGGTAGTCAGCTCATGGTTGGTTGACTCAGCCTTCTATCCTTCTGAGGTCAGTAGTATGAGTTTACCCAGTTTTCTGGGTAAGCATTGTGTAGCCTGCATAAATAATTTGCAAACCACCCAGAAGGTGCATTAAGCACTATGGGGCAGTATATAAGCAGAACATTTTGCTTTGTTTTGCTTATTGATGCAAATACATTCAAACTTCCTGACTGTGTAACATGATTATAAGTATGGAGGGAAACTCAGACGTTTGTGGATTTTGTTTGTTTGTTTTGAACACCTGTTTAATTCAAATTACTTTACATTGTGCATTTTTAAAAAAAACTATTTTTGGCTGTGAATAGCATTCTTGTTTATTGGTGGTCATGGGAACCATTTCTTTTTGAGGCAGAATAGGCTTTCCCTATCAAGAAATCATGCCGACTATCTAAAATTGTTACTATTTATAAAATAATAATTTAAAAAATATTTGATTCTAGTGTTGCATCACATAGGTGCTGCAGTCTTTCTGCCTGCAACATTGAGGTAGCATTATGCCACTTGGGAGGAAAAATGAAAAAAAAACCAGACAAGACAGTAATGGACAAGGACAGTATGCAGGTGGAGTCTGGACAGATCTATGAGCAGATCAAAGTGCATTTAAGACCATTTGAAGAGTAATGTAGTAACCCCCTGCACTGAATCAACCCAGTTCAACTGAGGCTCCCCATAAGGGCAGGGACAACAACACAAAGAACATATGACATGAACCGATTCAATAATACTCCAACAAAACTCTTGGGTTATTTGGCCAATGTAGTTTCAGCCTTCATTGATATAAACAAGGAGCAAACAGATCTTTAAATAGTCTCATAGCTATTAGTAAGACACAGACTGTTATGTCTGGACATGTTTCTCTCCATCGTACACCACTGTTATCACAGTATCTGTTTCGTTTACAAACAATTGCATAGTTGTACTTATTTTCTACAAACACGTTCCTACTTATCCCACTTTCTTAGAAACTTTCCTATCATTACTCCCAAAACAGCATCAAACTGGAACAAATTTTGCCCTTCTTCTCATCACTCTTCTGCCCTCCCGATGCTCTGGACAGAGATCAGAAAAGTTCATTTTGGGGATGACACCATGCAGCTTTGTGTTATCTAAAACTTAGTTGAACAGATCTCTCAAGAATGTGATTACAGTATATTGACTGCTGCCATTGGTGTTGTCAACATTCAGACTGCCCTTTGCCTCACAAACCTTGGCATCCTTTTTCCTGATGGCAATGCATATATTTTTCAGCAGTACTGGGCCATTTCCTGGTTACATTCATAAACTGGAGGGTCTTTTATGCAATTGAATTTGCTGCTGCTATTTGACAAGAAATGAGGAGAAGTAGTTGTCGTTTTTTATATATTTTTATTTTTATCTCATGGAGTGATTTCTGTTAGATGCTAAGGGTAGGAAGGGAATATGTTGTTGAGCCTCATACAGCAAAATAGGATGGAGCGGCCCTGAATCCTATAACATTCCCCATTTCCCGTAGCATACAATCCTATGTTCCAGTTTATCTAGAAAGCTGTATCACAAGAAGAGAAAACTCACTAGAAAAAAAATGTTGGGAAACATTAAAGGCAGCAGGAAATGAAGAATGTTAGATGGATTGACTCAATAAAGAAAAACACTGCTGGGAGTTTGTGAGATGTGAGCTGGGCTCTTAATGAGAGGACCTCCTGGAAATCATTAAGGCACGAAGCTGCTATAAATCAGAATCCATTTGATCACAGACAACAACTAAAATGTTGAGATAAATAAATGACCACTCCAGCAGGATGGGAAAGATCAAGCTCTGACTCTCTCCCACTCCTTTTGATGTCTCTTAAAGACTCTTTTCGGTTGAAAAGGATCATTCTCGACTTCCTTTTATGAAGCTGAAGCTAAGAAAATATGCTAACAAGTAAAGATGCAAGGAATGCAATTTATTTCTAAAATGACTCTATGATGCCGTAATATATACAAGAGGTTTTGGTTGTTTTTCAAAAAATATATCTAGGGATAGGGAAGAAAAGAAGGCAGACATAAGTAGTTTCAAGAGTTGTATGGTATCGTTTCAGGGCCATACAATGGCTTTAAACATGCATTATAGAAGGGGGGGGAATAGAGTTGTGGCAGCTGATACTCAAGAGAAACAAAGAAATATTGTTTAAATGTAAATGGATCAGATGAGTCAACCAGCTGCTCTATTCTGACAATGATTTAAATAGACAGGATGTTCATCTGAGTCATTCTGAGTAGTGAGTGATTAGACAGATAAATAGTTTATAATAAAACACAGATGTGAGCTTCAGGAGAATACAGAGCTGAACTTAGGGCCTGCCTTTTCTACTGACTTTCTGAAAGACTGGAGAAGAGCTATAAATTATTCTCTTATTTAGACCACTTCCAGTCTGACTCACTATCACTACTTCTCAGTGATTATTAGATGGGAGCAGTGAGGTGAGCTTTGCAGCTAACACATCATCCTTCCAGCAACTAGATTTTCCTGGGGGGGGGGGGGCTACTGCATTTCCAAACTTAAGAAACAGAGCAAGACATCTGCACAAAGTATGCAAGAAAAGCACAAAAGCTTTATAGCAACAAGATGGTTATATCTAAAGAAAGTCAATAGACCTGAGCAAAGCTATAGAGATGAATGTGTCAAGGTTGCAACCTATAAATGTTGTTGGAAACAACTTCCAAATGGTCAGGAGGCTATAGCTTTCATCTTTGATGAATAGCCATGCTTTTTGAAGCTGACATGATCACAGTGACTTGAGGACACAAGGTTTATTTATTATTTATTTATTTTAGAGTATTTTTACCCCCACCTTTCTCCTTGGAAAAGGACCCTTGAAAAAGGGAAGGTTACCTTCCCCTTATTGGGAAGTAGGCCTGTAGAACAGGAAAGTGACTTTTACTAAGTAGATATGTACCCGATTGTGCAGTAACAGCTGCCGGTCTTAGATTAGGGATCAGACAAGAAATGTTCCTCTGCCCTGGCCCCAAATGTGAACCTGAAGCCAGATTGGTCCAGTATAACTTTTATCATGGCTTAAAGAAAGACAGACACCAAGGCATCTTAAAATGTCTTAAAAACTAACCTTTTATCTAAGCAAATGACAATGTGACAAATTAAGGTTTTTACCATCTAAGATGCTTTCAGTTTTCAAAACAGAAAACACACATGTTTTAGATTCAATAAAAGGGTTATCAGAGCTTGGAAGTTACTGGTTTGAACTGTAAGGATACATACTCTGCCAATATTTAAAAGATGCTTAGGTTTTAGATCAAAACTTTATCTTATATAATACCAGTTAAGGTTTTTTACAACTGTGATTGACTGTGTTGGTATTTTTGAATAGCACTAATAATTTTTCTCAAACCCAGTTTAAGCATGTACATACACTGGAAAAATCTGCAGGCCTTGAACCTAGAACATAAATCATTTGTACATAAAACATTAAGAAGTCAAAAAGTTGCACATGTAACATTAACAGGACAAAAATAGACTGCAATAGAACTAAACAACTTTAACGCTGAAAATGAAGAAATAAAAGAGACTTATACCTTGGTTCAACCATCAATCCAAATGGAGAATACAGCCAAGAAATCAAAAGACAGAGAATAGGAAGGGCAGCAATGAAGGAACGAGAAAAAAAAAACATCAAGTGTATCTATGTTTCTCAGGAGACAAAGAGAATGATCATGCACACTCTTTCCAATCATTGTGCATAGACAGTAAAAAAAGCTGAATGGGTTTAAAAAAGGATTCATTTGAAATGTGTGGAGGAGAAGAACAGTCCAGGATACCCTGGACTGTTAGAAAGACAAACAAATGAGTGCTAGATTAAATCAAGCTTGAACTATCTCTGGAGCTAGGTTTGCTCCAAGCTGGCTGTGTATGCAGAGATCCGTCCATTAAGGCCGTTACTTCACGAGGTGCCTCGCTTCGAATTGACCTTGCCTTCGATTTGAATTCGGAGGCGGTCACATGGTGGTCACGTGGTCTCCCTTCGCTCCCACCCCCGTTTCTCTGTACTCACGCGGGGCATTTTTGGGACCGAATCGATTACTACCTCACGTGCTCCCTTCGCATTAGAAAGCTGATTTGCAACGTCCGGTTCCACTCTCCTTTTATTTTTTAAAAAAAATTTACTCGGCGTATCGATGCATCAATGCTTGGCTGTCATTCACGACAGAGCGTGGTTACTGTACGATCCTGTGTTTTGTTTCCTGGCATCATTGGCAGCCCCCCGCCGCCGCCCCCGCCGCTACTTGGGGGGAGCCCCGCATGGCACAGCCGCCCGCCCTCCGCCGCTTGCACGCTGCCTGCCCCGGGTGCCCTGCTCTGGCCGGGCGAGGCGGCAGCGGCTCCTCCTGCTCCCGCTGCCGCCCCCGCCGCCACCGCCACCGCTGCTACTCGAGCGAGGAAGTAACAGCGCAAAGCGATGAAACAATATAGCGATGCATCGATATCCCTGTTTGAATATTTTTTAAAAAAACTTGAAATAAAAGCCAAAAACCGAGACCACACGTGACGTTGGGAGCGAAGCGAGATGCGAAGCGAAAAGATTCCCGGCCCATGGCAGGGGAATCACTCACCCCGGTTGGAGCACGGTAAAGGGGGCGTGGTCGGGGTGACGTCGCAGCCAAAAAGGAAGAGCGTGCAGACTGAAGCGATCGGTTCGCACAGAAATGACGGCTTGCCGCGAAGCGAGCGGCTCGTGAAGTAACGGCCCTAGTTTTAGTTGCTGGTAGAATCCTGCACGTTGGGGACAAAAAGTTGAGAAAACACCACTCTGGAGGCAAAAATGCTGAAACAGAGGCTGTCCTACTTTGGGCACATCATGAGATGGCAGGATTTTCTGGAAAAGACAATAATATTTGGAAAAGTTGAAGGCAACAGGAAAACAGGAAGACCAAATCTGAGATGGATTAACTACCTTAGAGGACCACAGGCTTGAGTTCTCAAGAGCTGAGCAGGGCTGTTGAAAACATTTTGATGATGTCACTTTCTTAGGATTGACATAAATTGGAGGCGATCTGATGGCACAAAACAACAAGAACATGAAACAATGCACACCCTTTTCCTCATGGAGAAAATGCACAAGTGGTGTCTAAGGCACAACATGAAAAGTTGTTGTGTTCAGGATATGAACCACTCAGCTGTGCTCTTTTATAGGACACTCCATTTGTTCTACCCTGCCATTTGGCCTTCTCCCGCTTTTGTCAATCAGCAAGTCCTGGCCAGTGCTTTTGAGCCCAGCCCCACCCCTTTTTCTTAGCAACTGTTTATACTGCTGCAAACGGGAAGCTTCTGCAAATCTGCCTGTTCCTCCTCCCTTGTATCTATCATGTCCTTTCAACTACATAGCTGGCTAGATAGGTTAGAGAGTTAGGTAACTGACTACAGAACTTAGGAGTTGGATTCTCCATGGTGCCTCCCATGAAAATTGTTGTGTATTGACCTGTAATTGCTGGTTGAAGTAACTGCCTACCTGTTCCAAAGGGAACAGGCCTATTGGTTGATTCTAGTTGCTGCATTTGGATCCTCGATTCTATTGGTTCCCACCAAAAGGCAGCTTGTAATTGTTCCCTCCAAAATGTATCTTTTCCTAGCCAGTTCTGGTGCCTTTAAGTGTAACCTCCTCTCCCCAGTCCCCAGTCTTGTTCTCTCCCTGAATAAAGAACTAGAAGCGGCCTCCAGCCTGCTATGTCTCAGAGCTGAAATCACTGCTGAAATCACTATCCCCATGTTACAATACTGGCGACGAGGATGGGATCCGGAACGCTGAGTAGCAGAGGCTCATCACACTGACTCAGAGTCCGGATCACAGCAGAGAACAAGACTCACCTGCTGGCTAGAAGACGACCCTGCCCGCCTGGAGAATGGAAAGTCCATGGGTCTTGGAGCCCTTCCAGCCATCGGAGCCTCACACTTGGGAGGACTATGTTGAGTGTTTCAAGTTCTTCGTGGTGGCTCAAGGAATCACAGATGCCAGCAAAAGAAGGGCCACATTCCTGAGTTGCTGTGGGCGGGAGACCTTCATGTTAGCCAAGGCACTGCTCGCCCCAGCAAAGCTGAGTGAGACAGCATTCTCAGACATTTTTGCCCGGCTGACAAGCCACTTGGCACCTACCAAAACCCAGATGGCCTGGCAGATGGAGTTCCAGAAAAGGCAGCAGCAAGCCAGAGAATCTGTGGCTGCATTCCTGGCAGGACTCCGGGAGCTTGCTCAGCACTGTGGCTTCCCAAATCTTGAAAACACTCTCTTGAATCAATTTGTTGGGGGGCTCTGCAGCAAAAAAGCCCGAAGGCGCATTGTGGCAAAGGAAGATGTCACCCTTGCCTCCGCCTTGAAAGAGGCCTCTGCCACAGAGAATTATGAGC
Organism: Phrynocephalus versicolor; assembly: GCA_023846285.1. Taxonomy (NCBI): domain Eukaryota; kingdom Metazoa; phylum Chordata; class Lepidosauria; order Squamata; family Agamidae; genus Phrynocephalus; species Phrynocephalus versicolor. Next base: position 12,692,815 of record JAHTLZ010000240.1, on the reverse strand, counting down.
AGGAAGAGCTCAATGCCAGTGTCAAGACCACGAAGCTGCGGGTAGAGGCTGCCCATGCCATGGATGAGCCAGAGGCTAGTCCAAGCTAGAGCCCAGTCCGTGGTGTTGAGGTGGTGCGTCAGGCGGATGCACGGCCCAAAGATCGCCGAGGCTCTTGCGCAGGCTGTGGCGGACACCATGAACGGAAAAGCTGCCGTTTTCGTGATGCTACGTGCAGGGCTTGCGGTAAGACAGGACACATCAGCCGGGTCTGTCAGTCAGTGGCAGCTGCAACAACGGAATCACCTAGATCAACGCGTCGCAGATCATCCACCATGACTCATCTCCTGGAGGACTGCAATTATCTCACAGAGATCAACGGAGAGATCGTGCAGTTTCCGGCGCAGGGCAAACCATCCATCAGAGTGAAGATCGAAGGTTGACCGTGCGACATGGAGGTGGATTCCGGATCTGGATTCACCATTGTCTCAGACCAGACTGCAAGGGGGCTCTTTCCTGGGGGTAAGTTCCCCTCTCTGGAACCATTCCCAGCAACCTTCCAATCATACACGGCGGACCGCATCCACATTCTAGGAATGTGTGCTGTGAGGGTACAATTCCGGGAGAAACAGGCCGTGCTTAAATTGGTGATTGCACAGGGGAGTCACCCCAGTCTTTTGGGTACTGACTGGTTTCCTGCCTTGGGGCTGAGTATATCTGGGCTCAACTCAGTCCAAACTTCCCCAGAGTTGGGCGAGGTATTAGGCCAAGAATTTGCTGAACTCTTCAGTGGAAAGCTGGGTTGTTATAAAGGGCCTCCAATTGACTTTGAGCTGGACCCCAGGGTGGCTCCAATCCGACTCAAGCCAAGGTGAGTGCCTTTTGCGCTGCAACCCAAAATTGAGGCGGAACGGGACAAATTGGTCAAACAGGGAGTTCTCTCACCTGTGGACTCTTCTAAGTGGGAGACTCCTATCATCACACCCCTTAAGGCGAATGGGGAAGTGAGGATTTATGCAGACTACAAATGTACTATCAACAAGGCACTCAGGGGAAATTCATACCCCATTCCAGTCGTCTCACAGCTGTTGGCAAAATTAGCTGGGCGGGCGGGAATTTTCGCCAAACTTGATCTGGCTCAAGCTTACCAACAGCTGCCAGTGACTCCGCAATCTGCGGAAGCACAAACGATCGTAACGCACAAAGGGGCTTTCAGAGTGAACAGATTACAGTTTGGAATTTGTGTGGCTCCAGGGATTTTTCAAGGGCTAATGGAGCGCCTGTTTAGGGGTCTGCCAGGGGTCTTGCCATTTTTTGATGATGTTCTGATTGCTGGGAAAGACCCCCAGGAACGAGTGGGGCATATCCGTGCTGTGGTACTCAAATTTAAGGAGGTGGGGCTGCAGCTAAAAAAGGAAAAATGCAGTTTTGGGGTGCCATCTGTGGATTTTTTGGGGTTTAAAATTGATGCAACGGGCATCCACCGCACTGACTCTAAAATTAAAGCCATTACTAAGGCACCACGACCACGGAATAAGGCGGAGTTACAGTCATTCCTGGGACTTATTAACTTTTACCATTCATTCCTACCTCAGAAAGCTTCAATAGCGGAACCGTTGCATAAACTATTGAAGAAAAAGAGTGTGTGGCATTGGGCTCAGGCACAGCAGAAGGCTTTTGACACCTTGCGGGGCATGCTGACTAGCAGGAGCATCCTTGCTCATTATGACGAGTCGAAACCTCTTGTTCTGGCATGTGATGCTTCTCAGTATGGGCTGGGAGCACTGCTGAGCCATAGGGAAGCGGATGGGTCAGAAAAGCCCATCTCGTTCTATTCTCGTACGTTGTCGCCAACGGAGCGCAACTATGCACAAATTGACAAGGAAGCCCTGGCAATAGTGGCAGGGATTAAAAAGTTTCATGACTATTTATACGGTCGCCACTTCTTCCTTGAAACTGACCACAAGCTTCTGTTAGGATTGTTCCACCCGAACAAACAGACGCCGCAGATTCTCTCCCCCAGAATGCTGCGATGGTCTATATTCCTGAATGGGTTCCAGTACACCCTGACCCATGTTCCAGGGAAAAGTTTGTGCCACGCTGATGCACTAAGTCGCTTGCCCCTTCCTGGTGTGTGCGATGCAGATCCTGCCCCAGCTGAACGAGTGATGATGCTGGAAACACTTCCGGGGGGCCCTGTAACTGCCACTGAAATAGCTGAGAGAACAAGGAAAGATCCCGCTCTCTCCCGTGTGCTCACTTGGGTGGGGAGGGGATGGCCAGGTGGCCCGCATGAGGAAAAATTTAGACCGTACGCAACAAGGCAACATGAGCTATCCTCGCATAAGGGCTGTCTCCTATTGGGAGACAGGGCGATCATCCCAGCACCACTGAGAAACAGGGTTCTGGATACACCGCACTTGGGGCATCCGGGAATGGTCGCTGGCCCGGTGCTATGTATGGTGGCCTGGGATGGACCAAGATGTTGAACAATGGGTACGGACGTGCAAGACATGTCAGGAAGTATGCCCAGAAGTGGCCAGAGCACCAGTCCACTTGTGGGAGCAGACCCGGACTCCCTGGAGCCGGCTGCAGTTAGATATTGCTGGGCCATTCCAAGGAAAGTTTTTTTTTGGTTATCGTTGATGTGTATTCTAAATGGTTAGAGGTGGCTATGGTTCCCAGCATGTCGTCAGCTGCAGTCATCAAGGTGCTGAGACAGCTGTTCACAACCCATGGGTTGCCCGAGACCATTGTCTCAGACAATGGAGCAGCCTTTGTATCCCAAGAATTCAGGGCATTTCTGGCTGATAATTTCATAAGAGGGGTCAGCTCAGCTCCTTTTCATCCCTCCTCCAATGGGCAGGCTGAGCGCATGGTGCAGACAGCCAAAGGATCTCTTGCACGCTTGATGGAGGGTGACTGGTCAACGCGCATTGCCCGAATGTTGTTCTTGCAGCATACGACGCCGTGTACTACTACGGGCAAGTCGCCAGCAGAGCTGCTTCTAGGTAGAAGACTGGTGACGGTGCTGGACTATGTCCACCCAGACAAAATGCCAAACCGCAAGGCTAGAGCACCTCCACAGGCAGAGAGCGACTCTACAAGGTATTTTGCTCCTGAAGATTTGGTCTGTGTGAGAAATTATGCCAGAGGTCCCCTGTGGGTGCCAGGGGTGATCACCAGAGCGTCTGGGCCAGTCTCTTATTACGTGACCATTGAAAATGGCAGGGTCTGGCGTAGGCACGTGGACCAACAGAGGCGCAGAGCGCCCAGTAGAGTTGGTACCAGTATGGGTGAATTGCAGCCTGAGAGTGACACTACCCCCATTAATGAGTCCCAGCTGCAAGACCAGAGCGGAGATGCCCCAGGAATGCAGGTACCAGTGGCGTCAGCAAATGAATCTACTCCTGCTAGTCCTCATGGCGCCGAGAAACAGATCAGGGACACTGAGTTGTCTGAAACCCCCTCCGTGTCAGACGAAACTATTACAGTAGACTCTCCACCACAGACACTGCCTGCTGAAGCCCCTGCAACACCCGTAGTCAGGAGATCAACTAGAAGTCGCAGGGCCCCACAATATCTAAAGGATTACGTGTGCTGTGCCCACCAGGGGGGAGGGGTGTTGTGTATTGATCTGTAATTGCTGGTTGAAGTAACTGCCTTCCTGTTCCAAAGGGAACAGGCCTATTGGTTGATTCTAGTTGCTGCATCTGGATCCTCAATTCTATTGGTTCCCACCAAAAGGCAGCCTTGTGATTGCTTGTAATTGTTCCCTCCAAAATGTATCTTTTCCTAGCCAGTTCTGGTGCCTATAAATGTAACCTCCTCTCCCCAGTCCCCAGTCTTGTTCTCTCCCTGAATAAAGAACTGTTCACTAGAAGCTGCCTCCAGCCTGCTATGTCCAGAGCTGAAATCACTGCTGAAATCACTATCCCCACGTTACAATAAGAAGAACCAGCCTGTGAAGCTTTGAACAAGCTGCATGATCCTAGAGTCCCCCAGAAGAAGGGAATAGTAAACTACCCTATATTTAGGAAAACCCTGGAAGAGGTTGCCATACAGCTGAATTCACTTTACAGCACATAACTATTGTTGTTTTCAGCTGCAGTACGAACCAGCTTGGGTGCTAAGGTCATCATGACAGAGAGGCCTTTCTCTCCACCCGCCACCTTCACAGATGCATCTCATGAAAGGGACTTCTGCTCCCAGACTTTGGAACTCCCTCCCACTGGAGACCAGGACTGCCCCATCTCTACTGTCTTTCTGGAAGCAGGCAAAAAACTTTTCAGGCAAGCTTTCCCTGAATGAGGGACTGCCTACTATGTGACTTCTATATGGATTACCGTGAATGATTACATTGATTGATTTCATAAGAACACCAGTGTTTTCTGTTAATTTCCACCCCTCATAGTGGATATTTTTTCTTTTTGACTGCTCTCTGTAGCTTTAATATTACCTTTTAATGTTCCAACATGCCTCTTCTAATTCCCTGATCGTAACTTGAATATGTCTTAAATGTTATGGGCTATATATTGTCCCTCATTATTGTAAGCCTCCTTGGGTCCTTTTCCAAGAAGAAAGATGGGGTTAAAAATATTCAAAATAAAATAATAAATAAATAAGGACCAAAGCTCAGTACTGACATTTAAGCAAATGGGCCTTCTTAACATTTGTGGGAAAGCAAGATGGTGTGTGTATGTGGTAAGTGCAATCTTGTTGTTTAGCAGGATTAGATCACTTGGTTCATAAACTGAAAAAGCAAACAATCTCCATGTGTTTGTGGTTTATACCTTGCCACTGATACTTTTCATCTCAATTATCTCTGCTCCAGAGCTCCATGACTGGGTGATAATAAAAGCATGACTCATGCTCCAGTTCCGGTATGGTGTGACAACAGTGTTCCTTCTTTGCTGCTCCTTTGGGTTTTTTTAATCTAACTCTTTTTATGCAGAATCTACAGGGTTTTTTAATTCAAATTCTTTTAATATACTTTTTTTTTAATGTCAACTGTTTTTTTTAAGCCAGGCTTATTTTTATGCCTTCTGTTTTTGAGTCCATGGATCCCAAAATGACTACTAAGGAGTTGCAACAACCCCTGGGACTCAAGCTTTTTATCAATAATTGTTTAAGGGAAATAAACCTTGGCTGAACTGTTTACTTGGTGCTCTGGACTGAATTGGACTGGACTGGACTGAACTGTTTGCTCTCTGCTTGAATGGAAATGTAAGAAGTAATGTGCATGCCAGGTTTTTCCTTTCAAGTTCTAAACCTCTTAGCTTGCCACTGGTGGATCAGAAGTGTGGTTACTGCTGCTTCTGCAGTCTACAAATTGACCTTTTCAATGCAGAATGTTGGTATGATAGTCCCTCACCCAAAACTGCCATTTCACAACAAATGTCCTGTTTTTGTTACTAATAGTATCCACTCTACAAAATACCAGTTGGTTTGGATAATTGTTGGTTTGGATAATTGTGTTGTCATTCCGACTGTCCCATCTCTTCTATCTTTCTGGAAACAGGTAAAGACCATTCTTTTCAGGCAAGCTTTCCCAGAATGATGGACTACCTATGAATCTACCATACCTCAAAGATTCTGTACTTGTGGATGAAGAGAGGGCAGAGATATTTGCCATTATTTTGCAGATATTTTGCAGATATTTCCCAGCAGTTGTCCCTTTGGGAGTTGCAGTCCAGGAACATCTGGGGAGCCAACAGGTTGAGAACCACCGAGCTAAAGCAAATGCTGAAAGAGGTTCCCCTTATTTTTCAGTTGATGGATTTTAAATATTACATTCCTAGCCTGTCCTTTTTACAAACATTGCTTCCAAAGTAGCATGCAAATATTTAAAGCAATAAGGATATTCTTGGACTGCAAAGTAGACTGGCAGAAAATCAGGAAGATTGCATGCTTCTTTGAAATGTATTCCATATGAATTGCACATATTTAGGAATGGTTGTATAAAGATGTGCTTCGTGCATTCATTCATTGTGTGTGTGTGTGTGTGTGTGTGTGTGTGTGTGTGTGTAAGTACACAAATATTGAAAAAGAAATACAGCAGTAGTATATAAAATGGTTAAAAAATCAATACTGAAAACACATTCAAAGCAACAAGACACAACAGTCCATTTTAAAAACTCCTCTCAGATAGCCAGTCACTAAGATAGGGTGAGTTCACAGGGTTTCATCTTCCTTTGCAAGGCAAAACACTCCTGGTGGTATCATTTGTTGAGCAGGTGGACCATTTTGGTGCTTTCTGTTTAGCTCCTTTTGGTTCTACAGTTTCATCAGGATCTGCATCCTTTCCTGGTTTAAAGGCTTTATCTGAAGCTGCACCCCTTTCTGGCCCCTACCTCTCAATTTCCAGTATTGGCGTGACACGGCAGTTCTCCCTGGTCTCTGTGCTGTGGGTCTGCATCATCTTTGTTTTCTTCTTTCATCTGGTCTGCTTGAAAGAAAATAATCTTTGCTGCTTTCTCCAGTCATACAGAGCAGCCCAAATGGCATGGCACTTTCCCTGATGCAGCAGTGGTTGTTTTGGAGGTGCTGTGAGGCTGCTCTGGGGTTCTGTGGCCACATTATAGGTGTTATCAAAGGTGCTGAGCCTGTTTGTGGAACTGGGTCTACCTGGGTAGTAGGCAGTATATAAGTTGTATAAATGAATACATAAATAAATAAGCTTGGATAGCTCCTCCAAAGTTCAGGCTAAAATCTAGAGTGGATTCATAGCACCGCCAACACTGGACTCCCAAGTTACCATTACCATTACCTTGCTGCCACCTACTAATCCTGCCATTTCACTTTGTTAGAAGCCAGCTTAGGACAGTATTGACAATAGGTAAAAAACTAAGATCATGGCCACTGGTCCCATCACCTTCTGGCAAATAGAAGGGGAAGAAATGGAGGCGATGACAGAGTTTATTTTCTTGGGCTCCTTGATCACTGCAGATGGCGACTGCAGCAATGAAATTAAATGACGCCTGCTTCTTGGGAAGAAAGCAATGGCAAACCTAGATAGCATCCTAAGGAGCAGAGACATCACTTTGCCAACTAAGGTCAGGATAGTCAAAGCTATGGTTTTTCCAGTAGTGATGTATGGAAGTGAGATCTGGACTATAAAGAAGGCTGCTCGCCGCAGAATTGATGCTTTTGAGCTGTGGTGCTGGAGGAGAGTCTTGAGAGTCCCCTGGACTGCAAGATCAAGCCTATCAATTCTGAAAGAAATCAACCCCGAATGTTCACTGGAAGGACAGATTTTGAAGCTGAGTCTCCAGTACTTTGGCCACCTCATAAGGAGAGAGGACTCCTTGGAAAAGTTCCTGATGTTGGGAAAGATTGAAGGCAAAAGGAAAAGAGGACGGCAGAGAATGAGGTGGTTGGACGGTGTCATCGATACAACCAATATGGATTTGAGCAAACTCCGGGAGGCAGTGGAAATAGGAAGGCCTGGTGAGCTCTGGTCCATGGGGTCACGAAGAGTTGGACACAACTGAATGACTCAACAACAACAACAACAACAACAACAACAACAACAACAACAACAACAACAACAACAAATATTCATGAGCTGTGATGATGCTGAAATCAGAAAAATTATAGCATGTGAACTGAAGACTACACAATATATTCAAAAGAATTCAAGGTCAGCTGGATCAAGATTGACATACTAATTAATAAAACAGAATAAAAAGCAGCCTCTAGAAATTGTAGTTTGCAAGAGGCATGGAGGTGTTGGTACAAGGTGAGAGTGCATTTACTTTTTTCTTCCATTCCGCCATTGTTGCTTCTACTTGTCTTCCCTGATCACTCCCCATTAAGCAGAAGAAAATGACTTTTCTTCTGCCCCATTCCATCACTGTGGAAGTTTATCCTTGCTTGAGAATTGGGAAAAAGAAACCATAGGTACACACATAGTCCTTTTCCTATTCTCAGAATTACAGCCTAATTTTGAGACAAACAGGATCTTTATTTATTTATTTATTTATTTATTTATTTATTTATTTATTTATTT
>JAHTLZ010000240.1:12658381-12684815 GCA_023846285.1 Phrynocephalus versicolor | reverse complement strand
TTCAGCTAGGAACTGACACTGTCTGAGAGAAGGTCAGATAGGGGCCTAAACTTACTGAGGAAAAAATAGACAGGGTCTGACTGAGAGACAATTAAATAGTAGAGAGGGAAGAGATAGGATTGTGGAATTTCTGTGAGGAAAACTAAGTGTTGAGTGTCTGTAAACTTAAGAACAGAGTGTGCACGTCGTCATCTGTCAGTAAACAAACTTTAGTGGGTTTGAGTTATATTTTTTCCTTTACTTTGCAATGAGCATTAATTTACTACTGAAGCTAGTTGGCAGTGAAATAGAAAACGTAGAAGCAGTGCTTGCCAATAGCTTGTGAAAGGGGACGGAGGCAAAGCACCCGCTACAGCATGTATGTAAGAATACTCAGTGAATCACTCTTTCCAATGATTACCATTACAATGAACTAGCCTTTTATGCTGTCAACTACCTTCCTGCCTTATGATAATACTTCTCAGGACTTGTTTGCTCAGTATAAGATATTTAGGAAAGGCTTGATGTTTCTTTCTTCTTGGAGCTGCTCTGGGAAGCTGCAATTTGCCAAAAGCCAAAGAAGTCCACTTTTCATTAATTTATAATGCAAACTGCAATCCTATGTACATCTGCCTGGACATGGGGAACCTCTGTGCTGTGTTCTGGGTGGGGGTTGTTCACTGTCAGTTGAATGCAAAACAGGACTCCACCGAAGTACTTAAGAAGGTGACTAGCAGAACAATTTTACACATTGCCAGAGGCAGTGGAGTGGAGAGGACAGTTATTGGACTGGGAGGCACAAGTCCTGGGTTCAAATATCTGCTCTGCCATGGGGACTCACATGGCAGCAGTCAATGGTAAACCAGTATTTGAACATCTCTCATCAGTGCCATGGTTTTGGAAGTGAAAGACTAGCCAGCTGCAAGCTGTTGCCCAAGAGATGACCAAGGGCACTTGCAATACTTTCCTACTCTTTGAGGAAACTTTCTATGCCCCATATTTTAACATTTACATAGATGATCAACCAACATTTATGTATTCTATGAGTATAATCTATGCTGATGGTCTTGCCTTGACAGTCCAGGGGAAAATATTTGAGGCATCAAGTACCAGCTAACTTCTGTGTTAGAAGATCTTTCCTTATACTGTACATATATTATGAAAACAGCCAGATGAAACCTAAACATTTAAAGACACTGGCCTGTGGTTTCTACTTAAAAACACAGAAGCAACAAGGAAAATCTGAATTACCTGGGAATGCAAGGTTTTGGATCATTGCCATATCCCAAAGTATGTGGGCATCACTGTGGATCAAAGTCTAACTTACAAAAACATTGTCTAAACACCAAACAGAAAGTTGTTATCAGCAATAACATAGGAAACTGGCTGGTCCAGATTGGGGTGCACACCCAAAAATAATAACAGTTTTGTCCCTGTACTGCTCCATAGCTAAATATAGTAGTGCAGGCATCTCCAAACTTTGGCCCTCCAGATGTTTTAGACCACAACTCCCACAGTCCTTTGCCATTAGAAATATAGGCTTGGAATTCTGGGAGTTGTGGTCCAAAGCATCAGGAGGGCTGAAGGTTGGACATGCCTGTACTAGTGCCATTTGGTACAAAGCAGCACATGCTAAACAAGTGGGCACGGCTCTCCAGAAGTTGAGAGACGCTACTAAATAATGAATGAAACAAGATAATACAGCTCTGAACCCCATATTCATATCAACCTTTGGGGCCAGGGATTCCCAACCTTGGGTAACCCTGATATTCTTGGACTGCAATTCTCAGAAGCCCTGGCCAACACAGCAGGTGATGAAGGCTCCTGGGAATTGCAGCTCAAAACCACATAAGTTAATCAAGGTTGGGAACCACTGGCTAAAACCAAGGAAAACCAGATGAAGCTCAGCTAAAAGCTGCAGAGGACAAAAACAATACACTTTTTTCAAATGCATGAATGCCAGAGAGTGTCACCTACCAGGCCATATGGAAGTCACTTAATAATAGACTATTTTGAAGTGGAGTAGGGAGATAAAAGAATAGGCAGGTAAAATGGGTAAAAGTATGACTATGGTGAAATTCCATCAATGCAGGTACAAACAGATGTAGCAAATGGTCACTACTATTGAAGTAGACCTCCTCTCTCTCTCTCTCTCTCTCTGTGTGTGTGTGTGTGTGTGTATAATTACGGTAGTTTTAATTTAACCCATATTTCATGTGTGCACTCAGTTTTAATTTAACCCATATTTCATATGCGTGCGCTCAGTTTTAATTTAACCCATATTTCATGTATGTGTGTAATTTTAAATTGTGCAACGCTCTGGTGTGAATAAATAGCGAACATTTGACATAGCTTGGAACCCCTCTTAGAGGTCACCATGTAGGCAAAGCCACTTTACAGGTATTTCACAACAACTACTTGGAAGTCCCCCCACACCGCGGAGTTCAGCAGGGCTTCCTCCCAAATTACGTGACAACAGGAACGGGGCTTCCTTTTGAGCTTACAGGTACGAAGTCATGTAGTCTGTTCGTCATTCCCGGCGGCTTTATTTAAATTTATTTATTTATTTTTATATTTATATACCGCCAGATTTTCCCCAAGGGAACTCGGGGCAGTTAACAAGTATAACATACAACAATTCAAATAATAATAATAATCGGTTCCACAAAATGAAGAAAATCAACAGCAAACACTAGAACCCGCATTTAAAACGCTAAAAAAATCAAGATAAAAACTGAGGCAACATGGCGAAAACAAACGGACATACAGTCCGTATTTTTATTTATTTATTTATTTATTTAAAAAGAAGCATTAATAGGTTGCTCGCGGCCCCTCCTTGGACGCCGCCCCCCGTCCTCCCGCGCTTTTAAAAGAGGCGGTGTGGGGGGGGGAGAGAGGGGAGAGTCTGGGGAACCAGCCCGGCGTTCCAAAGCGCTGAGCTCAGCGGCGCCCGCCTCCCCTCCCTTCCCTTCCCCTCCGGGCTCAAAGCGCACCTGGCCGCGCTAAGGTGGGCGCTCGCTCTCAGGCCCCGCCCCCGCCCCCGCCCCCCTTCTCCCCGTTCGGCGGCGTCGCGCCGAAACTCCCAGTCGCGCCCAGTCGGAGGCTTCGCGCCGCAGCAGCGATGATGGGGCGCCTCAACCGGGCTTGGCTGGGCTTCCTGGTCCTGGGGGGAATCCTGGCGGTCGCTTCTGCTACAGGTGAGACCAGGTGGCGGGAAGGGGGGAGGGGATCGCGCCCAAGTCCTGCCGAGACGGAATAGTGGGTGGGGCGAGGGGAAGCAAGGCAAGGCGCCCCCTTCTCTCCGGAGCCCTTGTGGTTTGCTCGCGAGTCGAGGGGAGGCGCGCGCCTCGCAGCCCAACCACCGGGACCTCCTGAGCCCCCTTGCTGCTTGCCCCAAGTCGGAGACTGTTTAGTGGGACCTCCGGGCCCGATCCCGGCCGGGCGCGGAGAAGGTGCTACGCGCGTGGGCGTCGTCCAGCTCTCGTGTGGAAGAGTCCATTATTGCTCTTCTCTGCCAGATAAAGGGGATTTCGTTGAAGCCGCGCCAGTCGCCGACCTTGAGTTGGTTGTAAATCGTAAGGGGAGAAGAGACACCACAAACAGACAGTTCGAGGCCGGTCCTTTATAGGGTCGCCATAAATCAAATCAAGTTTTATTGTACGGTCACAGACCCGGTTGTTTGATAGAAGAGTCAAAGACTACATGGCAACACGGAAACAAAGACACAATACAGAGCCTTATTAAAAGTATCAAAAGTTACGTAGCTATGCCGCCGTAAATCGTAGGTGATTTGATGGCAGTAGCCGCCACAACAAGACAATGGCCGAGAGCCAGCAGTGAAGTTGCAGCTAAGAGGGTCGGGCGCATTGATGTGGATTTGGTGCTTGCGGCTCCTCCACAAGCCGTCTTGGTTCAGTGGACCTTCTCCAGGTGGAGTTTAGTACTGCACTGTACTTTGGCGACTCAGTTCTTACCAGCAAAAGCTGGAGGCGCCTCCTTGATTTCTAGGTCACCCAAAAGGGCATTTAGCCCTACCTGCACTAAAACAGCAACAGGGGAGGATTTAACTTCACAGAACTTGTTCTGGAAACTTTTTTCTGAAAAGCTGCAGGCTTATAGCAAACTGCCACCTCTTGTGGTACCTGTTGGCTTTTAGTTCAGAGCCACTAAATACTGTACTGCTAATATCAACTTTTCCTTTTCCTAAATCCATTAGAAAACATCCTCTTTTCAGAGCATTGGGTTGTTAATTCCTCATTTCCTATTGCTGGGCAACCAGTAAGGTCAGAATTGCCTGCATTCTTGTGAAGGGGATTTTTTTTTGTTTTTTTTTCCATTATAGCAATTTGGAAAATTGTACAAATCTAGAAAGAGCTAGTTTTCGAATTGTCTTTACACTGACTAAAGACAATGTAATCTCTTAATACCCATGAAATCTTTAAACCTTCTATTTCTCATTTCCTAAATCTTCACTGTTGCAAAAAAAAATTATATATTAAGTATAAAGAAAACTTTGAAGGACTGATTGAAGAAGAAGTGGAAATTCATGTAGGTTGTCGCTTAGATCAGAAGTGGGTTTTTCTTAGCCCTCCAGATGCTAGAATACAATACTCAAAAAGTTGGGATTGATGGGAGTTGTAGTTCAACAACTGCTAGAACACAATGATACAATCCCTGACATGTACCCTGAAAGGTCACATAGGTAGACTACATTTTGGTATAGCATGTCAGTTTGCATAGAATGAATAATCCGAAAGACTGAAAAAATAAGGGTATCAAGGGACATTTTAAAAATATATCTGCTATATTAAGTGTAGTTCTTATTCTTAATTAGATAGAATTGTAGCAGTTACGAGTTATTCATAGGAAAATATCCTGGAATGATTTTACTGTATTTTGTTAAAGATTGTTTTATTTGTCCTCATAAGGACTTGGTAATTTGCATATTTTTACTATATGCAAGATCAAGGTAGTCCAGACCTCCACAAGTACCCAAATTTGATAAATATAAAAACACTGAAAGTTGTTATCATAAGCAAATTAATTTCTTAAGGACAAATTACTGAATTGGTGAAAACATCAGTCTTCTCTAGCAACTTTCTTCCCCCCCCCTTTGTACACTGTTTTGATTTCCATTTTCTATGCCTGTTTTTATTTTCCTTGTAGAACTTTTACTTGGAGCTATTCATCTCTTGTGCTTGCAGGTGATTACTAAGTAAGCATCTGGAGCTTAAATTAATAAGCTCAGGTTTGTTTGTCTGTCAGACACTTTCTAACCTCAGCAATGTTAGAAAGTGGCTTTGAAATAGAGCTAGATGTCATTTTGTCATGTTTCAAATATATATAGGATTCAAACTATACTGCAGTCTTTCTGCACAGATGGGATACGGAAGCTCAATAATATCCTGATTACATAACATTTGCTTATTTATACTGTGCCATTAATCTCTTCTTAGCAGCTGTAGTTTAATGGGTGGGGCACCTGGTTGTGAAGCAGGGAGTTTGAATTCCATCTTTTCCTACTGGAGAGGAATATAGCCAAGATTATCCGGAGGATGGTTCTAGACAACAACTTTTGCAGGCCATTGCCATTTATTATGCCTATTAAATGCGTTCAGAGTCCAGCAACATCTAAAGGGACTCGTGTGCCCAAGCCCAGTTTTATTGGCCGATGAGGCACAAGTCTGCATACCTTTTAGTCTGTGCATATACATACCTCATCCGGAATCCTATTTTATTTATTATTTGATTCATATATTGTGCCATCTGACCAAAGGTCACTCTGGGAGGTTTACAGATGTTTTGAACATAAACAATACAGTAAATAATGCAATTAAAGATACGATATATATCCAAATATAAAATCAATTGATTGATCATAATTAGATCAAATAACAAAGCAAAAATAATAATTCAAGAGGCGTTATGGAAGCTGCTGTGACGACTTGACATCCACCTGCATGTCGACTGTATACCTCAGGCATACTTCGGCCGTCCTGATGTTTTGAACCACAACTCCCAGAATTCCAAGCCTGTATTTCCAGTGGCAAAGGACTGTGGGAGTTGTGCTCCAAAATATCTGGAGGGCCAAAGTTTGGACATGCCTGGTATACCTGGCATGTGCAAAACATCATGTCCATTAGTTGAAGTTAGCTATGAGCATTTGTCTGAGTCGTCTTCTGTTTGTCTAAACAGCAATGTGGTTTTGGTTACAGTGTCGCCACTCACCATGTTGAAACTGCAACTCATGCTATATATTTCATAGGTCAATGTACCTTTGAAATACAGCACAGGTGTCTGCATTGTGTCTTCTGGTTGTAAATGACCATTCATTTACTAGTGCAACATGCTAACATCTGATTCAGTGGGGACCCAATAAAGGTGGGAGTGAGATGTTCTTCTGGAGCAAGAGGTCTTGATCGCTCTGCTTTGTGCTGTCATCAGATCCCTTGTCTGTTCTTGAGTGTTTCATGAAAGCAAGAACAGAGAAGAAATTATCAACATGCCATGGAACTTTTCATGTTGGGGAAGAGTGCAAGGGGTGCTGTCAAGCATCTCATTTTTTCAGGTTGGGTAAAATTGTGTTGTATCAGTAAAAGTTACAAACGGTAAGCTTATGAGTCCCGAAGAACTACTGTTCAGGCATAGATGTTACACAATTTTGGAGATGGTAGCAAAGTCAAAAAGTCAAAACAATTGTAATGGTCTTGATTCTGGAAAACAAACTTGTGGCAGGCAGGGCAAGATGGAGACTGAAGATTGTTTGCGAAACAAAGGTATCAGTTTACATCAGGGGTGTCCAAACTTTTTGCAAGGAGCGCCAGATTTGGTGAGGTGAACAATGTGTGGGGGCCGACCACTCAGCCTGAAAGGGGGGAGGGGAGAAAGAGTGTGGTCTGTGCACATCTGCAAAAGCCACAAATGCTCCAGTTTCAAGGTGCCCAAGGGCTCGGCGGCTGTTGCATGGCTCAGGAATCAGCCCACGCGCAACCAAGATGCGCCACTGCTTGCATATGCTGCCCTCCCTTGCAAGGAGGTGGGGAAGATGCAGCTGCAATGGAGCCGGGGCGGGTGGCTGAGGGGATGGATGGAGGCAGGGAGGGAGGGCAGACAAACCATAAAACTGCAAGCTGACGTCCAGCAGGGATGAGTGACAGGCTGAGCCGGCAGGGAGAAGAGGCTGAGGGCCTCTCAGAATTTTAAATTGGGCCGCATTTGGCCCCCGGTCTGGACTTTGGACATGACTGGTTTACATCTCTCCCCTCTTTTAGACAAAATCCTGGTGCCCTCTGGGTCTGTGTGCAGGAAGCCCCACCCTTTGTTTGACATAGAGCAGAAAAACTAGGCAACACCAGTAGGCCTCAACAAGAGGTTGAATTTAGTTACATTAAAAAGAAGGCAAATTGGCAGTTGTGTCCTGTGGCTGAGTGAAATGAAATCCTCCCAAGAGTTGTCTTGAGGAAAATATTCTTGAGTTGGTGGACATGTGTCCTGTGTTACTCCCTATTATTAATTTTTCAAAGCAAACTTTGATATGACTTCTGAGCTTGCCAAGGCAGTGAACAGACTCACACAGCTACTTTTGTTGTTGTTGTTGTTGTTGCTGCTGCTATTAGCACACAGACTTCTGGTGGAAACAAAATTGCCTTTTAATTCTAGTTTTTCAGAAATACTCTCAGTCTCAAGTCTAGGCCTTACGAGGCATGACCTTTTCCTAACAGTGAGCTAAATCTGGATATGCATGAATGGATAATTACAGGTTAACTCCCTTAGTATGTTCAGATAGATGTGTCATCCATTTACTATAAAAGAGTGTTTTTGCTATAAAACAGCATGGATCTAAACAGTAGTAAAATAAAATGCACTGACCAGGCTAGGCGTGTGGGGTCAAGTGATGAAGTACTCTTTGTCTAATTTGCACCAGCCTATGTAGAACTATTATGTTTAAAACCTAACATGCTGTCCTCTGTGCTGTGTTTGTTTCAGAACGTCAGTACAGTACAAGTATTCAGCAATTCATTGGTATACAAAGGACCTCTTTTTTCAGAATTGAATCTGGCTTATTGTTAAAGCAGGATGGGACTCCTGTTGATTTTTATTGTTGACTTTTTGATTTGTGTTGTTAAAACTTTTTAATGGGGCTGGAGGTGTTTCTGTCTGGTTTTATTAGAATGTTGCTATCGCTATCCACCACAAGCACCATTGTTTTTGGCAGAGAGACAAGAAACATACAAAGGCCTTTCCTTTCCATTTAATGCTTCCCAGAATGAGATAAAAAGGAGAAAGAAATTAGGTGGGGTGGCAGGGGAGGCTTTCTTCACAATTTCTCCTTTTTGGGGGGCGGGGTATGACAACAGAAAGAACCTTGTTCCCACCATTCCTAATAAAAATTGCCAATCTTTACCCCAGCCCTCTGTATCTCTACTCCAGACACAGGCTGAAGTTAAATTATTTGCAAATTATGTGATTTACATTTAATCAACGTAATGTTGAATTTTTATAAATGGTGTTTGCTCTCTGTTAGTGTTGGTAAGGAGTATCAGAAACATCATCTTTCCTTTTCCTTTCACATCTAAAGTAGGAATCTGTCTTGAATAGCAAAAGGAAAGTATAGGGGGAGATGCTGAGCCATCCTATGCCACCTAATAGTATGCATGTATGTTTGTTTGTTTGACTAGACCCTTCCTTCCTTCCTTCCTTCCTTCCTTCCTTCCTTCCTTCCTTCCTTCCTTCCTTCCTTCCTTCCTTCCTTCCTTCCTTCCTTCTTTCAACAACTTCAGAATGTTTTACTATCCAGGCAAAACTTGATTTGCTAGTTGTTGAGTAAAACGTGCTAGAATGTCTTCATTTAGTGAACTGAGTTGTAGTATCAGATGGAAAGGTTCTTGAGCAGTGTTATATGAGTATGCAAAGTGTGTGATGATTGAGCACATGGGTGCCCAATAAATGAGCAGCTTGGCCTTAACACTTTTGCTTTATCTCATTTTTAGTGACACATCCAGTAAGCAGATCCAAAGGAAGAAGCTTTATTCGTCATAAAGTCAATGCAAGCAACACGTCTGGAGAAGTGTACGTTGTGGACAAGTTTGCAGCTGAAATCCTTACCGGAAAATTGACCACAGTTTTTCTGCCCATGGTCTACATTTTTGTGTTTGTTGTTGGCTTGCCAAGCAATGCCATGGCTCTGTGGGTCTATATGGTAAATCTGGCCTTGGCAGATCTTCTGTTTGTGATCTGGTTCCCTCTGAAGATTGCATACCACCTTCATGGCAATAATTGGGTCTACGGTGAAGGCTTGTGCAAAGTCCTTGTTGGTTTCTTCTATGGGAACATGTACTGCTCCATTCTTTTCATGACATGTCTCAGTGTGCAAAGGTATTGGGTCATTGTGAACCCCATCCTGCATTCAAGGAAGAAGTCAGAAATCGCTTTAGTAATTTCCGTTGCAATTTGGGTACTCATTTTGCTTGGCACCATCCCGTTGTATCTTACGGATCAAACTGTTTATATTTCCAACCTCAACATCACCACTTGTCATGACGTCTTGCCCCAAGCGCTGCTGGCTCATGACATGTACCACTACTTCCTCTCCCTGGTCATTGGAGTCTTCTTATTCCCAGCTGTTCTCACAGCTGTTGCCTACATTCTCATGATTAAGACTCTGAATGCTTCCATTATGGATGTGAACATTGGGAAGAAACGGAAAAGAGCCATCAGGCTCATCATTATAGTGCTTTCCATGTACTTGATCTGCTTTCTGCCTAGTAACATTCTGCTGCTTGTGCATTACGCGCAGATCAAAAACCAAGGTGTCAGTGACACATACGCGGCTTACATCACGGCGCTGTGCCTTTCTACTCTGAACAGCTGCATCGACCCATTCATCTATTACTTTGTTTCCAAAGACTTTAGGGACAATTTGAAAAATGCTCTCCTCTGCCGAAGTGTGCGCACTACAAAGAGGATGCAGGTCTCCCTCTCTTCAAACAGATACCCGCGGAAATCCCCCTCTTACTCCTCCAGTTCAAACACAACTAAATCAACTTACTAATTTTGTGCCTGAGATGCAGAAAAAGCCCAGGCAAGTACTGGCTGAATTTTCTGTGGTCCACCCTGTCCCTCAGACTTGGGATTCCCCAGTGTGTCTCCCCAATGTGTGGCAGCAGTGAAGAAGGCCAATTCCATGCTAGGGATTATCAAAAAGGGGATTGAAAATAAAACAGCCAACATTATAATACCATTATACAAAACAATAGTAAGGCTGCACCTGGAGTATTGTGTACAATTCTGGTCACCGCATCTCAAGAAAGACATAGTGGAACTGGAAAAGGCGCAGAAGAGGGTGACTAAAATGATTACTGGGCTGGGGCACCTCCCTTATGAGGAAAGGCTAAAACATTTGGGGCTCTTTAGTCTGGAAAAAAGGCGCCTGAGGGGGGATATGATTGAGACGTACAAAATAATGCAGGGCATGAGTAAAGTGGATAGAGGGAAGCTCTTCTCCCTCTCCCAAAATACCAGAACTAGGGGACATCCACTCAAATTGAGGACTGGGAGAGTAAGAACAGACAAATGAAAATATTTTTTCACCCAGTGCGTTGTTAGTCTATGGAACTCCCTGCCACAGAATGTGGTGATGGCATCTGGCCTGGATGCCTTCAAAAAGGGATTGGACAGATTCCTGGAGGAAAAGTCCATGACGGGTTACAAACCATGATGGAGATGTGTAATTCCCCAGGCTTAAAACCAGGGTACTTCAAGAGCCAGATGCAGGGGAGTACTATCAGGAGACAGATATCTAGTCTCATGCGCTCCCAAACGCATCTGGTAGGGGCACTGAGATACAGGAAGCTGGACTAGATGGGCCTTTGGCCTGATCCAGCATGGCTCTTCTTATGTTCTTATGATTCTTAATAATAATTAATTGAATCAGGACTGGCACAACCCTTACCTTTCCTCATGAGACTCAAAAGGTGTACACAAGCATCCTTCTCTGGTGGGAAAACCACAGTTGTAGACTGGGTGTAGGTTCTGTCTGCCTTGTTAGGTTTTTTTAAAAGATGCTCCAGTTGAATGGATTTTGCAGATCTGTTATTAGATTGTAAAGAAGACTCCCCATGTTGATTCTGAGGGGCTAATGGACTGCAAGGTATACTATCTCATGAGTCAATGACAGTTTTATGCAGTATTTAAATGCATATTTAAACCATTGAGTTTTCAATGCCACACTTGTTTTGTGCTCATGAAAGACAAGACAAGTCTTGTTTTGCAACACAGTCTTAGGAGTTTCTAAACCCATCATTTATATATTTGTCAGACTTGGCTATTGCCAAGTCAGAGTCTATAAATAGTCTGGAATACTGTGTTATGGAAGCCCAAGTGACTATTGTTTGCACTGAGATGTATTTGTGTAATTTATACAGACACTTGTTTTGAAGAAATATTCTGTGAATGTGCAATGACCAATATATAGTTGTAATGTAGCATGTAATTGTATGCTTTTAAGAGAATTGTATTTTGTGGGGGAAATTGTTTCCAATATTTTAAACTTTTATAAAGATGTACTTGTAAAATAATTATGGTAGATTGACTTATTATATTAAGGTATTGCAATATTCTTTGACTCCAATTGGCCTGAAGAGGTTTAATCAATTTTCTTCCAGTACTGTCCTACTGAAGCCTATGTTGGTTAGGCTGTACTGGATTGATGAGCCCTCCTTCTGATTCTCTCCTCCCCTCACACCCCCCAACAAAGGTCATTTCTGTATATTCTTCATGATAGAATCAAAATGGCAAATCCTAAATCAATACAAAAAGGGCTTTCTTCTTGGTCAATGACCTGATCTGCCATGACCTGAGCAAGTAAGATGTAAGGGCAACCTTAAGCTCTACTCAAGATAATGAAAAAGCTGAACAATGAGCCTTTCATTATGTAAGCCTCTTATGGGATATGATGACAGCAAGGATATCAAGGGATACTTCTGTTTACTCCAATAGTTTAATTGTAGTTGCCACTTACGACTGTTAAAGATAGCCACAGGAAAAAATGAATACATACACACAGAAAGAAGGGTTATTTTTTAAAAGAATCAACAACACCTCAATGAATGTGCAAAACCTTGATGTTAACACATTCTCATAATTTAAACTCGAAGGGAAAAAAGGGTTTCCACCAGCCAAAAGTTTTCAACAGAACAAATTATAACGCCATAACAATTAATAAGCGGAAGTGAATCAAAATAGGTGGTTATTAAAACTAAACAAAGCAGATAGAAGAAATAAAAGAAATTTTAATAGGCCCCAAGATCCCACCTCTGTAGATATGCACTTCTATGGGATGTATTTCCCAGAAGCTTGAACTATTCACAAACTGAATGGTCATTAACACAGTACTGGGAAATTAAAGACCTTAGTCTCACAAATGATTGCATTTTCAGTCCTGTTAGATTTTTTTAAAAAAATCTTTGTTATTTTAAGCTGCAGAACAAAGTTTTTCTGTAGGATGGTGTTCTTCCCAATCCTTGTAGAGTTATGAAAATATCTCTCCCCCCCCCCCCTTATAGATCCTTTAAAACATTAATTTTCAAATTAAATATGTCATGAGAAACTAAAGGTGTCCATAAACCCAGTGAACCAAGTCATACATCCCAGGTATTGGTCTGAGTTCTTTTTCCAGTCAGCTTCTGGAAACCTGGGTAACTTTGCTACATCTTGTGACTGAATTACTCAACTCTTCCTGATTGTAAAGGCATTGTAAAACTACCCTCCACACACCCTCCAAGATAGTTCCTGTATGAGTCACAATCCCAGGTTGTCTCTAGAGGAGAGTCATGCTGAAAACTCTCATGAAATAATGCGGGAAGGAGTGGATTTCATGGGCAATGCTTACTCTCTCCATTCTAAACAATCAAACTGTTGGGCATTGAAGAATGAGTTATGCCTCTCCTTTTAATCAGTGACAAAAGTGCCTTAGGACATCAAAAAACTCTTAAAGTTCTTTGCAAAAAAAGATGATGACAAAGAAGCCTGGTAGTACAGTCTATGAACCTGCATCAAACACAGAAAGTTAATATTTAAGAATACAGGAGCACTCCTCCTTGACAGAGGTTAGAAATAAATAGTTAGAAATAATTAATTTGTTGTAATTAATTCTTTTTTTCCAAAAGCAGTGTTACAACTATATAAAGTTTATATATCTCCGCATAGTGCTTATAGTACAATTTATTTATGCAGGTTACACATTGCCCCTAACCCCCCAGCAAGCTGAATACTCATTTTAACAATCTTGGAAGGATAGATGGCTGAATAAACCATGAGCTGGCACTACCTGGGATTGAACCCCAGGCCGTGAGCCCAGTTATAGCTGCAACACAGTTTAATCATTGTGCCATGAGGCTCATAAGAATAGTCATAGAGAATAGTCACCCTGTTTGCATTTCTGTCTATAGGGTATGACGTCACTAAATGTGGAAGTGGAATATCACATAGTTCAAATGCTGATTGGTCCTGTTCCCTGTGCTTTGTTGTGGGTGCTGAATTAACAATCCAGGGGTGGGAAAGGATTGCCCAAATGAAAAAAGAGATGTGTAACTTGGGAGTGCTCCTGGAATCATCCTTGAGCCTAGATGGCTCAGGTCATAGCTGTGGCCAGGACTGCATTTGCCAAATTAAAACTAGTACAACAGCTACACCCGTTTCTTGAGAAACCTGCTCTGACCACTGTGATACATACCCTAGTGATGTCCCAGCTGGACTACTGTAATGCGCTCTATGTGGAACTGCTGATGGAAAGTCTCAGGAAACTTCAACGGGTCCAAAATGCAGCAGCCAGATTGATGACTGGTGTGGGTTACAGAGATCACATCACGCCCCTACTAAAGCATCTCCACTGGCTGCCAATCAGCTCTCGGGCACAATTCAAAGTGCTGGTCTTAATCTACAAAGCACTAAATGGTCTCAAAGATCGAATCTCACAGTATGAACCATCTCAGGTGCTAAGGTAATCAGGAGAGGCTTTTCTCTCCATCCTGCCACCTTCACAGGTGCATCTCATAAGAACACATGAAAGGGCCTTCTCTGTTGCTGCTCCCAGACTTTGGAACTTCCTCCCACTGGAGGCCAGAACTGCCCCATCTCTGCTGTCTTTCCGGAAGCAGGCAAAGACCTTCCTCTTCAGGCAAGCATTTCCTGAATGATGGACTACCTATTCCTATCATGTAACTTTTAGATGGATTACCATGCATGAACACCAGTGTTTTCCACGTTAGTTTCCATCCCTTGTGATGGATTTTTTTCCTTTTCACATGCTCTTTGCAGCTTTAATGTTACCTTTGAATGTTGTAAGATACAGAACCTCTTCTAATTCCTTGTTCCTAAATTGCATATGTCTTAAATGTTCTGGACTGTATATTGTCCCTCATTATTGTAAGCTACCTTGGGTCCTTTTCCAAGGAGAAAGGCGGGGTAAAAATATTCTAAATATATAAATAAATTATAACATATTCAGCAGCCTGCAGCAGGGTGGATTTGATTAAATCAAAATAATTTAAAGTACAATCTAAATTTTTAAAAATTGGGGGCTTTTTTACTATTAAGAAAATATTATTTAAATTGTGACCAGTATGCAGATGACACCCAACTTTATCTCCCTTTGCCTCCTGAATCCAAGGAGGCTATTTTGGCTCTAGATCAGTGTTTACTATCCATAGCAAACTGGATGAGGGTGAACAAATTAAAATTAAGACAGAGGTGATTCTGGTAAGTTGAAAGGGAGATCAAGGAATAGGGATGCAACCTGTACTAGATGGGATTGCTCTCCCACTGAAGAAAAGAGGTGTCCAGTTTGGGGGTGCTCATGGACTCATCCTTGAGCTTAGCTGCCCGGGTGTCGGCAGTGGACGGGAAGACATTTGCATAATTAAAACTAGTGTGCCATTTACATTCATTCATTGAGAAATCTGCTGTGGCCACTGTGAAATGTGCTGTAGTGACTTCCTGGCTAGAGTCCCTTCATGAGCTCTCTGTGGAGCTACTGATGGAAAGTCTTAGGAAACTTAAGTGAGTTCAAAATGCAGCCGCAAGATTGCTGACGGGGGCTGGTTACGGGGATTACATAACACCCTTATTACAGCAACTTCCCTGGCTGCCAGTCAGTTTCCGGGCACAATTCATGGCGCTGGTTTTAGCTTACAAAGCCCTGAATGGCCTGCGTCCAAATTACCTCAAATATTGTATCTCCCAGTAGAAGCTGGCTCGGTTGCTATGGTCGTTAGGAGAGGCCTTTCTTTCAGTCTCACCACTTTCACAGGTTCATCTGATGAGAACACGCAAGAGGACATTCTCTGTAGCTGCTCCCAGACTTTGAAACTCGCTCCCACAGGAGACCAGAATTTCCCCATCCTTGCTCTTGTTCCACAAGGAGGCCAAGACTTTCTCCTCAAGCCAACTTTCCTGGAATGACTGACTAACTATTAGGTGACTTTTAGATGGCTTGGTATGCATGATTGCTTGGATTGAATTTGTACAGTAATACTACTTGTGTTTTCCATTCTTAGAATCATAGAGTTGTAAGAGACCTCAAGGGCCATCCAGTCTAACCCCCTGCCATGCAGGAACCCCCATCACAGGACTCTCGACAGATGGCCATCCAGCCTCTGCTTAAAAACCTCCAAAAGGGGAGACTCCACCACCCTCCATGGCAGCCTATTCCACTTCCATCTCTCGTAGTGGCATTTCTTTCTTTAATTGTTTGCTCCTTGTTCTTAGCTTTAAAGTTGCTGTTTTAAATGAAGTAGGATGCCTCTTCAAATTAATTGTTTGAAACTTTGAATGTCGTTTTTAATGTTTTTTGGTTGTACAGTGGTACCTTGTATAAAGGAATTAATTCGTTCCAAATGAAATTATGTTAAGCAAGTTTTCCTTTATACAAATTTCCCATAGGAATGCATTGAAAACAGAGTAATCCCAAATCGCAACCATTTTTATGTTGTACAGATTCGCCCCATAGGTGATTCTGTTAAGCAAATTTCTCCTATCTCCAGAATTTTTTATGTTGTACAGATTTTATGTTATACAAACCGTTTATTATACGAGGGTCCACTGTATATTGTCCTTCAATGGTGTAAGCCGCCTTGGGGCCTTTCCAAGGAGAAAGGCAGGGTAAAAATATTTAAAATAACTAATTTTTTAAAAATCAATTTAATTTTTTTTTAAAAAAATCAGTCCACCCTGCTTCAGGCATGTTTGCATAATGTACTGTTGGATTTAACTTTATTGGTAAAACCACAATGTTGTTTTCTTGACTGTTACACAAGTCGTAATGGAGCTGGCACAAGTATCTGGCTGAATAAAGCCCTAATGCAACCTTAACCAGTGTGGTTGATGGTGAGGATTACAGTGGAAGGTAACATCTGAAGAGGCACGTTCAGCACACCCTGCCATAAAGATTTCTGCAGGCATTTGTGCAGTGCTTTATGCAAATAGAATCAAAACACTGGATCTAACACTGGTGCAAAGATGAAAAGGGGTTTGCATGAGTATCAGAAGCTTTGTTCTGATGAAATAGCAGCACTGGATATTATCCATGGCAAATACAAAGTGAATTACATCTTTTAAGAAAAGGGCCAAGAGCTTGAACAGCCCATTTGAAAAGATTTTGTTTAAACTTAATGACACTTTATGACACTTGAGTTTAACATATTGGCCAGTTTCTTTTCTTTAGTGCATCGTAAAACTTCAAAGAAAATAAAAGGCACATAAAGTTAGAGCCAACGTAGAAAGATACCATTGGTTGCTACTTCAAGAAATCAAATGAATTACCATAATGCAAGGCTTTAACCCATTACCTTAGTTTCAAGTGACTAGTTGGATGGGAAAAAAGTAGAAGTGCTACTGTAGTTTTGTGGCAATATTCACAAGGTGACTATAACTTATGGATATTAAATTGTACAAGAAGTGACAGACAAGTCGACAAAAAATACCTGGTGAGTATTAGCTACTTTAAGAATGCAGGTAGCAAAGAAGAAAAGAGGATGGAACAACATATCTAAACAAATATACAGTATGTTACAAAGCCACGAGATCACGCTCTGGACACTTGGTATGGACAGTAAATAGAAGGAAAGTGTTTATGTTCTTGTTCGTTATTATTTAAAATGTGTAATTTTTATGGTGTCATTTTTATGCTGCTTCTGTTCAACAGGAATCCATCTCTTTGTTCATGAAAATGAACTACTTTGCCATGATTTTACCCCCACTTCTGCTGCTTTTGCAGTGACTTTATGCCCACCTGATTCTAGCTGTTCAACACATAAGGTCTCATCAACATCAAAAGTCAGAATTTGGTAATTTGAAAGTCAGAAAGCAACCAAATAGACTAAATCTTCTACTGACTCCAATTTGAAAAATTACAAAAAATGCATGGATATTCAAATGCTATTGGAATAGTTGTTTAGGTTGGACAGTGATGCACAACATTTGAAACAAACAAACCCAGTATTGATTCATGTCTAAGTATCAATTGTTAAATCATATAAATTATAGCATCACAGAGTTGGAAGAGACCTCAAGGGCTATCTAGTCCAACCACCTGCCATGCAGGAACCCCCACCACAGTATTTCCATCTGATGGCCATCCAGCCTCTGCTTAAAAACCTCCAAAGAAGGAGACTCCACCACCCTTTGTGGCAGCATATTCTACTGCCAAACAGCTCTAACTCTCATGAAGTTCTTCCTAATGTTCAAATGGAATCTCTTTTCCTCTAGTTTGAAACCATTGTTAGGCTCAGCTGAGAACATGGTAGAACATACACAGTCAGGTTACAGGGCCAGGTCACTTTTTAAAAGCCTAGGTGAACCATTTTGTTAATTGTTAAAAACTGAACAAGGTGGAAGGCAACAATTAGTGTACTTTCTTAGGGAGAAAATTCCATAATTGGGCTGGTGTATGGCTACTGGAAGGATCCAAGAGCAGGGCTTCCTTGATCATCATAAGAGTTTGCATTTGTGATTAATCTTAAAAGGGAGCAAGATATGTGGTACACGGCTTTATACTTCAGTTGGTACAGAAGCAACCTCATTTGTACTAAAAGAAGGCTAAAACAATTAAAAACATCACTGGTCTCCTTTCGGAGATATACAGACATGTAGATTAACAAAAACAAAAGCCAGTTCAGCTCCATTTGCAAAATTATCCAGGTCACATGAGTCACTTATGAGACACATGCCAGGAGTAAAAACCTCATGCTTTCCCTCTAAAATAGCAAAGACAGGCATTCATTTTTAACAATTGCAACAACCATCCCGCAGAAGCCATGGTGGGTAATATCAGCTAGTACTGTGTGCTAGGTTGAAATTTACCTCCTAGCAGCTGCCTGGCTGATATATAACCACTGCTTGCAACTCCATGCTCTTCCGCCTCATTTTGCCCTAGCATTCCCTAGTCCATATATGGTAGTTTTCCAGGAGAGCTGTTTCTCCCCCATCTCATTCTTCTGCCTTTTTCACTGTGTCCCAACATCTTCCCACTCAATAGAATGTTGCTGTGTTGAGGCATGCAGATAGCTGGCTTGAGGAAGATGAAGTAACTTGATAATTTCCCCCTCTTCAGCATAGGCTTTGCTAAACGTAGCCTGACTCACAGTGTTTTATTTGCCGTCATCGCATCTGCCTGTTGAACCTCTTCAGACAGTGATCAAGGGCCTGTTATTACAAGTGGGTCCACAGGAAGAGAATGCAGACCAGACTAGAGCTCGTTGTGAACACGTTGCACTGTGCTTTGCAGACCAAACCACTCCAATCTGTTCTGACACCGATGCTGTAGCTAGCAGAGGTCAAGTCCTGTGGATATCACTATGGCTGCTACTTGCCCCGTGTTAATAGATAAGTTTCAGTTTTTGATGACGTGGACAGAAGGGTTGAAGAAATGAAAGCTACCACATCTGTTGGACCCTTGCCCTTCCTGGCTTATAAAAGCTGCTAGAGAGGGACTGGTTGAGTGAGCAAGAGGAGTGGTGAGTGCTACCTCACAGCAGGGTGGGATCCTTGCACGCTTAAAAGAGGCAATGCTGCTTGCTTTTTTAAAAAAAGCTTTCTTTGGACCCCACAATACTTAATAATTACCAATCAGTGTCTAATATCCCATTCTTGGAAATGTGCTAGAGCAGTGATGGTCAACCTTTTAGAGACTGCCTGGGAGTTGAGCCATGGCTACTGGACTTCTTTTTGAGAAGAAGAAGTCCAGTAGCCATGACTCAACTCCCAGATAAACGCGCCTGGATGACTGAGAATCTTCACAGACTTTTAGAGACTGAGTGCCCAAACTGTGATTGAAAACCCCCTTTTTTGGCAAAATGCCAATACAGCAATTTAACCTGAATACAGGTGGTTGTGAAGGGGCGGTGTCGGGTGCCCACAGAATGGGCTCCAAGTGCCACCTTTGGCACTGTCCCAGAGCGACACCTTGGAAGCCTCATGGGTTCTGAGCTCCAGGGGTTCCTGCATAAAATGGATTATCTCTAGAGCCATTCCAGTATGACTTCAAGCCTGGTTATGGGCCAGAGAACACTTTGGTCCCCTTGGTGCACGGCCTACATAGGGAACTGGAAATGGGGAATATGTCCAATGTTAGTTCTGCTGAACTTCTGTGTGGCTTTTGAGATGTCATGGCAGTCATGGATGTACTGTACAGTGTTTTCAAGTGAGAGAAGCAGTTTCTCTTGTTTGTGGTACAGCTATTAGGTAATACATAACAGGACTTGGAGATGTGCCTGCTTATAGGAAGCAAAGGGCAGATTCTGAACTACACACGTAGGCGCATGCAGAACACTTACCTGGTGAAAGCAAGAATGTTGCAGAGCAGGATTGTCATCGTTTCTGGCTTTGAACTTTGTGTCCTGTGTATTAATAGTCAGGATTATGGCTTTTCCAAATACTGTACAATGTAAATATGTGCTCAAGGTGGAACTGTGTGTGAGTGCAGCACATTCTGAACCAAAAGTGGTAGTATAAAGTACAGTGCAGAGCTTAGAAGCATCTGGTTACAAACAATAAATTACATGTGATTTGTTTTTCAATAAAAATTATATAACTAGGTTATAATATGAAAGTATATTTGACACCATAAACCAGTCCTGCCCAAAGTCCGGCCCGGGGGGGGGGGCAAATCTGGCCCGTCAGGTCATTCTGAGTGGCCCGTGGCTGGCTGGCCCGCCCCTCCCTCCCCCTCCTTCGCCCCATTTTTTTTTTTAAATCTGCCAACCCTGATACCGCTGGGAAGTTTGGGGGGATGGTCCGTCTGCCACCACCGGACCTGCAGGGGAATGTGTTTGGGGTGGGCAAGCCAGTGGGCCTCTGCCACCACCAAGGAGCATTGGGGTGGGCTGGCGGGTGAGCCGTCGCCACCGCTGGGGAGCTTGGGGGGGTGCAAGGTTGCACAGATTGCCTCTTCCAAGGGGCGACCTGTGGCCAGTAGAGATGGGCACGACTTAGCGGTATTCCCGTTTCCGTTTCCGTTACTCGTTTCCGTTACTCAATGGAAATGTAAACGGGAATTACTCCACCAGATCTCGAACTCGAACCGACGAACGAATAATTTGGTCTGATTTGTCGTGGTCGTTCCTGGCATCGCGCGATCGCGAAAAAAGTTTTTAAAAGTTAAAAAAAAAAACGATTCCCGGCCCTAAAAGCAGGCGAAAACTGTCTGAGGGCACCTACCAGGCCAGAAGGGTGTTTTATTTGGGGGGGGGTTCCCCGCCCCCCCTCTCCTTGGCTATTGCTACTGCTGCGCTGCTGGTACCAGGCGGGGGGGCATCGTCTCGTCTGCCTTTGCCATGCGGTGTGCGGGCGGGGGGATCCAAAATGGCGACCGCAATATTTTTTTTGAAATTGTTGCCCAAAACCCCACCAAAGCACCACAGAAACATGCGAAAATTAGCTATTTTAAATGCTTGAATTTTTACAGTAGCAGCAGTGGGTTTTTCTTGCAAAAAAACGTCTCCGTTGATTTTATTTTATTTTATTTTATTTTATTTTTTTACACCTGCGCATTCGCAATGATGGGCTCGCCCATGGGAGTGGACCATGCAAAGTTTTGGAGCCATTCCACCAATCGCATGGCCAGGTTTTGCTGACTGTACCAGGCTGGGAGGGCGCATCCATTTGCTATGCAGTGCGGGGGGATCTAAAATGGCGGCC
Organism: Phrynocephalus versicolor; assembly: GCA_023846285.1. NCBI lineage: Eukaryota > Metazoa > Chordata > Lepidosauria > Squamata > Agamidae > Phrynocephalus > Phrynocephalus versicolor. The sequence continues at coordinate 12,663,644 of JAHTLZ010000240.1, read as the reverse complement.
GCAATATTTTTTTTAAATTGTGGTCAAAAACCCCACCAAAGCACCACAGAAACATGCGAAAATTAGCTATTTTAAATGCTTGAATTTTCACAGTAGCAGCAGTGGGTTTTTCTTGCAAAAAAAAGTCTCCGTTTATTTTATTTTATTTTATTTTATTTTATTTTATTATACCTGCACATTCACAATGATGGGCTCGCCCATGGGAGTGGACCATGCAAATTTTCCATCAATCGCATGGCCACTTGGCCAGGTTGACCACAGTGACTTCTGGGATGTGCCAATCGGGCATAAACAGCCCACTAATCGTAGCCCGAACCTGAACCCTAAGCCTAAGCCTAACCCATACGCCAGTACACTGTCCTTCTAAGTGGGTCAGAGAGGCACCCAGAGGTGCACCCCAATACTCACCCTAACCTCACCCGTCACTAGCCTAACCCTAGCCCTTGTGCTAACCCGTCTTAACCCTAAGCCAGATCTACTTGCATTGCACTACATGCAAGTACGTGAGACGCAGCGGGTGCAAAGAGTCTGCCAGTCCGTCACTTGTGGCTCTGGCTGACTCCTGCAGCTGCCTCCAGGAGCCTGCTACCCCCCCAAACCAATACTAACGACAACAAAAAACCGAAAAAATGAACCAACTAATTTTTGCGAATTTTCACGAAAAACGGAAACGAGCCGAAACGGACCCGTCCCGAAAAACGACAACTCGAAAAACAAATTTTCCAAGTCGTGCCCATCTCTAGTGGCCAGGGCTCCCTGTTCTTCCTTTGGTCCCCACCTTCCTTCTTTCCTCCCTCCCTCCCTCCCTTGTTCCCCACCTTCCTTCCTTCCTCTCTTGGTTTCCACCTTCCTCCCTCCCTCCCTTGGTCCCCGCCTTCCTTCCTGCAGGTGGGGTTGCAAGGGGTCAGTGGGTGGGGCTTATGGGTCAGTGGGTGGGGCTTGCATTGGGGTGGCAGGGTTGGGGAGCAATCGGCCCCTGACACATTCTCAGCCACCAAATCTGGCCCTCCTTACAAAAAGTTTGGGCACCCCTGCCATAAACCAATACATTGTAGGACTTTTTTTAATAACCAGAAGTTATTTTAATTGTTCTAAAACCTATGAAAGGGAAGAGTTGCTTTTGAAATAATTAATGCATTTAAAATATTTGTGATAATCTATATTAGCATGGCAGCTAGAATGTTGTATGCACAACTATGGAAGACAAACAAGATTCTGGACAAAAACCAGTTCATTATGAAGGTGTTAAACTGTGCAGAAATGGTCAAGACCTCAGCATTACTGAAACCAGATGGACATTATGAAGATTTCGAAGAAAGGTGGAATGATTTCTACAAATTTTTAGAACAATATTATAAGTCAGACTAAGTTCCCTGTTTAATCTATGAGTAATTGAAATAGTTAAGGATCATATTTGTTATGATGCGATGCAAATTTTGTTTGAGAAGATTAAAATCGTTCCCTTTTTCCCTTTTTGTTTTACACTTTTTGTTTGAAAACTATAAATAAATTGCAAAAAAAAAAATTGGGATCTTAGAACTATGAGTGTAATTGGAAGTTGAGTCATGGCTACTGGACTTCTTTTTCTTGAGATATAGAAACGTTTTGCTGCTCATCCAAACAGCAGTGTGTTGCAATGCAAGTAACTGGAGCAGGTCACATGATTACAAGTGAGCCAATGGTGGTTCCTCCCCCCATTGTGGATGATTGTCTGGAACGTTCCGTCTCAGGCAGCCTCCAAAATAGAGGGAGGAGAGAGAAATGGAGGTTTCTCTTGCACCAGTCAGGATCAGGAACATTTACAAAGGGAAGGACAACATTTGTTATATTTTTCTTTAATTTCTTTCTTATTTTTAAACTATTTCTATTCATGAGGCAGCTATTCAAATGTGTATAGGGCTACAAATTGCATTTTATTATTGTGAGATTAAAAACACAAAGTAAAATCCAGTTGTTAGTCCGAAGCAAAGCAAATTCTGCAGGCAGGTACCTAAACCATGGTGGACTTTTAGCCAACTTCTTTTGTGAGTTTTAGCATTTTGTGTATACATTATGTGGTTTATGAGATCCCAGAAAAAAATCATCTGAGTTTCCATTATTTCTTATGGGGAAATTTGCTTTGATATAAGAGTATTTTGGTTTACAAGCATGTTTCTGGAAGAAATTACACCAAGATACTAATGTACTTGAAAACAATGGAAGTCGTTACAGTCAGTTGGAATCCATTTGATAGCATGCAGTTATATAAAAGCTTCACCTATGTGTGCTTTAAAGCTATCATTTCAAGGAAAGAGGGTTCCTTTATTATTTTATCTTAACAAGAAACAAATAACCTAGCTACTAGAGTCTAACAACAGCACAGTGTGATTTTCATAGCAGGAAGGGTTTTCTGAAACAGCAAGGGAAGTTTTCATTTTCTGTTTAGAATACATGACTCAGTATCCTTTCGCTAATCTCAGCTGAGTGTAGACTCGTTGAATCACTTGCTGAATGATAAACCAATACAGTACTTATGTAAATCCTGTTAAATCAACTGGGAGCTTTTATAGTAAGATTTCCTAATTCAGGATACTGCAAGGTAAAAAATGTGGGTGGCTTTTTTTCATTTGCAACAGATACTGTATGTTTAACGTGATCTAAGTGGTCCCTCTTGTGGTTGCATCATGTTATGTGCCATCAACTCAAAAGTGAAATTTAGGGACTTGAATGGGGCTTTCAAGATAAAGTGAACTACAGTGATATCTTGTATAAAGGAATTAATTCATTCCAAATGAAATTATATTAAGCAAATTTTCCTTTATACAAATCCCCATAGGAATGCATTGAAAATGGAGTAATCCCATTTTTATGTTGTACAGAGCTTCCCCATAGGCGATTATGTTAAGCAAATTTCCCCTATCTCCAGAATTTTTTATGTTGTACAGATTTTATGTTATACAAGCTGTTTGTTATACAAGGGTCCACTGTATTTAAGGAGTTCTCCACACGTTAAGTTATGGCAAATGGACTTGTTTTCTTGCAAGATCAAAATGTTTTGATACACATCAAAGGAGCTTCATCAGTCTGAGGAAAGTTTGTGTGAGGCTTCCAATTTTTATTTCACCTTGGTTTCACACCACCCTGGTCTGAATAGGCTTGTTAGGTGAACAGTGGCCTGAATAGGCTTTCTGGTGGAGGTGTAAAGTGCTTCTGATTTGTCTGGGTAAAGGTAAAAGTTCCCACCACAAATGTATGCTAGTCGTGTCCAACTCTAGGGGTGGTGCTCATCTCTATTTCCATGCCAAACAGCCAGTGTTGTGCAAGTCCGTGGCCATGGGGCCGGCATGGCTGAACGCATTTCTGCGCACAGAACACTGTTTACCTTCCTGCTTTTTATGGCAGTACCTATTTATCTACTTGCATTTAGATGCTTTCAAATTGCTAGGTTGGCAGGAGCTGGACCTGAACAAGAAATCTCACACTACAAGTACTCTACAGCAGTTAGTCTTGAAGGTGCCACATTTTTGTCTCCTTCACTTTTAAAAATTTGTTTTGCCTGGTAACTAGCTACGGTATACTTAGTGAATGATTTTCTCTTTTCACTACCTGGTGTGTGGGGGCTGAAGGACAACCACCCCCAAACCCCTGTACTGTTTCGGGTAGTCCTTTGTGCTGGTAAACAGAGATTCTTAGATTATCCCTATCAATCAGTTCAAGCAAATAGTCACTGTTGCATAATTAAATTGTAAACCGCCCAGAGAGTATTTGTGCTATGAGGCGGTATATAAGCAGAACACTTTGCTTTTATGCTTCCGTTTTAACTCCACTCAGAACTTTTTGAAAAGGAAAAATGTTGTTTTTGTGAAACACAGCTTTGTTTATATCAACTCATGGGTTCTGAGCTATCCTTGAAGGATCAGGAAAGAGATCTTGGTGTGCTGGTTGACAACTCAATGAAAGTGCCTACCCAGTGTGTGGCAGAGGTGAAGAAGGCCAATTCCACGCTAGGGATAATAAAAAAAGGGGATTGAAAATAAAACAGTCAACATTATAATGCCATTGCACAAAACGATAGTAAGGCCGCACCTGGAGTACAGTTCTGGTCACCACATCTCAAAAAAGACATAGTGGAACTGCAAAAGGTGCAGAAGAGAGCAACTAAAATGGTTACTGAGCTGGGTCACCTCCCCTATGAGGAAAGGCTACAGCATTTGGGGCTGTTTAGCCTAGAGTCTGGAAAAAAGGTGCCTAAGGGGGGGGGATACAATTGAGACGTACAAAATTACGCAGGGCATAATTAAAGTGGATAGAGGGAAGCTCTTCTCCCTCTCACAAAATACCAGAACTAGGGGACATCTACTCAAATTGGGGGTTGGGAGAGTGAGAACAGACAAAATAAAATACTTCTTTATCCAGTGTGTTGTTAGTCTGTGGAACTCTCTGCCACAGGATGTGGTTATGGCATCTGGATGGATGACTTCAAAAGGGAGTTGGACAGATTTCTGAAGGAACAGTCCATCACAGGTTACAAGCCATGATGGGGGTGTCTAATCTTCAGGCTTTAAAAAAAGGGTGCAGTACTTCAAAGGCCAGATGCAGGGGAGTGGTATTAGGAGACCGATATCTAGTCTCGTGTGCTCCCAGAGACATTTGGCAGGGCCACTGTGAGATACAGGAAACAGCCAGTATGGCTGTTCTTATGTTCTTACAGTATGTTTACTTTGGTGACTCTACATAAAGCAAATGCCATAGACAAAACCAGCAGTACATGTGGGTATAATATCTTAAAACCACTATCTATAAGATAATAAACCAAGAAGAGTTTTGATTCCTCCCAGTTAAGGGACCGAAGAACTACACTAATTCTAGGCACACATGTGCCTTCATTGCCTCATGCTTGCACAACTCCCCCCATGCATGGGTTCTGTTGAAGCCAGAACAAAAATGGTCACTGTGGGTGTGTGGAGGAGAAAACATCATGTACGGAAGAGAGCTGGGGCATGTGTGCACCTTAAAGGGGACCTTGCTTCTAAGCCAGTGGTGCCCAAACTTTGGCCCTCCAGATGTTTTGGACCACAACTCCCACAGTCCTTTGTCATTGGCAATACAGGCTTGGAATTCTGGGAGTTGTGGTCCAAAACATCTGCAGGGCCAAAGTTTGAACACCCCTGCTCTAAGCCATTCCACGTGTGTAATCCATTCCATAGATCATGAATCTGTAGGCGAGTTCACTCCATGTTCCGCAGGTCTTTTGTCCAGTTATCTTGCAGGATCTGATGAGCAT
>JAHTLZ010000240.1:12645489-12658371 GCA_023846285.1 Phrynocephalus versicolor | reverse complement strand
GGTTTATATATGCTCCCCTCCCCCTATCCTATTATCTCAACATGCTTTCATGCTGAATATCTGAACTTATTGCAGCACTTGTATCTTGTCTTTCCTCCAATATGCTAGAGGTGGCATACATGGTTTCTCTCAACCCACTTTGTTCTGTTATTTTATTTTTTTTATTACATTTTTATACTGCCCATCTGGCAGCAAGGCCACCGTTATCAATTCTGCAAGGCAGATCAGGCTGTGAGTGTTGCTGGCCGAGGGCACCAAGTAAATTCCAGAACTCTGTGTGGGACTAGAACCTTGATCTCTGAAATCTTCAGCTGAGCACCATAAATTAACCATTACACCACACTGGCTGTGCCATGTCAGAATCAAAGAGACATTAAAGGAGGCATAGCCACCTAGAGATTAATTTTGGATGGTGCTTGATAGCAGGCCTGGACATCAGGAAGACCGTGGGCTACTGGTAGCTCATGAAGGGTTAAAAAGTAGCCCGCCAGGAGATTTCCATAATAAGGCCTGTAGAGCTTCGTGACTGGCCCACTCCCACAGGTGGCTGCTTTTAAAAAAATAATTTTCAGCCTGGATGGCCTTTGGGGTGTTGTGTGTGCCACATGGGTAGCCAAGTGCCCAATGGCTCCCATTGGCTGCTGTTTTAAAAAATTAATTAATTTTCAGCCTGGAGGGCTGCAAGGCATGTGTGTTTTTGGTTGTGGGGGGGGAGGCCTAATTGAGCTGGCTCCATATTTTTTATTCCCCCCCCTTTGTGGAATGTGTGTGGGGGGAGGGGGAAGTGCTGCTTAGCTGGTCCAGCTCCCGTTTTTTTCTCCTACTTTGTGGCATGTGTGTGGTGGTAGTGGTGGGGAGTACTGCTTGGTTGGGATAGCTCCCTATTCTTTCCTTCCCTCCCCCCTTGTGGCTCCTTCATGTAGTAGCCCTCAGGCACTTTCGGCCGGAAAAAGTAGACCTCGGCCTGTTCAAAGTTGGACAGCCCTGCTTTGTAGGAAAAAGCCAGAAGAAATAAGTGATTGAAAGGCATGAGAAATCTATGTAAAGTATGTATCTGAATAGACTTGCCTAATTGACCCTAAATCATATTTAGGTTACCTTTGTTGTGATAATAAATATGACAACAGGTTATGAAAATTTACAGAAGTGCTAATTTATTCTGGAGAATTTGCCTGCACCTGGGCCAAAAGATGCCTTCCTACTGGTACCAGTCTAGAAGAACTATTGTCTGCTTCCTTCTTTTCACTGATTTTTCTGTTAATTTAAATGTTGACCATCTTGCACATTCCTTAGTTTAGAAGTTCTGCCTGATCTCTCATCAGCTGGTATAAGCAATCAATGTATGACTCACTGTGCAAACTTGACTGACGCCATATCTAGCAATAAAAGAAGGAAGGAACATATCCTATGAATATTTTTTTATCATCAATTACAGCTTGGGACTTTCTTTCTTTGTGCAAAAATAATTTACCAGAAATTTGGTATTGATTGTACTTTTCAAAAAGTAGTTACTATTGTAGAAAAATAAATGTTTGTGTCCAAGTAGAAGGTTATTTTGAACCACCTCGTCTGGCTCAGAAGCAGAACTTTTCAGCGTTGGTGAATATAAGCCAGTAAATCTCAGGTATTTCATACATATGTTCAGTATTAAGTGCATGGGCAGAGTCACAAACTGAAATATTTGACAGCATAAAAATGCCTACCAAGGTGGCTGCCTACCCACTAGCCATTTTGTCAGACATTAGAAAAAGAAAACACGATGAACAGTCCACTCTCCCAAGGAGCCAAGTCTGTCAATGTTTGCTTGTCCCTGGCTGATATTCAGCAGCAAATATGAGAAAACCTTATAACATTGGGCCTTCATGAGGAGAGAGGACTCCTTGGGAAAATCCCTGATGTTGGGAAAGATTGAGGTCAAAAGGAAAGGGGAATGGCAGAGAATGAGATGGTTGGATGGTGTCATCGATGCAACCAATATGGATTTGACCAAACTCCAGGGGGCAGTGGAAGACAGGAAGGCCTGGCAAGCTCTGGTCCATGGGGTCACGAAGAGTCAGACACGACTGAATGACTGAACAACAACAACAGCAACAGCAACAGCAACAGCAGCAGCAGCAACAACAACAACAACAACATTGGGTCTATAAAATTGGGGTTTCATTCCAGGGCACCAAAATTTAGGGGACACAGACATTTCAAGAGGAATGTACTGATAAGTGTCAGGAAAATAAACAGCAACCCCTTTTCACTCCCCCTTTTTATGTGCCAAGTTTCTCCCTCTTTTAAGAGGCCACACCCTTCTGCTTTTATTGGCTCTTGTGCAACAAGATGGAGTGGGTGGGAAATGGTGATGATTGTCCAAGGTTCCAAAAGAGCTGGTTATGGCTCTGCTTGGTCTGTGATGAGAGGGGATGGGAAGAAGCTGCCTTCTACCTGTGCTATGTCCTCTCTGCCATGGAAAGTGGAGGGATGTACACCCCACACACCATGTCTCAAGTTAAGGAAGTGTTGCATAGTGAGAGTGAAGGATGGAGTTGACAAAGACGATAAACAGCTCATTAACTTTAATTGGGTTAAGACAGCACGAAGTCATTCTAGCAGCTGTTGGTTGGACGCTGCTGAAACTAAAATGTCGTCAAAATACAGCACAACCCCAGGAATGCCCTGCAGGAGCCACTCCATGAGGCTTTGAAAAATGCCTGGAGCCACACTTACTTCAAACTGTAGCCGATGGCAACGGAACACTCCCTGATGTGTTACAATGGTCTGGGCTTCTGCTGTGGCATTGTCTACAGGCAACTGCTGATAGGCCTGGGCAAAGTCAAGTTTGGCAAAGACCTTGCCATTCCCCAAAGAGTGGAGCATATGGCTTACAACTGAAAGGGAATAAGTGTGGTGCTGAAGGGCTTTGTTGATTGTGCACTTGTACTCAGCACAAATGCGCACTGATCCATCAGGCTTGATGGGCGTGACAATTGGTGTTCCCCATTTTTCATGATCAACAGGCTTGAGGACACCCTGCGTAATCAATTTGTCAATCTGCTTGTCTACCTTAGATTTTAGAGCGAAGGGAACCTGGCATGGTTTCAGGCATATTGGGGCAATGAAGGGATCTAGGTTGAAGGAGATGGGTGTCCCTGTGTCAGCCCCAAGGTGTCGTCAAATACATCATGGAATTCATTGAGTAGGCTCTCCACTTCTGGATCTGCAATGCTATGGACCCTGTTACCTCCAGTCCCAGAAGCGCAAATCATTCATGTCCCAGCAGGCTGGGGCAAGGTCCCTCAAGAATCATGAGTCACAATGGGCTGTTGCATTCTTTAAATGCGACCTGGAACCGACTGGTGCCCACAACTGGGATACTGTTTCCCTGGTAGTCTCTCAGGTGAATGTGGTGTGTGTCAAGCTGCCTCTTAGAGTCTGGGAACCAGTCTTTCAATTGTGCTCCATGAGATGATTGATATAGCTGACCCTGTGTCTATTTCCATATTGCAGTGCACCCCTTCAATTTGTACTGTGATGTGTAGCTTGTGGGCTGATGGGACATCGTCTTGACCAATCGTAGTTGCCGCCTCCCTAGAGCACCTACACTTGGAAACGACAGAGCAATTCTTGTTGACAGATCTTGGTGAATCCTTCTTGTGGCATGCTGAAAGGGGCATGTGCAGGGGCTTAGATGAGCGGCAGACCCTTGCCAAGTGTTCCTTTTTCGAGCAGCGCTGGCAGATGGCATCTTTAAATTTGCAACTTGCCGCCACACCCAGCACATGCCAATTGGACTTTTGCGTCTCTTTTGCCCCGTCCCTGTGCTGATTTCACCTGACACACCTCATCTTCCTTGCTGTTGGAGGACTCTGAGTCACTGATGTCGCCATGGTGGACAGAGCTTAGGTTTCTTGGTGTTGGTGGGCTAGTTGCTCTTCGGATCTCCTGTGTGGAAAGCTTCGCCACCTCTGCCGCCTGTGCGTCCGTGATGGCCTGTTGGAGGGTGTGGTCTGCTTTGACCAGTAGTCTACATTGTAGCTTTTCATTTCTCACCCTACAAACGATTTGATCCAATAGGTTATCACCCAGATCACTAAATCCACAGTGTAGGGCGGCTTTCCATAGAGCAGCTACATATGTGTTGATTGGCTCCCCTTCAGCTTGATTCCAGTCGTAGAATGCATGGCAGGAAGCGATCTTTGAGGGCTTCAGTGCATAGTGGACCTTCAGTTTCTCCTGCAGCATGTCCCATGGTGCTGCTTGAACTGCCAACAGTGCGACCAGAGCTTGGGCTGTCTCAAAACACATCAAACACACAGAGGCTGAGGAACAAGGCTCTCTTTCGATTGTTTGTGACATCGTTTGCCTCCAGGTAGCAATCGAAACAGGCAAGGTATAAGTTCCAGGATTCAGCAGCTGGACTGTATGGTGAGAGAGGTAGGAGTGAAGCCATGGTTCCTGATGAGGTGGTAGTAGGATGGCAGACGTGCCTCAGTGTTGCACAGTGGGAGTGAAGGATGGAGTCAACACAGACAATGAACAGCTCTTTATTGGTAGGAACACACACAGAGACACCAGCTTGGCTGGGCTGCTTATATAGCCAGCCCTGCAGGTGACAACCAATCTGGTAATGTATCCAGAGGTAATGTAGATGAAGTACAACCAACCAATCAATCAGGAGGTGGATCCAGAGCAAATGTAGATGAAGTACAAACAACCAATCAGGAGGTGGATTGAGGCTGAATGTAATGAGGTGGACCAGAGTGAGAACTTCACCCTTTTACAGTCAATACACAACAGGAAGGAAAGGCAGAGGCTCAGATGGATGGGGGAGGGAATGGAAAGGGAAAGAGAAAGGGGTATAAGGAGGGAGCAAAAGAAAGAGGGGCAGTGAGGGTGGACTGAGGGTGAGGGGACAGTGGAGAAAGTTTTGTCTGATGGATGGGAACGGGCTGAGCTGGAAAATCTACGGAGTGAAGAATGGGAAACACTGATGGTGCCCATGGAGGAATCCAAGCTGAGGAGAAGAGAGACGGACCCTCAGAAACCAATGAGGAAGCACGCTGTGAGGTCATATTTCCTGCTTCGTGCTGCTGGCTAATCAGAGAGGGAGGTGGGATGATGCCTGTCCCTGCACAGCTCCTGATTGGCCAGTATCACAGATCTAGCACAGATGATATTGCAGCATACTTTCTTATTGGATTTTAACCCTGTGCAAGACAGAGAAAGGTAAAGCAGTTGGATCTGCGTGTATCAGCCTGTTCCAAATACCACCTGGGCTCATGTGGTTCATTTTGTAACCTACTGGTTCCAAAACGAAATGCCCAACTGTATATATAACACATTTAAAACAGTCGCTAACAGAACCTATGAGATGACAAATACCTCTTCCTACCCATAAGAATTTCAAAAAATGAAATATCCCAAATGTTAAGGGACCATAAGAAGAACCATAGTAAAATGTAACTAGAATCTAAGCTGTAAATTGTAATCATACAAATGTGGCTGAGAACAGCCTTGCTGCTCATTATGAATCTCCCAGATGGAAAGATGGGAAGGTGGTATAGGTTTGATCTGTTTTTGTCAGGGCGCAGCAGGAAGCATGGGAGACTTAGGTATTTGCTTCTAGTATTTTGAGGACATATTTAAAGTCACCAACAATTTACAGAGATTCCTCCGGTAGAAGTTTCAGAGCGGTGGCAAAAGTATTATGTACACAAGGCTGACAAGTCTAACAAAATATGAAGTATAGCTACATCTGAAGTACAGATAAGAACCGCAAGTTCGCCTTGTTCTGAACCAGAACATATCCATTTTCTCTTAGTTGACAGCTGTTTCATTAATAAGGCAATGTTGTTTATATGTTATCAAACAAATAAAATATTAAATGAAACAAAATGGAATAGTAGCATACAAAAGAATAAAATTACTGAGGAGAGATAAATTATCACCATGTTTATGAAACAGGGAGTTATTTTTAGTTGACTTGTATTTTCTGGAGAACTCTACAAGTGTATCATTTATTAAAAAACAATGGGAGGCATATCAGAATTTATGCCATATATAGACGATCAAAATACGTTTTAACTAGTAATTTTCTAATGTATTATTAATTCAGGGCTGTAATTTATGACAAATCAAGTCTAAGATGTTTTTATAAGCATGTTATGTAAAAAGCCTGGCCCCACAGTCAGTACATTATGATGACCACAATGAAATTATTACTTTAAAAAAGCATGAGTGATTTTCTCAAAATAACTTCAAGTGAACAGAACTGGAAAGTTTACTGGTGCAATCAGGTATATATGAGCATTAAATCCACAGTGAATTGGATCAAAACTGGTTTTCTTGTAGATTTTAGGAAACAGACACAAAGACAATTCAAACATGACCAAATTAAAGTGGTATCGTTTCTGCAAGACTGATAATACTACCAAAAACGCCACCACTTTTAAGCAATTTTCCCTGAAGCAGTTGCTTTCAACATTTGGCCCTCTAGTAGCTGTAGATTTCAATTCCCCAAATCTATAGCTAACAGGGCTATTAGGGATCCTTAGAAGTTCAAAACATCTTTGCCAAAAGTTGAGAACCACTACCCTGATTGGAAGGCCTCTTCTTGATATGTCAACTCTATACAATATAGGACAATGTGACACTCTCAGAGATATAAGCCATAGAGCAGCACACACAACTAGAGATGGGCACGAAACGAACAATTTTTCGTTTCCGTTTTTGTTTTTTTGTTTCATTACGTAACGAAACGACAAACAAATTTTGTCTCTAAAATGAAACGAAATGAACAGAAACACCGGAAATTTTGTCGTGCATTTCGTTTCCGTTACTGCAATATGAGTGAATTGCTTAAAATCCTAAAAAAATCACAAAAAAATGAAATAAATGGTAATGAAATGGTAACGAAATGAACGAAAATGAAAATGAATTTTTTGCAAAAATTCACAAAAAAGGAAACGAACCAAAACGGACCCTCCAAACGACAAACGAAATGCCATTTTTTTTATTCGAGCCCATCTCTACACACAACTAAAGGCATATAGCAGCCGATGTTCTCTCACTGCGTGAGGTAGGATGAGAATTTTTTTTATTTGTATTTTATTTTGAACTGCTGAATGGTTTTAATTTATCTGTGCTCACTTGTCCTTTCTAAATTATTATTTGATTTATCTGTGCTCATTTGTCCTTTTTAAATTATTATTTATGTCATGTTGGTTTTGATTGACTAATTTGTTTATTTACTATTTTAACTTGCATAATGTTTTGTTATATTTTGTTTATGTTTGTAAACCACCCAGAGTAGCTTTCTGCCTGAAATTCTTGAAAGGACGAACACGGCTACCCTCTCTGAAATTTCAGCTAGATGGTCGCGGTATATAAATCAAATCAAATCAATCAATCAATAAAATAAGTATTATCACAACTGTTCCCTCATCCTATCATTACTGTGTTTCTATTGCTATAGCACACCCTCTGACTTTTTCTGGGTGGGTGGGCATCAAAATGCATGATACTAGAGATGGGCATGAACCCTTGGTTCGGCAGTTCATGCAAGTGTTGGCAGGTGCAGACTCTGAGGCAGCACTGGAATGGCCGCTGCTCCAAGTAGGTGGCCACCTAAGAAAGCTGAGCTTTGGAGCACCCAATGTATGTCCAGCTGATAAACAAACCTGCACAAACCACGAAACTGGCAGTTTGGGTCTATCTTGAAATGACATCATTTAGCGCTAGAGATGGGCATGAAATGAACTTTTAATAAACAAATAAAAACATTTTTAAAGTCCCTCCGGCCTGCGGGCCAGCCAGTCCAGCCCGTGGCCAGCCGGTTCAGCTGGGCCAGGAGGAAATAAAATATTTGTTTAAAAAACCCAGGTGCAGGGAAGCTAGCGCCTGTAGAGGGGCTGGCCCCAAGCCAGCACCTCAAAAAGCCCCCCAGCGGGGACTTTTAAAAATTACAATAAGAAAAATAAAAAATAAAAAATAAAAAAGCACTGACCTGACCCCAGGGGCTGCGTGTTTGGCGCTCTAAAATCAATTAAACAATTTTAAAAAATAAAACAAGTGCTGCCCCGCCCCCTGGGGCTGCATGGTCAGCACTGGAAAAATAAATAAAAAATAAAATAAATAAAACTGAGGTGCGGGGAACCTAGCACCTCTAGAGGCGCTGGCCCCAAGCCAGCACCTCAAAATGCCTCTGGCGTCGGGGACTTCTAAACATTTAAAAAAATGTAAAAATATTAAAAGCGCTGGACTCTGGAGGCGACGTTAGGGCTTCCTGCTGCCCGGTGCGGCCTCTGCTGGGCCTCCGGAAGCAGTGGCGGGGTGGTCCACTGCTGCCCAGTGCGGCCATGGCTAGGGCTCTGGATTGCTGCTGCCGCCGCCACTACCATAATCACAGCTATTGCTGGTGACGTCACCAGGATTTCCGCCACCGCAGTAAGGTAAGTCGAACCAGTTTGGCTCGGTTCGGGTTCGTACGGTTTTTTAAAAAAAAATGAACCAAGGGTGGGCCCGAAACAGAACCAACCAAACCACTGGTTTTGTGTTTCATGCCCATCTCTGTTTAGCATGTTTTTTTTTAAACTTTCTGTAGTGGTACAAGGTATCTGTTTGTCATAGCATGTCATTTTCCCCCCACCTCCATATCTTGCATTTAGCACATTTTGCTTTGCAAATTGTTAATGAAAGGGATCAAAACTTAGGTCTTCTTTCTGAATACCTTTCTGAGGAAATCTCACTGGGGGAGCGGCATGTGCCAGCATTGCTTTCTGCAGACCAGTGGCTCTCATTCCCAGCACCTGCATTACTTTCAGAGCAAGTGGGGGGGGCATTTGGTGAAGTAGCCAAGAAGGCCTCTGTGGAGCAGTGGGGGAAATCTTCCTAGTTGTGAGGGCTCTATTCAGTGGTCGGCTGAAGCAACAGCATTTCCCCACTTCTCAGAAGCTTTTTAATAGGTGGGAAATGTTCCCACACGCAGCCCTCCAGGCTCATTTCATAGGGCAGTTATTTGGGCTTTAGCCTTTTTGTCTTCTAGTAAGCATCTTATATATGGCATCTTCAGTGTGAAGCAACTACACCCAAGGCTCATTCATGCAATCCCTTTTCCTGAAAGCTATTTTGCAGTTCTCCCTTCCTCCTCTGAGTTATTTCATTGTGACAGTATATTATCAGCATTTCCCCTGTGCTAAATGGGCTCTTTCAGGACTTGAAGATTGGGAAAATTTTGTTTTTTGAACTACAACTCTCAGAATCACCTAGTCAGCATTGGCCATGATGGCTGGGATATTCTGGGCTGGAAAATCCCATTATGGGTTCAGAGTGTAGATTGAAAATCTCCAATAAAGAAATGCTGAATTAGAAATGGAGTTTATTGAATCTATACATAATTACTTCATCACAGGAACAATGGAGGCAAAGTGTAAACTGGATTCCTTCTGCTCAGATAAGATGCTCCTTATGACTAAAGATGGTCCCTTGCATTTCCTGGTAATTAGAATCAAACTCCAAAAATCCATTCACACTCATGCAGCTTTAGGTGTCTTGTCATGTTAATACATGTACTAATATGTTCACAACAATAATTGGTAATTTCCTGTATTCAGTACTTATCCTTGTGACAGACAAGGTACTTCCCCACCGCCAAAAGAGCATACATTTGTAAAATTGTGCATATGTCAGGATGAACAGAGAGTGGTTATTTTTTAAAAAACAATTCTATGAATAGCACTAGTGCTTATCTAATGAAAGTATGTCATACTCAAACAATAGCAATGTCATTCACTGTCATGTCTATTTCAAAAGAATTTCTTAATCACTGAACCATTCAATCACTATAATTCTTCAGAAAACATTTATATGTTTCTTGAGCTAGAAGGGATGCAACAGGTCTTTCTGGTGATGTCATTTCCCTCCCACCCCTATAAGCCTTAGTCTTTCCAAAGACTGAGACTCTGGGAGCAAAGAGTTTTTCCATTTAGCTCTAATCTTGGCTCTGTCTATTTTTACTGATCTGAATAATCCATCCAAAATAAGGGGTAACCTGATGCCCAAAATTGACCGGCAGCAGTTGCTCACAATCAGATTCCTTTAATTTCTAGTGGTGAATAGTGTGTGTGTGTGTGTGTGTGTGTGTGTGTGTGTGTGTGTGTGTGTGTGTGTGTTGTGCCATTACAGTTGTAACCAACTCTTTGTGACATGGAGTTTTCTTGGCAGGAATATTGGAACGGCTCTGCCAGCTCCTACTCCAGGCACCTACAGCACCTGGTATTCCCTGGTGGTCTCCCATCCAAGTACTAACCAGGGCTGACCCTGCTTAGCTTCCGAAATCAAGCGAGATCGGATGTGCTTAGGGCATCTAAGCAGCATGGTGAATATTAAGTGCTTATTAAAGAGATGCCAACTTTTCTGTCGTAAATTAGAACCAATAGCAAATATTGATCATTCCTGCCATTGTTAAGGCTTGCTTTAGGGCTGAATTAAATGCTCCAGATAGAGTGTGGTTGCAAGAACAAAGTTCTGAAGAGCTGACAACACCCAGTTAATATGGCATGAGCCCCTGACATCTCCCACCTTTTACTAACTAGCATGCTTCTTTCTTCCTTTGAAAAAATGGCCACTAACCAGTAGTAAGCAGCCTTTATTTGCAAGTAGAGGTGGGCACAAACCACTAGTTCAGTCCCCTCAAGATTAAGGGTACTAGATAGATTCCCGAATGGAATGGGATGAGACCGAATGGGGATTTTTTAAAAATAAAAACCTCAGAAATAGTGGGATGTGATGAACAATAGAACAGTATTTTAGATCTCAGACTGCAAATATATTAAAGGTTAAAGGCCCTTCCCCCGCACATATGTGTTAGTCGTGTCTGACTCATCTCCGTTTTCAAGCCAAAGAGCCAGTGTTGTGCAAGTTCATGGCCACGTGGCCGGCATGGCTACACGGAACACTGTTTACCTTCCCACTTTTTATGGAGAGAGGCCAGAGCTGGTTTCTGAAGACAAAGGCATAACCTAGGGGTGTCCAAACTTTTTGTAAGAAGGGCCAGATTGGTGAGGTGAAAATGTGTGGGGGCCGACCATTCAGCCACATTTGGCCCCCCGGGCCGGACTTTGGACAAGCCTCTCTAGGACATGCAAGGAGGGGGGGGATGCTCCAGCAACGGAGCCAGGGCGGGTAGGCTGGACAGGTGGCTGGGGGACGGACAGAGGCAGGGAAGGCAGGCAAACCATAAAACTGCAAGATGACATCTCCATTCGGCATGGGGAGGGGGCAGCTGGCAGGAATGAGTGATAGGCTGAGCTGGTGGGGAAAAGAGGCTGCGGGCCGCTCAGAATTTGAAAATGGGCTGTATTTGTCCCCCAGGCCTGACTTTGGACATGCCTGGCATAACCTGTGTACTAGCCTTAAATGTGAAAATGCACTCCTGGCCACACCTGTGACCTGGGCATCCAAGCTCAAGGATGAGTCCAAGAGCACCCCCAAGCTACACACTTCTTTTTTCAGTTGGAGGGTGATCCCATCCAGTACAGGTTCTATCCCTATCCCTTTTTCTCCCTTTCGACTAACCAGAAGCTTCAGTTTATTGACCCTCATCCAGTCCATTATCGAGTCCAAGCACGAGTTCAGAACAGCCATTAACAAGACAAAACCATGGCAGCCACTTAACCAATCAGTTTTGCTGTAACTGCTGGATGGGATTAAGACATGATAACTGCTTGACAAAGATTAACTAGTCAAGACAATATTAACAAGGAAGTGCTATGGCTGTCTAGCAAACACTTTGGGAAACAAGTGCTCGAGGGAAATTTAACCAAGCAGAAGGGCTTACAGTCAGAATGGGCAATAAAGACCATGTCTGTTGTGCAAATAAAACTGCAGAAACATTGTAACTCGGACAAAGGAAACAATGTTTTTTGGTGTCAATAGGCTATAGAATCTTTTGTTAAACAATGTATGTCCTGTCATAGACGATAGACCAGTGGCTTTCAACCTGGAGGTCGCAACCCCTTTGGAGGCTGAACGACCCTTCCACAGGGGTCTCCATGAACCATGGAGAAGAAAAAGGCAACCTCAAAGCAGGTGCTGCCCTTCTCCCTCTGGCCGAAGGGAACTGATGGAGGGGGAATGCAACTGAAAAGGCAACACTGCCGAAACCTCCGCCCTCCCGGGAGGCGCCGTACAGGCAGCTCCCCAGAGAACTTTCCCCAGCTCAGCGAGGCCCAGCTCAGGACAAACAGCACCACCCCCATGGCCGCAACCAGATCCAAGCCCTTCGCCCAAGCGCTGTCCTTCCCAGTACCACAATGCCACCACCGCCGCTCAGATGGGAGTGCCCACTGGGTGCTGAGCACACTGCCTGGGGCCGGCCTCCTTCTCCCCGTGGCCAGCAGCATGTCGAGAGGCACTGGGCTGCAATGGCGAGGTGAGCAAGGACCCCTGGCCATCGCCTGCCAGCCAGCCGACGCTCTGGGAAGGGATTGCGGGATGACTTCCTGACCCTCCACTGCCCTCCTCCTCCTCCTTGGCTGCCATTCCAGCTCATATGCTGATCCCAGCTCTGTGCCACTGGCAGAGCTGTGCCCACGGCCAGGCAGGTGCACCAGGCCTCTCTTTCCATGCTCAGGAAGTGGAGGAGGAGGAGAAAGAGGAGAAGGAGGAGGAGGAAGAGGAGGAGGAGGCTTGGCCCCTGCCAGCCTCATCCCCACCAGACCCATGGGAGGCACGCTTGCTCTGGCTGCCCCGAGTCCTTCCCCACATGCCCCACCAGTTCTGCCCAGAGGCATTAGGAGAGGGGCTGCAGCCTCCTTTTATCCCTCGCTCCCTCCCTCATCTCAGCATCCTTTCTTTCTTTCTTTCTTTCTTTCTTTCTTTCTTTCTTTCTTTCTT
>JAHTLZ010000240.1:12629214-12645479 GCA_023846285.1 Phrynocephalus versicolor | reverse complement strand
GCAATGACTTCCATCAGCAAAACAGAAAAAGAAAAGAAAAAGAAAAGAAAAATTAATGTATTAGGTTTTTCAAAAAAGGTTACCAAGAATTCAATCGTGGAAATAAATTCCAAGAATTGGTTATGATTTATTAATTTTTCTTCTGAAACATGAATCATTGAACAGCTAGAATGGCATTGTGTGTATCAGATATTTACATTATGATTCATAACAGTAGCAAAATTACATTAGCAACAAAAATAATTTTATGGTTGGGGGTCACCACAACATGAGGAACTGTATTAAAGGGTCACAGCATTAGGAAGGTTGAAAACCACTGCCGTAGACTCTCTGTACATAGTCTAGTAGTAGTGTATAAAAGGTCTTGAAATTGTATCCATGGCATGGAATCTTCCTCTTGCCTTAGAGAGAGAATCCCTATTTGACTGCCCTTTTATTCAGCTGATTAAAACGTAAGCATTTTGAATTCTCCCTCATGTCAGAGTTTTTTTGGCTTCTATGTCTGACTCAGAAAAGTCGGGGAAGAGCGCTGAACTCAACAGTTAGGGCCACTTTAAGTCAGTTCCAACTTGAAGGCACATAGCAACAACAGGACAAAAGCATGGGGTTCCTTTGAAGTCAAACACATTTTCTCGAACACAAAATTATGGCTAAATCATGTCTCCTAACAATAACGAGCTTTCAGCTCAGACAATTTTGTCTATGTCTTCTCTGTTGTGCAAACAGCACAAAATGCCCCCTCAGACACATCCAAGCTAAAAGTGTGGTCTGCCCAGCCCCTACCAACCACCTTCCCCTTACTCTTTTTCTATGGGAGGTAGAGATGGGCACTTTGTATTTGTTTCCCTGGTGGCCCGTGCCCACCAGTACCATCCAAGCCACCTGCCAGGCTGTGTGCAGTGCTGGGCTCCCTCCTTGTGCCAATCCAAGAAGGAACACAGCCTGCCTTTCCATAATTCACAACACAGCCAACTGCTTCAGTGCAGAAGCAGGACAGGGAGTTTCCCCACTCAGTTTATGAGTGGTTGGCTGTGTGGGAAGGTGGGGAAGGGCCATCCAGGTTCTTTCTCCAGTTGGCATGATGACAGATCCCAGCACCATGTAAAAAGGTAGTTTCCCCCTGCATATGCGTGCTAGTCTTGTCCGACTCTAGGGGCAGTGTTCATCTCCGTATTCAAGCTGAAGAGCCAGTGTTGTGCAAGTCCATGGCCACGTGGCTGGCATGGCTGCAAGGAAACACTGTTTTACCTTCCCGCTTTTTACGGCGGTACTTGTTTATCTACTTGCATTTACATCAGGCATGACCAAACTTTGACCCTCCAGATGTTTTGGACAGCAACTCCCACAGTCCTTTGCAATTGGCAACCTAAGCTTAGAATTCTGGGAGTTGTGGTCCAAAACATCAGGAGGGCCGAAGTTTGGACCTGCCTGATTTACATGCTTTCAAACTGCTAGTTTGGCAGGAGCTGGGGTTATCAGCGGGAGCTCACTCCACTGCGTGGCACCCAGGCTTCGAACTGCCGAGCTGCTGATTTGCAGTTAACAGTTTCGGAGCCAGCCAGGTTCTTTCTCAAATTGGCATGATGACAGAGCCCAGCAACATGTGGAACTCAGTAAATTTGGGGCGGTGGCGGCACTTGGGCCATGGTAGCACCTGCGGCACCACAGTTCTCCATGGAAATGAATATGAATTGTCTACCTCTAATGGGGTTACAAAAGGCTACCAAGCCAATTTTGAAAGCCTAGAAAAAGGGGAGGTGCCCTCTAAATTTGGCACCCTGGGGGCAAAACCAGATTCACTCCATGCACTCCATGCTAATTGTTGCAGGGCTGGGAGAAAAAGCAACTTATGGTCACACATATTGTACCCCTGGCATGTGTCATGTGGGGAAGGCGACCAAAGATGCAAATCCTAACTGGCATGGGGGCAACAATCACAGGTGCTGCATGCATTTTGCAAGCTGGCTGAAAAGAATGAGGTGGTGGGAGGTTCTCCCCCACCCAATGCTGTAGAGTTAGTGTTTTTTCCTTCAGATTTGGGACCCATTTTCCTAGATGCCCCCCTTATGTCCATTTCCATGAATTGTTGACTTAGATATGGTTGACTAGTTTCAAGTCATCAGCAGAATTCTTGGAGAATTGTTCTTAATCCCCAGAGCAGGGGTGGGGTGGGGGCACTTGAAGACCAATGGTGGCTTCAATGCCTGGGAGTTTTCCCCAGTCCCAACTGGCATCAGGCCTCATTTCCTTAGCAGAAATCTCCTTGTACACATGTTGCACATTTAACATTTGTTGTGGGATTTTGAGGAACTGATCATTAATTTTGAGGAATGTGAGCTGGATATTTACATTGTTGCATGGGTGCAGTGTGTCTCTCACAGAAATGACCACAAGTAAAATTATTCTTCAGCTATGACCCAAAGAGCTGCTTCCTGTGACATTCCAAGGGCTCGCCCTCTGGTCTCAGGGGGTGGGAAGTTGTCAGCCTGGCAAGCCTTGTCATTATGCACCACAAGAGAATTGGGACAGGCTGTTGGGTGTGAAATGTTGACAGGGAGTGGCTGCGAATGGAAGAGGGTCACAGCCTGGTTGGTCACTGCTATTGGGCTTGGGACCAAGTCCCAGTCTCTCTACACAGGGGACCAAGCCCTATTCTGTGGGGCTCCAAAGTAAGTGTGTGAAAAGTGCATGCTTTAAAAGGATTAGGCTAGCCCCAATGTCTTCTGCCCTCCCTTTAAGGTCAGAAAGGCAATTATCCAGTTGGCCTTAGCACATGAAGCCAACCTCCCTCTCAACATTGCGTTCACATGGAGAGGTTACTTGTCATGTCCCAGTAATGGAAACAGTGACTGAGGAGGTGGGCCTGGCATTTTCTCCTGATGGGTGGGTTCTACATTGATTAATGTTGCTGGCCATTCCAGTACAACAATGGGAAGGCAAGCCAGGCCACTCCACTAGCTCAACTGAAGAACTCTGGTGTCCAATTTCATCCCCTGCCAGGGAGGTGTCTCTTTTTCCTTTTGTACCTGGTCTTTCCAGCTTGCAAGCCTCTTTGGTTAGGGGATCTCTGTATTTTATCAGTTGTAGGCAGGTCACTCCAGAGGTCATTGAGGATTAGGAAAAATGCCTTAAAGGAATAAGAAATGAGCCATTAATGATAGTAGCACATCTCAGCACGTAGGTCCATCTACTATAAAGAAACTGCTGATATCAATAGGCCAGAGGCAGCTTTTTTCCTGAACAACTGGCTAACACGATATTTAGATGCATGCTTTAAAAGTTGCATTTGGGGGTGGGGGAAACACCACAAAATTTTAGCTGTTAAGCTAGTGATGTCACAGAAGTTATTTCCAGCAGCAAAGTCAGCACTGCAGTGAATGGGAAATGGATGCTGAAGTTAATTTACTATGATAAAATATGACAGTGCTATATAAAGAGGGATGGAAAATGTGCTATTTGAAGCATTGGCATTGAAGAGACAGCTGTGTGCCATAAGATAAAATGGCAAAAATCCTGTGGCTTAGTGTAGTAAGTTGCTGTAGAACAGGTCCATTGAATTAAGTGGAGATGTCTGGAACCAGCATTTACATGTTTTTATTGTTCTAATATTATTGTAATTTTGATGTTTTAATTGTCCATTTTGATTGTGAGCCGCCCAGAGACCTTTTGGTAGTGGGCGGCATACAAGCTATATAAATAAATAAATAAATAAATAAATAAATAAATAAATAAATAAATAAATAAATCTCTGTAAGTTTCATTAATTCATTGGACCAGCACTAAGTTGCAATGTACACTACTGAAGTAAGTTACAAATTGGACCTCCTCTAGTGTGACTTACTACACTAAGCAGGAGGATTTCAGTCAATATCTAAGACCAAGGGGGTTCATCATCATTACCATAGAACTGCAGAGTTGAAAGAGACTCTATGGATCATGAAGTCTAGTCCTACCGAGGGGAATCAAACTCCTTATGCAAACTCTGTGGAAGCATCCATAGAAAGGTAGTTTTCAACTCTTTTTACTCCAAGAAGGAATATCTAGAATCAGAGCCCTAAAATGTAGTTCTGACACCAGAACTTATCTATCTTCAGCTGAATACAATAAAAACTTGAGGACAGGGGGAAATCATAGACGCCAGACTTTCAGATTCCGTAGACCAGTGTTGGTGAACCTGTGGCACAGGTGCCAAAGGTGGCGCTCGGAGCCCTTTCTGTGGGCACCTGACATCGCCCCTTCACAGCCACCTGCATTCTGGTTAAATTGCTATATTGGTACTTTGTGAAAAATTAGTGGGTTTTGAATCACCCTTTGGACACCCGGTCTCTAAAAGGTTTGTCATCACTGCTGAAGATTATGAATCCCACAATTCTCCATTCTGAAAGTTCTACCTGACAGGCCGACTCCTGAATATGGTTCCCTTGGAAGCATGGTGTAAGACAGAAGGCTTAGAAGCTTCGCTAGGCCCGGGTCTGCCCCAAATTCCTGTTCCTGCTCCATTGGTAGCTGGGAGCTATCTTTCTCAACAGGAAGCTAGGCAAAGCAAAACCTAGTAGTTCACCCTCAAGGCCTTCTAATGGAAGCCTTTCCCTAAGGTCATCCTCATTTAGGTACTTGTCTACCAGGCAGGACTCCTACCTGTATCCCAATCTCCCAGCCAGAAGAGACCCACTGAATATCAAGGAAGAATTTGACTCAACAAATCCCCACTGATGCAACGAGCCAATTCTAGTTGTGGCTTACTGCTGGATTTCATTCCTTGGCCTACTTGTCCACCAAAATCATCTTAGTACTTGCTGAGGGATTACTTGAGTTATTGTGGCTAATAATGGCTAGTTGATGAAGCACTGCGTATGTGTCCAACATAGTAATGTGCCTGGCTACACTCTGATTTCACAATTAGCATGTACCCCTGCAGCCGATCAATTCAACTGCAGTAAGGTATGGCAAACTTATGCAATCTCCACTCAAACAACAATAGGATTCTAGATATTATGTTACATGTAACTTTGATACTGTACTCATAGTTCCTCAAATAATCAGTAAAATGTAAGTATGTTGCTTACAACTGGTAACTCTGTTACTTTATGTCTGCTCCTGATAACAGAGGGGGATGGAACTGTATGCATACATCGTGTGTGACCGTTTTATCATACACACAAAACTGTTTTGCCTTTGCTTGTTCACTGTAGCCTAGCAATGAACAAGACTGAAAACATGTTATGCATAGAGAGCAAATGTCATTTCCTCTTTATGGAATCTTTAGTTCCACCCATTTATTATGGTGCTTTAATAGCTGTAGGACATCTCTTGGAGGTAGTTTGGAGAACAGAGCAAGGTAAGAATTCCCAGATGATCTTGCAGAACCTTGTAGAGCAATAGTTTCAGCAAGATACATTCTCGACCAAGTAGGAGAAGCTAGTGTTTCATGTTGGAATCCTTGAATCGAGCTTCTGCTCTGTGCTGTAAGAACTAGGATGGAAACCCAATTTATAGGGCAATTCTCTCTCTCTCTCTCTCTCTCTCTCTCTCAGCACTGCTGAACTCACCGAGACTTCATCTGAGGAAAATGGATTGGGAATCTTTTAGTACAACCCAGTATGCATGTATATAGAGGTAGGTCCCACTGAGCTCATTAGGTTTTACCCTCAGAGATGTGCAAATTTGTGCTTCTGGATTATAATTTAGGTGCCTGGGGAATTCAGCATGCACACCACTTGGAAGTTTGCACACCACTACTTCAGGGCAAATGTGCCTAAGACTGAAATACTGTATTAACGATTCTGTTCAAGCCCTGATAGGAGTTTCAGCACATATTGGCTGAAATCCTGGTGCTTAGCACAGTTAATCACAATTAAGGGCGTTTATACACGACCCCTAAACTCTGGGGCAAATGGCTCCCAGCTCCGGAGCTTAGAAATGTTTCCCCACCAGCTCCGGAGTTTACAGGAAATTAAGTGCGACCACGCCCCCATAAGTGCATCCCAGTGCACCTTTCAAGTACCTGCTCTCTGGAGGTGAAAATGTGGTGTAACGATAGTGAGTGCGGGGCTCTCCTCACTTCTGCTTGTTGTTGTTTTGGCTCTCGCTCCTTTAAGAGCTCCTTAAGAGCTCCTTAAGAGACTGGAATGTTGCCACGGCAAGAGGGAGAGCCAGAACGGAGGTGAGCCACACTCTTTTCTTCCTTTTTTTCCTCCCTCCCCTCACGCAGCCAGCAGCCAGGAATGCCGAGGGGGTGGAAACACAGGAAGAGCGACAAGCCCCTAAGATCTCTGGTCCGAATTTAAGTGGCCAGCGGATCTTAGGGGTCATGTAAAAGCGCCCTAAGAGTAGATCCATTGATTCTAAAGGATTTATGCAAGAGCTGACTGACCAAATCCCCATTGATTCCATGGGCCTATTCTAGCTGTGATTTACTATGTTAAGTAACAGGATTTGAGCCACTGAAGTAAGTAAGAAATTGCCCCCCCCCCCCAAATCTATGTATGTTTAGGAGTTAGACTGGGACAGCTATATGATCTGGGGAAAACCAAAAATGGTAGACATAATTATTCTGTGAAAATCCAATCTGCACTAAATATAAGCATCACAATATTTATGATAGTCACCTAATAATAGGTGTATAGTAAAAGAAGCATTCCCAAATCCCAATTAAGATTATGCCCCTGGGACCAGTGTCAATGTCATGACAACCATTTTCCAAAAGGCCTTCCCAAGGGAGACTTCTGCCACTAATGTACCTCCGGTCCACAAGCTGCAACTTGTTCGGCTAGTAGTTTAGTTGTATGAGTTAAAAAAAGACACACTGCATTGTATATTTTTCATGCTTTGGAAAACAGGAACATAATAACAACTGAGGTCTTATGAAAAATATCGATCTGAAGCCATTTTTACATTCACAATTTCTTTTAGTATTTCTTTTTCTTTTTTAAAAAATAAAGAGAAGACAGCATGCAGCAGTAAAAGGAATATGTTAAAAGATTCTAGCTGCTATACTGCAAAATAATTGGCTGCTGGTATTAATTAAAACCTCACCAATATAATGAAATGCAGTCAAAACCAACCTCACCTCGATTTGCTTTCAATAAAACGTAACTAGAATTATTCAGATTGCCCCTTCTACTAATATCTTAGTCCAGAAAACAATGTTGCTGTCTGTATTAATTCTTTCAAATCTTGGAAAAGGAACTTTTTGGAATATAATTCCCAGATGGGCACTGGAACTGTTGTTTAAGAAATTCTGAGAATTGCAGCTAAAAAATAATTATTTCCCACTTCTGCTTTCTGGAATCTACTTTGTTCAAAGATTCAATCTATTTGGCTGTAGAGGGGGGCTAATTTTTTTTTAGAAGAGTAGTTGTGCAATCACCATGTCCCAACCCACAATTTTACAGGCAACCAGATAGTGCTATCTATTTGTTACCTGATTGCCGCAGAATTGATGCTTTTGAGCTGTGGTGCTGGAGGAGAGTCTTGAGAGTCTTCTGGACTGCAAGGAGATCAAACCTATCCATCCTGAAAGAAATCAACCCCGAATGTTCACTGGAAGGACAGATTTTGAAGCTGAAGCTCCAGTACTTTGGCTACCACATGAGAAGAGAGGACTCCTTGGAAAAGTTCCTGATGTTGGGAAAGATTGAAGGCAAAAGGAAAAGAGGATGGCAGAGAATGAGATGGTTGGACAGTGTCATCGATACAACCAATATGAATTTGATAAAACTCCGGGAGGCAGTGGAGGATAGGAAGGCCTGGCGAGCTCTGGTCCATGGGGTCATGAAGAGTCGGACACGACTGAACGACTGAACAACAACAACAACATTTGTTACCTCCTTATATCTCTCCACTATTTCACCTACAAAATTCAACTCAACTCAATCCATGAGGCGAAGGTAGGATCACTACCTTTGGACTGGTATCACAATGAGCTGCCCATTCAGAAACACCCAAAATCTGTTCTGAATGAATTAGAATGTATTTATCAATTGTGAAATAAGTGTCATTTTTTCCCTGCAATCTATCTGCTATTCTTGTTCTT
Organism: Phrynocephalus versicolor; assembly: GCA_023846285.1. Lineage (NCBI taxonomy): Eukaryota > Metazoa > Chordata > Lepidosauria > Squamata > Agamidae > Phrynocephalus > Phrynocephalus versicolor. Next base: position 12,637,444 of record JAHTLZ010000240.1, on the reverse strand, counting down.
TGTAAAATTAAAAAAAAAATTATGGGTTCCAGAAATTGCCATCTGGTTGTGTTGTCAAAAGCAACTTAATCAAAGTAAGAGTTTGTTTTAGAAAAAGGGCAATGAAGTTTATTTATTTATTTATTTATTTATTTAGATCGTGCATGCGTGCTGGCAGCTCAGTCAAAAGGCTCAGGAGATTGGCTTCATGCTCTCCCACTCTCCAATATAGGATTGAAGCTTGATGACAACTCTCTTTGAATAGCAGTCGGTCTACATTTGGGAGCACCAATTGTTCGCCATCACGTGTGTCCATGTGGTACAACTGTCATCCCGCAGGGCCACCATGGCCTCTCTTGCCGACTTGTTTCAGGCAAACATGTCAGACACAACATGATCAATGACATCTTATGTCGTGCCCTTAACAGAGCCAGTTTTCCAGCTACCCGAGAGCCTTTACATTTGTGTGCTGGAAGTAACAAAAGACCAGATGGGACTACCTTGATCCCCTCGAGCAAAGCCTGATGCTTAACGTGGGATGCCACATGTTCAAATACATTTGCCACGTCCCACTTACAAAACACCAGCATCGAAGCCGGATCCGCAGCAGCAATGGCCGAACAATTAAAAAGACAAAAATATGGCAACAGGAATTGACTTTGTCCCTGTAGCCATCAAAACATCTGGAGTCTGGGGAGAATCAGCCTTGAGCCTAGTCCAGGAAATAGGTCGCAGAATAGCCATCACGTCTCAAGACGACCGACCACCTATGTTCCTGAGGCAACAGCTCTCAATTGCTGTCCAAAGAGGGAATGCCTGCTGTGTGCTTGGCACTCTAGGCCAGCTGACTAAATAATGGGGTTTTTTAGTAAAGTGATTTTAACCAGTATAATAAAATTTAAGAAAAAAAATATTTATTTATTTATTTATTTATTTATTTATTTATTTATTTATTTATTTATTTATTTTTACAACTTATATGCCGCCCTCTACCCAAAGGTCTCTGGGCGGCTTACAATCAAAAATTAACAGTTAAAACATCAGATATCAATAAATAATTAAACCAATAATAAAAACTTACACTAAAATCATTACACTAAAATTGAGGACCCACAGTCTATATTGTATCAATTAAAAAATGACATATTCAAGCCTGGTGCTTCTTTTAAACAAACCCTTTGCAATAGTGCTGTTATCAGCTCAAGAGCAACTATAGACCTCAGCAAGGACAGGAAGAGCCATTGTGCATTTAGACGTTAGGGACTGCTTTCCAATTAAAAAAAGCAAACCTCATGAATAGATTTAGAAATGGACTTCATTGAAGAAAGAGTGAATGAAGCTGCTCAAGATTGGACGACAATAGTCACTGTGATTTGTGAGCATGAAGGAGTGAAGATAACATATCATTCGCGTTGGTATAAATAGAACGAATTGAATATATGCACTTGTCCTGTCTATGTGCAATGTCCTTTCACAATCTCCCTCCCCTCTGCAAGAAACCAGCATTTGTATTCTCCAAGGTAAGACTGCAATTTGATATCGGACTGAATTGTCATGCAAAAAAGCACCCCATCCTTAGTTGTGTTTTAAAAGCATTTATACATTTCTTTCCACCACACCAGGACTCGCAATTGTTCATTTTATTGATTTTTATGTGTCACGTTTATAGGCCATCTTTCTCTCAAGATGTTGCAGAAATTAAAACAAGAAGACATTAAATAAAACCACAAAATAATAAAAGCCAAAACAAAATATTTGTCACAACAGGAACAATACTGAAGTTCATCGATGGCTTCATGAAATAGTACCATACTGTATTTGTTTATTTCCTGTTTGTGAAACTCAGTGAGGATGAACCCAGCCCAAATCTTCTTTCAGGGTGATTTCCAAAGTTGGGGTTTGTTGTCATGCGTCAAGTCCTCATTGACCCATGTGAATCCCCTATGAATGAGTCATCTACCAAATCGGCTATTGTTAATAGCTCTGATCAACTCTGGCAAACTCAAGGGTATGGTTTCCTTTATGCAGTCAATCCATCTCATATTTGATTTTCCTGGTTTCCTGCTGCCTTCAAGTTTTCCTAGCATCCATCTCTTGGAAGAAACATGGTAGGGGACTTGTGTGTGTCCTGGAAACTGAAAGCAATGTCTTCAGGAGGATAGACTCCATTACTAATCTGGATTCTTACATCTCTATCATCTTTATTTTTTATTATATTGCTGTATTTTATGTTTATTGTATTTTATGAATTATTTGATTTTACTTGCACTGTATTGCATTCATCAATTGTTGTTAACCACCCAGAGTGACTGCGCTGCCAAATGGGTGGTATAAAAATCCAATAAATAAATAGATAAATAAATAAATAAATAAATATTTAGGATTAATTGCCACATCATCAGAAGAAAATCAGCAGTTTTAACTGATTTTCATTTAAAGTATATGCTAGTTTCTTCAAGGCAGTTTACAGTATTAAAAAACCTGTAAAAATCTAAATAATAAATTATTCCAAAGTTTTAAAAACCATTAAACAAATATCATATTAAAACTCATAATAAGAGCAATATTAAAAGTGCAAGTAAACCAATTGGCTCATGCAATCCTGTGTTCAAACTACAGGAAGCCAGATTTAGGCTAAATTTCAGGGAAAACTTCTTAACTGTTAGAGCAGTATGACCAAAGAGGAAAAAAAAGGCAAAGTGTTCTGCTTATATACTGCCCCATACCACTTCAAGTAGTCTCTGGGCGGTTTACAGTTTTTAATTACAGTAACGCAGGCTACACATTGCCCCCCCCCCGCAAGCTGGGTACTCATTTTACCGACCTCAGAAGGGTCAACCATGAGCCTGCTACCTGGGATTGAACCCCAGGTTGTGAGCACAATTTTACCTTCAGTACAGGCACTTAACCACTGTACCATGGGGCTCCTCCAAGAGTGTAACAAAATACCCTAAACACGAATGGCAAATGACAGTTAATTACAATTTTTTTTAAAAAGTGGAGTTTTGCAACAGGGGCCTTGCTTAATGAACTATGCTTTGCCGTTGAAGCTCAAGAATGTGATTTAAGGCCCAATAAGCTAATTTCCATAATTAAAACATTGCAGATGTTTCAAATGGAGACTTTTTCCCTGTAATCATACTGAAGTTGCTTAAAAGACCTATGATCAGACCTCCCCAGGTACTAAGGTATGCATAGATGCCCATGCTGGCTATGAAATTGTGGGAGCTGTTGTTCAAAAGACAAAATTTTGCCAAGCTAACTTTTACCATGTGGAACTCATGGAAGTGCTGCTTATTTACCTTTCAGTAAGGGAGGTGTTAGTTTGGCAGGCATGAGAGACAGGATTGTCTCAATTTTGTATGGAAAATATTATTTGTGAAGGATTCTAGGAGGAGACATTCCAAAAATTTCAGGCAAAAATCAAAGAAAAATAAAACAAAAGATACAAAAAAACCCCCACAAAACATGTGGCACCTTAAAGACTAACTTTCATATTTTAATGTAACATTCCAAAAAGTATTTTTTCCAAGCTATGAGGGAAAACATGAGTACATTTTCTCAAGTATTTACTTTCCCCTTATCCAAATCAATGTCCATGGCAACTCCTGGCATAAATACAGTACATGTTCAGTTCAAAATGCTGCATAGGCAGCGACTGATTTACCATTAAGACGAAGCATTATATTATTCAATATTGTTTAATTTTTTTAAAAAAAAGAGAGGGAGGGAGATTTGAAGCGGTGCCATGCCTTTTGTCATTCTGTAAATGTCAATTTAGCTTGATAATGAAAGCTGTTCATTTTGTAGTGACTCACGTGTGATATACTGCATTTCCTTTTATAGGAAATGATGTGCGAACAAAATCCATAGCTTGCTATGATTAGTAGTTGCTGATCTTTAGAGATAAGTAGTCAAGACAAAGGGGAAAGGAGGGGAAAGTGCGTCACTTTCTCAGCAAGAAAATCTCCTCAGATACCAGCAGTAATGAGGCTGTAAATAAAAATGATTGTAATGAATCACTTCTTTGAAGTACCATCTAACTTATCCTGGAGAGGAAAGCACAGGGGATGGAAGAGGTTGTCACTGAGTTCATCAAGAAGAAGAAAAGGCACAGAGGGATGAGCAGAAAATAAATTCTGTTTAGATGAAGCAGTGATACAGACCTAGAAAGTGCTAATTTATGGTTCGCCCAAGCCCTGCTTTGTGTTATCTGCTGTTTGTTTTCATTGGACCAAGAAATCCTGAAATGTTTTCCTGCCTTAAGCAAGGGACAAGGCAGCACACCATTGTTAAATGTATAACATCCACCTAGATGAGTCTTTCTTTGGCACCAGCAAAGGATTCACCATAAGATTATTAAAAGTTCATTTTGTATCTGACTCAAAGATTGTCTAATTGTGTTTGCCCAGTGGCCAACTAGCACCTTAAGGCAGACTCACAAGGAAGGGCATGCGTAGAAGGGTGTCTTCCATCTTGTGTTTCTCAGCAACTTTTAATCATTCTAGCCCCAGTGAAGCATCACAGCTTTAAACTGTGGAGGACCGTACTATGGTGGCAACAGTGGTACATGTGGATGCCATGTGGTCAATGTCCTCCCTGCCAAGATATCAATCAGGCAGCAGTCTGAAATGCATTCATTGCAACACATTTCCAATATTTCCAAGTCCTAAATGAGGCTTCTCATCACAGAAACACTTGTAAGCATGTTCAGTCAGACACGGTAATAAGCATTTTTTTTCAGGTCTTCATAGTGAATGCACAAATATCTGACTGATATCCAGGGAGAGATATTGGTGTGCCACTTACTGAAATGAGGTTCATTTACAGGTGTGTCCACCTCCAACACACATGTTAGAGCCCTCTCCTCTTTCAGGTCTCTAACACCCCAATGGGGCTTCTGTCTCTGATGCTGCTAGCGATAGATACCATTTTGATAAGCAGCTGTTAAGAGCTGCAATGCAACCTCCATAAGCCTCTGTCATACCTGGCAGTCATAACTACATCTTGTGGGAGAGACATCCACAGTTCAGCTATGCACTCTGTGAAGAAGTGTTTACTTTTATCTTTCTTGAATCTCTCACCTTCAGCTGAAGCAGATGGTTCCAGCCCCTAGTACTATAAAATTACTGTTATTTTTTTCGTAATCTATGAATGATCATATACCTCTACACCTACTCATGGACACACTACCAAAAAGAAGACCATGCATTAGCAAAAAGGAACATGCAAAAGGCCATAATGCAAATCAATAAGCAACTGCATCTGCTGATTTATATGTACAGATGGAAAATCTGGAAGGATATTCACAATATAAACAGAATGACAATGCATCTGACTTGAATGGGAGAGACCATGACCACATGGTTTGCATGACTACTGTGTCTACAGTTCTGGGACTTATTGTGTAGGAATAATCTCAAGGATTCTGCTCTCCTTCTTTATAGTTTAAACAAACTTGGACTGGACATCTCTTTATATGGAAGACTCTTTTAAGAAGAAGACTGCCCTCTGGTAGTCTTTGAGATGGAGGACATGACTACTGTACCCCTACCATATATCCCTTTACTCATCTCCCCACACCCACACCCACTGCCCCAAAACCTGTTTAGAGCACACCTGAGCTGGACAGGCTGGTTTAGAGGGCAAGGGTCATGGCAGACACCGAACTTTCAAAGCTACATTCTATGATCTTACCTCTAGCGCTTGCTTCTCTACATAATTCCTGCTGTCTGCTCAAACAAATGCATTGTCCTCACTGCAAGTGTCACATGTTTGCCCACATTCACAGTGTCTCTGGGAGGGGAGGACCAGGAACTGGTACTTCTTATTCACTCAGGGGCCTTGAGTCTTCCAGACATCATAACAATTAATTAAAATCCATGATATTTCCAGACTTTCGTTGCTGCCCCAGCATCTGCCACCCGAGGCAGTGCCCCAAGTTGCAAATTCTGGTAGATGAGCATAATTACCCTGTTTCCCCGAAAATAAGACATCCTCTGAAAATAAGACCTACTTACAGTTTTGCCCCACACTGAAATATAAGGCATCCCCCCAAAATAAGGCCTTCCAATAATAAGATAACAATAAATGTGTACCGTATTTTTCTTCATGGAAAAATAAGACATCCCCTGAGAATGAGACTTAGTGCATCTTTGGGAGCAAAAATTAATATAAGACACTGTCTTATTTTCGGGGAAACACGGTATTACCTCTGATAACCAAAACCTGATTCAGACAACCTTCTATACTATGAGGTTGCTCTTTCAGCTCTTTCTTGATAGCATTGCAAAGCCCTTCTTTGATCACAAATCTGATATCCTTACATCCCTGGGCAGCCCTCCAGGGAAGGTGTGCTAGACCCCATTGGTTCTTGGAACATCTGCCCTATGACGTCCCACACATTTTTGAGGACAGTTTCATAGGGAATTGTTCACAAAGGGACTTACCTGAGAATCTTCCTAAACCCTAAACATGTGGCGTTAGTATCAGAGGCGGAACTTTGGAAAATGACTGGCCCACTTGCCATGCTTGGGAGTTGTAGTCATAAAGCATTTTTTTCCATTGAAGATGTTCTAGAGCCTGTTGTACTCTGCTTGGTGGTATGGGCGTGTCTGTAGCTGAGTACGCTTGTAGCTGTGTCTGCCATAAAGTCTTCTCTTAGCACTTACCCCACATCTAGCCAATCTGGAACAAAGAGATCAAGCATCGCACTGAAAAAAGAGCAATATTTTCTTGGAAGGGTTGGTGATGAACGTTGTCTGTTTGAAAGGATGTCTGATCCAACTCTAGTTTGTTGAACAATGAAAAAGACAAGTAAAATCTTAGCTTATAGATAGTAGACTAAATGCTAACACAGGTTTATTTTGCACGTACATATATTATATTATCTATCCTTCTGATACTGACTATTTTATAACAGTCTTGTTTGTATCTAGTGGCTTTTATCAAAAGTTTTACAATGTTTTAAAAATGTTTTTAAAATGTTTTATTCTGGCAAATTCAATGTTTTATTCTGACAAATTGTTTTATTGTGGTAAATTGATATTTTGGTATTTCTTGACTTGGTTAATAACCGTAAATAAAGATTCATTCATTCATTCTAACACAGATTAGCAGGCCGCAGTCACAATTGCCCCCCATGATAACAATGTGTGTGTGATCTCTGTATAATTTATACAAATTATTTCTCAATGTGCATCTATACTCGCAAATTATCATGTGTATCTTTCATGCAAATCGGTCTTTTCTGTCTTTTCCTTCCCCCCCTTTTTGGGGGTGGGGGTGGGGTGAGAGAGGAGGGCAATATCTTGGTTTAGAGCCTTCATGCTATCTGTCATTTTCTAATACGGCACATGACTATTGTCTCTCAAAGTTGAAGGCAGCAAGAAAAAAGGAAGGCCACATATGAGGTGGGTCATCTCTATAAAGGAAGCCATAGCCTTGAGTTTACAAGAGCTGAGCAGGGATGTTGAGGACAGGACATTTTGGAGGTAACATATTCAGATGGTTGCCACATGCTGGAGGTGACCTGAGAGCGCATTAACAGCAACATTCACTGCCAGATTTTTAAAGCACTCTGAGATTTAAGGATTCCTGTTCCAAGGGAGAAGCTGCTGGATAGCTCACTTACTTGGGTATTTGGCTGCAGAGCAAGAAGTTTGGAATTTCAGACCCGTTGGATTGTCAAAAGGGCATGGTGGCTGAGCAGACTAGAGTGCTGAAACTGTCAGCGGCAATGTCGACAGCTCAGCGGTTTGAATCCCTAGTGCCAGGCAGCTGAGTGAGCTCCCATTGTTAACCCCTGTTCCTCCCAACCTAGAAGATCAAAAGCATGTACATGCAAGTAGATAAATAGGTACCAGCATAAAAAGTGGGAAGGTAAGCAGTGTTCTGTGTGCAGAAATGCCGGCCACATGGCCACAGACTTGCACAACACTTGCTCTCTGGCTTAGAAATGGAGATGAGCACCACCCCTACAACTAGCACACATGCGCAGGGGGAAACTTTACCTTTACTTTTAGATTGCTGAAGGCCACACAAACTGTACCTCAGAGTGCCCCTAGAGACACCGGTAAACCAAATTTGAGGACTCTATACCTAGAAAACCCTGGGACTGAGTGGCTGTCAGTGGGATGGTGTTGGGGGTGGGGAGGGAGGCTCAGCCATCTTCATTGTACACATGTGGTACTTTGACAATACATTTATTATTATTATTATTATTATTATTATTATTATTATTATTATTATT
>JAHTLZ010000240.1:12587076-12629204 GCA_023846285.1 Phrynocephalus versicolor | reverse complement strand
TATTATTATTATTATTATTATTATTATTATTATTATTATTATTATTAAAGGGTCACTTTAGATCAGAACTGATTTGATGGGCAAAATCATTATTGAACCAAGACAATATATCCAACATGAGTATTTGATTATAATATTTCCATTCAAGACCCAGCTGGCAAGATTTGAGTCCATGCTTTCAATCTGCATCAAAGACAGAATTCTAAGGCCTAAATCCAATTGTTCATCCCAGTAGACCCACTTAATGAATGGGGCTTTCATAGGTCAACAGTTTCAATGTTTTAATGAATTAATAGGTCTATTCTTCTATTACTTAATTTTTATTGTGATTACATTTTAAATAAAAAGAAAAACAAAACAGCCAAACAAAACCACCAAGAACACCTCTTTGTTCTGCTCTGCTTTTGCTTTTATACCGCCCCATAGAACTTCAAGCACTCTCTGGGTGGTTTACAATTTAACTATGCAGGCTACACCTTGTCCCCACCCCAGCAAGTGAGTACTCATTTTACCAACCTTGGAAGGATGGAAGGCTGAGTCAACCATGAGCCAGCTACCTGGGATTGAACCCCAGGTCATGAGCACAGTTTTAGCTGCAGTACATGCATTTAACCACTTTTCCATGAGGCTCCTTTAAGATAATATTATGTATCTTAAAGGAGTATGATTTTTTTTAAAAAAAACACCCTCCCTAGATATATATAAGTATATAGTATATTTAAATGCCTAAGCATAGCAGTTAATAAAAGATGATCAAATATTAAAGCAGGTATCCATACAAAACTGTGGTCTATATATGACACCCCCAAGCCATATTTAGCATACGTCAAGGGAGAATTTGACGTACGGCATTACAATTTAAAATACACAAAATTTTGCTGTCGGAAGGGCATAGATCTTCTAAATGGAATTTGCTGCTGGAAGGGCACCAATAGCGCAGGACTGCTCTGGCCTAGACAGCAAAATTGCTAGTTATAACTCTGTGTGATGTGATTAGGTATTCAGTGAATTGTAATGTCACTCAATAGAGAGTAAATCTAGGTGGAACTGACTGTTAGATTTAGGACATGATCGAGGATCTACTTTACTGTGTTATTTACTAGAATCCTGACATCCACACACCAGAGCCAGGTGGAAGAAACATACACAAACAGGATTAAGAAACTTGTGGAATTTTTGTTTTGAGTATCAGGGGCTGAAGACACTCAAAGTTCTTTTATTCAGAAATATACACAATATAGTGTGTATAGATGAATTGTATTGAAGATTAGAATTGAATAGTAAATATTTGAGTATTAATTTAAGATTTAACAGTAATTTACAATAGGAATTTAAAAAGTGTGGATTTCTCCGGTGGATGCTATATTTTATCTCAATGTGTGTACTTATTTGTATTCTTGTCTTTTTCTTCTTTCTCTTTTTTTTTCTTTTCCTTTTCTCTTCTTCGTTCTTTTATTCTGGGTAGGTTTGTATTGTTAACTCTAGGTGTATTGTTTAGTGTATATGTTATGTTTTCTGATTACTGACTAATAAAAAAATTAAAAAAAAATATAGTCCTAATTGCCCCCAAATTTCTTCATTGCTGCAGTATAATTTCTTGCTAGTTTTAGCATTTCAAGAGGCCTATTATGGCTCAGTGGTCTGGCTGATTTCAATTTTGGTGAAGAGTTCACTTATATTTCACCTTATGGAGCAAGTGTGATAGATTACATCTTAATACCTGCTCTGCTACTCCCTATTTGTGCTCAAATTCAAGGTCGGGACTCTTGCCCCCAGTGACCACCTACCTTTAGTTTGCACCTTTGCTGTCCAAACAAAACTTCCTGAACCAATTTCAGCATCACCAAACCTGCATTCCACATCACCCTCCATAGTTAAAATAAAATGGGATCCGGCTACCAAAACTCTTTTTGAAGACTACCTGCAAAACGGCCAACTAATGAACCCATTTACAGGCTCTATTGACGACATCCCAAAGGATATATAAACAGATATGAGATATTTGTTGAAACCCTAATAGTCTGCCTTGGATGGCCTTTCAACCCTTCAACTACTAACCAAGCAAGGGACATTCCTGAGGGGATCAATGCAGCCTGCCTTAAGCTGAAACAAGAATTGTGTCAAATTTATAGCACCTTTCGGAAATCTAACTGCTATATTCTGCCTTCTTGGTATTTTAATGTCAGGTGCCAACTTGCTGTTGGCACGAAATTAAGCTACCAACACCATTCAGCAGCTTGCTGGAAAAGGTTAGTCAAAGCTACTAAAAGTAGGACTCCCAAACATTTTTGGGAAGGTTCTTTCGGCCAAAAACCTACCCAATCTCTGTAATCCCCTCCTCCACTTTGGAACAGCATTTTTGGCAGAGTTTTTCACAACTGTGGATAGGTCAGGGATGATTCCCAAGACCTGGACTCAGTCCATAATACTACCTATCTTTTAAAAGGGTGACAGGAAAGTGCCAGATAACTACAGATCAATTAGCCTGCTGTCGGTAGTGTGCAAGGTCTATGCTAATCACCTTTTGAATCGACTTACTTCCAGAATAAATGATAACAATATATTAGGGCCCAAACAAGCAGGTTTTGGGGTGGATAAGTCTACAATGAACCACTGGCTGTGGCTGGTAATGTCACATCTCACAGCCAACTAGGTGGCACATACTAAGACCCACCTGTGTACTGCTTTTTTAGATCTAAAAGCCGCTTTTCACTTGGTGGATCAGGACCTTTGTGGATAAAGCCAAGGGATGCTGTCCTACATAGGAGACTGCTTCTACTAATTCAATACTGTACAGTGGACCCTTGTATAACACATGGTTTGTATAACATAAAATTTGTACAACATAAAAAATTCCGGAGATAGGGGACATTTGCATAACATAATCGCCTATGGGGATCACTCTGTTTTCAATGCATTCCTATGGGAAATTTGTATAAAGGAAAAATTGCTTAACATAATTTCATTTGGAATGAATTAATTCCTTTATACAAGGTACCACTGTATATAGATATCACCTGTTGTATTTGACTATCCTGCCATGGCAACCTCTCCAATGAGGTCCCCATTAACAAACAGGGCTGTGTTCTTGCTCCCACTTTATATAATTTGTATATCAATGATCTTGCCCCTCTCCTGTCAGAAATGAATAGTCGCTGTCCCAGATTGGGCCACTTGGCAGTTCCTATTCTTCTTTATGTGGATGACATGGTGTTACTTTCACGCACTAAGATAGATCTAAGATGGTTAATTGCAAAATGCATCAATTATCTCTCCTGTAATAAAATGACCCGTAATTACAGCAAATCTAAAATAGCGGTATTGAGTAAGATTTGGAAACCCCAACCTTGGATAGTTTATGGGCGAGCAATCCAACAGGTTAAAGAATTCAAGTACTTAGGCCTAAATTTTCATTATCGTAATTCATGGGCTAGACATAGTCATATTACCACCAATTTGGTAAAGCTGACCTCTCAAACTATTGTTTTTTTCATGTTTGGGGCAATGCACACATCCCCACCACCCTGTAGGTCTTTAAAGCCAAGGCCATCTCCAACTGATGTATGGGATGCCAATCTGGCTGGATGCTTTCAACTCTTCAGTGGAAACACTGCAGGCCTCTTTCCTTTATAAAATCTTTGCTGTGCCCCATTGAGTGCCATATGCAGTTCTGTGTCTGGAGGCCAGATTAACTAGACTGAGTATACAAGCGCATTTGAGACCATTCAAGTATTGGCTGAGAATATGTTTTCTGTCTAATAAAGACCCCCCTAATAGCAGGCATCCTTTCAGATTCCTTTTATTCTCCCTGTCTTAAATTGTTCTCTCAAAAGATTCAAACAATGGGTATTTCACCTGATTATTTGGGTGCCCTATCCTTTGCACAGGCATATAGACTGTTAAAAGTCATGCTATTGGATATTGAAAGGCAAGACCTCTCTGCAGCAGCCCACACAATATGTTCACCCTTAAATCTTCAACTCCCTCTATATATTGATAAGCCAGCCAGCATTTTCAGAGACCCCAATAACGGCATGCCTTCACCCTAGCAAAATGTAATGTACTTCCATGTAATGTCCTATATGGCAGATTTAGTTCCCAACCATTGAAAACACGGCTGTGCCCGAGTAATTCTGCGCCTCTTGAGTCTCTGGGGCATATGCTCCTTCACAGAGCTGCATACAGGGATATCCACACTTCCTATCTGGAGACATTTCTTCTCAAATTTCCTGGTTGATCAGAGGAGGTGATTCTGCATAATTTGCCACCAGGCAAGAACAAAGTCCGCACTAGGCAGATTGCCACATACATTACTCTATTGGTCCAGCCAACGCAAGTTACAATTACCAACAGGGTCTTTCATTTTGCACTCTTAGGATGAGGATGACTATCCCCAGGTGGGCTAGAGTTTCATGGCTGGTGGCCAAATACCTTTCAAATGGACCTATCCAGCGGTGTAGCAAGGTTTTGGGGTGCCTGGGGCCAAAGTTTTTTTTTTCGCGCCCCTCCGGCCCTCCCCAACTCCATCCCATCCACCCAGTAATCCTGCGGACGTGGGGTGTGGGTGGGGTGCATGTGCATGCATGTGCCCCACCATGCATGGCAACGAAGAGTTGGAGGAGGAGGGCATTGCAGCCACCACTCTTGCACGCCTGATTTTCTGCAGCCAGACTCAGAGATGGCAGGTGGGGGGTGGGGGCGGTAGGTGATTTGGCGCCCCCTAATTGCTGCACCCGGGGCACCCTACCCCCTTGCCCTTCCCATGCCACGTCCCTGGACATATCATGTCATTTCATATTTTGCCATACCATGTCTTGTTCTGTATTTTAGCACCCGTGCAATTTTAATTGGGTACATACTTCTTGTGTGAGCATGTATTATTGCCTATTATATTGTATGCTATGTTTGATGCCAATAAAGGTCCTGACTAACAGTAAAACTCATTTAGGATTCACTTAATAACAGAAAGCTAAAATATTAAGATTAAGTAATAAAACTTGAAAGCACTAGAAACACATAAAATAAAAATGTAAATGCTTGTATTGAGGATACCATGGGTTCTTTTATGGGCATTTTTGAGACAATAGATTTGACTGAGAAGATTCTTTCTCTGGTTGCCATCTATGCTCAGATCCTTGTTTATGGATGTTTATCCTCATTTATTTAATTTTGCAGAATTAAAAAATTAAGAAACAATGGCTATTTCCAGGGTCTTCACATATTTGCAAGCATAGCTGGCGGTTCACATTACTGTTCCTGTAATGGTACACAGTGTTTTTTCATAGTGATTGCTCCTAGAAAGCGACTTACTGATAAGAATCACAGAGGGAGAAATGCCCAATGAAATTATGTATTTACAGTTCTTTCAATGTGTTTATTCATGTCTCAACAAGTAGAAGGGAAACATTTTTCATGCTATAAATTTTATTAAAAACAATTATACATTGTATTAATAAATTACCAAGCAGTTAATTTTGCACACACTAATACAGAATGTTATCTTATAAAATTGGTAATTTCACAATGTGGATCTTTTATCATTTGCAACTGATGTAAATGGGCAAAAACTGCTGAATAAACTTTGTTTTCAATTTTGCATGCGTATTGAAAGTGCTTGCAGAAAGTCATGCAAGTATTAGAAAAAATACTTGCATTGCAACATACACATTTTAACTTCTATGTGTGCTTATCTTTTGCATTAAATTAATATATGCACATGTGTCCAACTGTTCCTTTTGGAATTCATACAGGATTGTGTATATCAAGGATGCTAAATACACTCAGGTAGAATGGGCAATATTTTGCAAATGTTCTGTTTAATACTGTTCTGATCATGGAAATAATGATTTATTATGAAAAGACAAATGTTTATACACTAGAACAGTTTCATAAAATTAGCTGCTCAAAATTAACATTACATTACAACCAAAAGTGACTCATTTGGCTTCTCAGACACTTGAAAGACAGAACTCCTCAATACTATTTTCTTTTCTGTTTTCTAGTTCATGTTCATCCAGTTGATGGTACTCGAATGTTACCCGATTAATATGTTTGCCACTGGAGACCATTCTCAGCACCGTGTTGTCACAGCCAATCTTCATTTGGGCTAGTCAAGGAGAAATGGAACCTTGTTACATTTAGAACTGGTAAGAACTGATATGAAAAAATGGAAGACTACTGACTGGAAAGAACCCCAATAGTCAGCTTTATGGCTTTCTTATTCAAACCCTATGAGCATACAAACTCTCAAAAGCAGTGCTTAGAACTAGCAATTGTTGGCACTCAAGCAATTGGCACTGTCTTCCCCTTCCCTGTCCTGGGCCATGAGCATGAGGCTCTTCAAATAAGAAAAGGAGAGGGTGGAGGTGGTGCTCCTTCAAAAGAAAGAGAAATCTTATACGTCAAGGAAGGAAGGAAGGAAGGAAGGGTGATATCTATCTATCTATCTATCTATCTATCTATCTATCTATCTATCTATCTATCTATCTATCTATCTATCTATCTATCTATATCTATATCTATATCTATATCTATCTATCTATCTATCTATCTATCTATCTATCTATCTATCTATCTATCTATCTATCTATCTATCTATATATATATATATGAATCCTGGCAGGAAGTGATCCTATTAATTCTCCTTCCATCAATAGATTATCTTCTAGATTTTGGTGCCTTCTCAATAAATTTCTTTATTGTCTCTTGTCCAGATCCCAAAAGGCTGATATGTGTGACTATAGATGTAGCTTTCATATGTGTTATTATGCTACCACACATTTGAATTAGAGATGGATCAGCAGAGCACCAGGTGCCCAATGTGACACCATTCTAATTGGGTTCTAAATACCTCTCTTCATGGAACTAGTGGCATTGCAGCTGACTTTACTGATGTGGGCAATTTTCATTATTGCAAGGGAAGCAAATTTCTCTAACATATTCATTAATGCTAAAGAACACCTCTGCATGGTGATTCTTCAGTGTGGCTTACAAAGGGGGATTAAATACTAGCCTGTTCTGAAAGCACTGGCCTTACTCTGAGTGGGTTTAATTTGCTATCATTGGGAAAAGCTTGTGTCCAATCTGATTGGTTACACAACATCAGAACATAATCCTATTCACAATGTCATCAGTTTGGCTACAGAAACCATGACAGTAATCCAGGAACTGATGTCCTCATCCCAAATATATTTCTCTTGCCTTCAGTGCTATCAGTCATAGTCATATGATTTGCTGTGTGGTGTGATAATGCCACCACACTTGCTACCTGATCTCTAATCTGTTATGTCATTTGTTATGGTCACTCTCAGCAGGAAATAACATTGTGCCACTGCTGCAACAAAGAACTGAAAAATATTTTCATTTGTTAAGGATTTGAAAGGAAATATTTGACTCATCCACAGTGGCATTTTTGACATGCATATGGGAAAGAATGTGGACTGGAGAATGCAACACAAAAAGAGACACATTCTCATCTTGCATCAACTCATATATACACTGTAGTGTGCAGCAGTGGGGATCATTTATGTAGTCCTATATTATATACCTTGATGATGTATATGATTGGTGATACTTTTCTAACATTTTTAGGTTCTGTTTGAATAGAGAGCTACAGAATACAGAATACAGAATAACATTTTTAGGTTCTGTTTGAATAGAGAGCTACAGAATACAAATTGCAGATGTTTCTCTTATTACTATGCCACTGGCTGCCTTCACAAAATCCCTGCTCAGCCCTAAGTTAGTGTCAGAGGCCTGGCTACAGAAACCATTTTCTGGCTCTACATATATGAACATTCTTTCATTCATTCATCTGCCCCACTACCAAGTGATCTATCATTTCTGGAAAATACAGCTATTTGTTCAAGTGAGTTCAGCAATACTGCAAAATGCAAAAAGTGTGATGAGATTTAAAATTAGGTTTTGTATATGATGCCTTCTGCAAATCACAAGACCATCTTCACATGATAATCAAAGAGGTGTCCATCCCGGGTGGAGTAGTCATAGAATCATAGAATCATGAAGTTGGAAGGAGCCTATAAGGCATCGAGTCCAACCCCCATGCTCAAGGCAGGAATTCAACTCATAGGACAGTGATGGCAAACCTTTTTAGAGACCAAGTGCCCAAACTGCAATTCAAACCCAATAATTTTAAAGTGCCAATAGAGCAACTTAACCTGAATACAGGTGGCTGTGAAGGGGTGGTGCCGGGTGCCCACAGATAGGGCTCCAAGTGCCAGCTTTGGCACCCATGCCATAGGTTCGCCAACACTGTCATAGGATATTGGCCAGGTGGTTGTCTAAATTTCTTTTGAATGACTCCAGCGTTGGAGCACTCCCCTATCTCACAAGGTAATTGGTTCCATTGCTGTACCGCTCTAACAGTTATGAAGTTTTTCCCAATATTCAACTGAAACATGGTGTTTTGTAACTTGAGCCCATTGTTTCATCTCTTGCATTTTGGGAATTATCAAGAACAGATCCTCCTCCTCCCCCATATGACAAGCTTTCAAGTACAGTATGAAAAATGCTATCACATCTCCCCCTAGTCTCCATATTTCAAGGCTCAACATGGCCAGTTCTTTCACTCCTTCTTTGTAAGATTTTGTTTCCAGTCCCCTAATCATATTTGTTGCTCTATCAGCATCCTTCTTGAAGTGTGGTGTTCAGAAGTGGACACAGCACTCAAGATGAGGTCTAGCAAGTGCTAATCCAGAACTGGACACAGTACTCAAGATAAAGCCTAACCAGTCCTAAATAGAGAACTAGTTAGTACCTTGAGACACATGTAAAGCAATTTCCTACTGCTGGTTATGATATCATTGTTGATGCCCACAAGTAATTGTCGTTCACTATAAATGTGTAATGTGTGTAAGCACAGAATCTTCTCAGTGGGATTTGGGATTAATTCTATAGTACAAATCAGAACCTGATAGTAATTAGTTAATTTCGATTTGTTTCTATTTAAAATAATGAAGATGTAACTCTATTATTTTACTGTTGTAGTTTAGTGACTGATAGCTTCAGAGTATAGTGGATGGGAAGATGGCCCATTCCAAAGGCAAGTGGTTTTTTAATCACTTTTATCATGTGAATGTTTTTTTAACTCACTAGAAAAAAAACCTGTCTTAATTTTTTTCAATTCTTCTTTCAAAGAATGAAGTAAATAATTATTTTAAAGTGTCTAATGATAACAACAGTTCCAGGCTCTGTGTATATAATTATAACTACAGTGGACCCTTGTATAACAGACAGCTTGTATAACATAAAATCTGTACAACATAAAAATTCTGGAGATAGGGGAAATTTGCTTAACATAATCGCCTATGGGGAAAATCCATACAACATAAAAATGGGATTACTCCATATCAATGCATTCCTGTCGGAATTTGTATAAAGGAAAATTTGCTTAACATAATTTCATTTGGAACGAATTAATTCCTTTATACACTAATGACTTTAAGTAACTTTTCAAGTGATGTCATAAACCCAAATATTTCTTTTTTTCTTTGATTTCTATCTTGCCTTTCTTCTATAACTGGCACCCAGGATGAGATCATATTTAAAAACAGGTACAAATAAAAACAAAGTGAAGTTTTAATATTGAAGCATAATCTAGTTATAATATTAAAAGATAACAAGTTATACTGTTAAAAGATAACTTAAAACAAATGAAAAAGCCCTTCAATTAATATATAATTATTTAAGAAATTAAAAATACTGCATTAAAAACCATTTTAATACATGCCCATTTTCCCGTATAGTAAAACACTGAACTGTCATGAGATTAACACTTTAGCATCACCATTACCTTAATCCTAATCTAGACAAATTTTGCATTTACTGACTTCTTTCGTATTTACTGACCTCATTGAAATGTCAATGTGTAGAAGGTTAGCAGAATAGCTAGATTTATGGGTGAGGATCTCTATTTCCTGAATTCACTAAGAATTACAATGTTCCCTCCCTAATGACAACCAGAATTTGCCAATTCTGCTTCTTGCATCATGATTCAATGGAAAAATGGCACAGGACATTGCCCCAAAAGATTACATTTGTACAGACCAAAATGTACCCCAACTAGAGGATGCACTATATGTGCTAGGACAATATTTATCCTAGCTGTTTCTTGCCTTTTTAAAAGAAAATTAGAAGATACTGATCAATGTAATTAAAACCTAGGGATATTGCCTATAACTAATGTGACTTACTACAGAAAAGCAAGTCATACCTAAAATAGGCCTATTTGATTCAATGGAACTAATGAAGATGACTCACTAAATCCACAATCATTCAGTGGGTCTAAGGCAGCCCTGCCCAAAGTCCGGCCCGGGGACCAAATCCATCCCGTCAGGCCATTCTGAGTGGCCCATGGCTGGCTGGCCCGCCCCCCCTCCCCCTCCTTCACCCCATGTTTTTTTTAAAAAAAATCTTCCACCAACACTCACACCACCAGGAAGCTTGATGGGCTGGGTGGGCGGCTGCCACCAACACCACCAGCAACCATGTGAGGCTGGGCGCGCATGCAGGACTGGCGCACGGGCTGGCCGCCGCTGCCACCGGCCTCACCGGGGACCTTGTGAAGCTAGGCACAGGCGCGGAGCGGCGCGCGGGTGGACTGCCAACACCAGCACCACTGGGAACCTTGTGAAGCATGGCGCGCGTGCGCAGGGCGGCGTGTGGGCAGGCCGCTGCCACTGGCATAGCCGGGAACATTGTGAGGTTGGATGCATGCACGGGGCAGGGATCGGGCGGGCCGCGCCACCGGCACCGCTGGGAAGCTTGGGCGGCTGGGCGGTCTGCCGCAACCGGCACCGCAGGGAAATGTTTGGAGGTGGGCAGGCCAGTGGGCCTCTGCCACCGCCAAGGAGCTTTGGGGTGGGCAGGCGGGCAAGCCATCGCCACCGCTGGGGAGCTTGGGGGGGGTGCAATGTCGCACAGATTGCCTCTTCCAAGGGCCAACCTGTGGCCACGACTCCCTGTGCTTCCTTTGGTCCTCACCTTCCTTCTTTCCTCCCTTCCTTTTTCCCCACCTTCCTTCCTTCCTCTCTTGGTTTCCACCTTTCTCCCTCCTTCCCTTGGTCCCCGCCTTCCTTCTTGTGGGTGGGGTTGCAAGGGGTCAGTGGGTGGGGCTTATGGGTCAGTGGGTGGGGCTTGCAGTGGGGTGGCAGGGTCAGAGAGCAACCCGCCCCTGACACATTCTCAGCCACCAAATCTGGCCCTCCTTACAAAAAGTTTGGGCACCCCTGGTCTAAGGTAATGCAACTCACTACACAGAGCAACAGAATTGAATAGAGCAACAGAGGGTATTTGTACACGACCCCTAAACTCCGCTGCAAATGGCTCCCAGCTCCAGAGCTTAAAATTGTTTCCCCACCAGCTCTGGAGTTTACAGATAATTAAGTGCGACCACGCCCACCTAAGCACGTCCCAGTGCACTTTTCAGGTACCTGCTCTCCGGAGGTGAAAATTCCTGATGCGGATATAACGTAGTGACTGCCGGGCTCTCCTTGCTTCTGTTTGTTCTTTTTTTGCCCCCCGCCCCTTTAAGAGATCTGAATGCAGTGCCGGGACGGCAAAACTGAGGTGAGCGGCATTCTTTTCTTCCTTTTTTTCTCCCTCCCCTCACTCAGCCAGCAGCCAGGAGTGCGGAGGGGGTAGGAACGCAGGAACAGCGACAAACCCCTAAGATCTCTGGTCCGAATTTAAGTGGCCAGCGGATCTTAGGGGTCATGTGAAAAGGCTCAGAGTGAATTGTATCACAATGCATGGTGTTATGTTATGTCAAAGAAACAAGGAAAAAGACAAATATGTGTAGAACGTACAGACTATGGAAATGTTCTTTTCTTTTAACATTTTATCGAAGCGTTTAGTTGATGGTCATTAAAACAGGAACTCACCAGGACCATGGAAGGAGTGGCATAGATCAGCTAAAGGGAACATCTTAGAAGGGTCCAAACCATTTCCTCCCAATAGCTCCACAAAATCTCCTACTCCCCCACAACCTGCAGAGGGCTTATTTTAAAAAGGGGTGGGGTGGGGAGGAAGAAATGTACAAAATAAAGTTTGATCTTGTTGAACAAATCCAACATTTTAATAGACAAGAGTCATCTAAATAAAAAATCAGGATGCTTGCACCTTTGAGCACTGAAGTTCAAAACCGACACCAAAGATAAACAATGGCTATATTAACATGCAGCTCATGCTGTCAAGTCTTCGGTGGAGTAAAGCAGCATTGTGAATACAAAGCTGAAATAATGGAGGATTCGTAGAATCCAGCTGGTATGAGAACACCCAAGTGAATAGCCAACATCTTGAACTGAACTCAGAAAAAAACCTTTGGCATTTGGTGTAGCTAGCATAGCGCAGATGCCATGTGATTGGGGCTAGGAGGCACCTGTCAGTAGCCTGCCAGCAGTATGCTGTATCAGTCAGTGCTTCTGATTTGTCGTCAAGGATCGCCCCACACAGGCAAATTACAACAGTCTACTTTTCAGGTTACTGTCATCTGGATTGCTTGCTGGGGGGCAATGTGTAGCCTGCATACTGAAATGAAACTGTAAACCACCCAGAGACTACTTGAAGTGGTATGGGGTGGTATACAAGCAGAACACTTTGCTATGGCCACATCAGTTGTCTCTACAGAGAGAGTTTCTGCACCAAAGACTGCTTAAAAATGATGGGCTGGCCACAGCTCCTGACCATTATGAGCATTGAATTTAATAAAACACCCAAGCTCTTGAAGTTCTTGACTGGATTCATAAGGGGAATCTCTGCCCCATCAGAGGTGACAAATGGATTTGTTAATTGCCAAGTGATAAGCGTCACTTCTGTCTGATCCAGATTCAGCCTCAGTTTCTTGACCCTCAGTCATTCGACCACAACTCTGAGTTCCATCCTTGTGCAGAAGGCATGTCCTCCGTTAGAGTGTGTATGTAGAAGTTTGTATTTGAGCATTAGATCATTCAGAATAAAAACAGTAGCCCATGGATTTATGGGCTTCAAGTATAAATTGATAATTCAGAGTAATCTTATAGTTCATCGCTTATGAAGAAAGGACTCACCATTAAGTGAAGGCCATTCAAGTGTCCCAGCATAAGGTCAGATATTTTTATCACCACTGGGTAGATTATGGAAAAACTGCAGTTTCTGTGCTGATGAGGAATAACCATCGTAAATCTTCCAGTGGGGGTCTGAGAGATGACATTGCAAGCTTTAATACAGGGGAAAGATATAAAATGCCTTAGTCACAATCTGTGCAATGAAAAGTAATGCAGATTTTTCATTTGATGCATCGGTGCCATCATGATCAAGATTATGTCAAGATTAGCAGCTCCCGTTCTCATCGCACCCTTGCGTCTTTGTTTCTTTTCGGTGTAGCGCTGCCGCGTATGATGTTTTTTCTTTAATTTTGTTGGGTCCTGCCGGGCTGACTACAGGGGTTTTGAGAGGGGGTTTTAAAGGGGCTCAACGGGGGAATGGCTGAAGCAGGAGACTGTAAAACTACCGGAGCTTTAAACTCCGAGACGCTGACATCTGCCCTGCCGAAGCCTCTGAGCAACGAACCCCGCGGAGCGTCCCTTCCCCTCCCGCGCTATTCACCGGAGAGATCCACCTCGAGTCTCTGGCTTCTGCCGATCTATCCCCAGCTTGTCCAGCGAGGGGGTCATGGGCGTGCTGTGGCTCGCCCTCCCGGCTGTCTTGGAGGACCCGAAGATCTGCGGTCCATGATCGTCATTTGGCTCCTTCCCGGGACTGCTGTGCACCGGAGCCATGATCGCCTCTGTCCGCGGGGGCCCTGCCTTCAGTCATCTGGCCATGGACAGCCCTGCTCTACTTCATGCGGTCAGGCTGCCTCGATGGTGGGCTCAGCTGCGAGTCCTGAACAGCGCGTTGGATTTTTCGATCGCTCGCCCTGCCGGCAGTTTCCCCCCCCCGCTGTGCTTGGTGGCTGTTGAGTGGGCTAAGCGGGCCAGCCCTCACCACGATCCACCTGTGGAACCCGGGCGGCAATTCGGCCGCCGGCGAGCTGTTGCCGGTCTGGCCGCTGGCCTCGGCTGGCTGCCAGCATTGGAGCCCGGGCGGCGGATCGGCCGCCGGCGATCCACTGGCCGGGCCGGCCGTCAGCCTTCACTGGCTGCCGGTCCCGGAGCTCGGGCGGCGATTCGGCCGCCGGCGACATGCTGGCTGAGTCGGCTGCCGGTCCCGGCGGGCAGCCGGCTTTCGTTCTCCGTGCGGCGTTTCGGCCGCCGGCGCGCTGTTGGTTTTCTCCCGGAGCATTTGACAGCTGCTCCCTGCCGTCATCGCCTGCCTTGCCGGGTCCGTCCTCGGGCGGCGGGGCGGCCGCCGGCGTCTGGAGCAGTCGCTGCTGCCCCCCGGTTATGTTGTGGCTTGGACACCTGGCTTTGTCTCCCCTTCCTCTGGACTGGAGCCCTGCATGGCGATTTTGCCATCTTTGGCCATGCT
This sequence comes from Phrynocephalus versicolor, assembly GCA_023846285.1. Lineage (NCBI taxonomy): Eukaryota > Metazoa > Chordata > Lepidosauria > Squamata > Agamidae > Phrynocephalus > Phrynocephalus versicolor. The sequence continues at coordinate 12,614,738 of JAHTLZ010000240.1, read as the reverse complement.
TTACGGACTTGCTCCTCACGTTCTGTCTCTTAGAGACTTTTTGTGCGCTGGGGATATGGGGGATAGGGTTGGGTGGGGGGGATCTCGATGGGAACCGATATACCCCCATCCCAATTAACATCTTTAACATGCCTTGGCCCCCCTGGCCCTTGCCCCTCCATGGTTTTTTATCCTTATTTCCATCTATGCCCGCTTTCCCCCCTCCCCCCCTTTTTTCCACCTTCGCCCGGCTTTGGTGCCCTTATTTTATCTTTGTTTTATTTTGTTTAGTATATTTCATTTTCGTGGCCTTTATTTTGTTTTTTGTGTTCCCCTTCTGCGTTGTTATTTTAGTTTGTTTAGGAAATTTGTTAGCTTATATATGTTATGTTATAACATTGTAATCTGCTTTGTTGTTGAATTATTGTAAGTTCTCTCCCTTCCCCTCCTTCTCCTCCTCCTCCCCTGCTAGGTTAGTCCACGGGTTCTGCAGCGCTGTAAGACTGGGTCGTCCTTGAAGATTTATCTGACTGGCCAGCTTATTAATCTTCTGCCAGAGCTCTGCAAGGCCTTTTGCAAACTCTTGCACAGCTTGTTAGCCTCTGAGCTGGATGTCCTTGAGGATCAGTCTGTTGAATTACTGCCAATTGCTATCAGCTGTCATCTTCCCGTTCTGCGGAGGAGACCGGCCATTCTTCCATCTTATGGCCCCCTTCTGCTCCACACCGGTCCCATTTCTTTGTTAATCTGTATAGCAGTCAATTTTATTCTATTTTATTTTGTCTTCTTGAATTATTGTCTTTTCTTTTTAATTGCATATTTGTCATTGTCATCACTATTGTTATTTTTATTTTTATATTGGTGCTGTTATTATTTATTGTAGTTTTTTTTTTTTTTTTCTTTTCTTTTTTCCCCCTCTTCCTTTCTTTTTGTTTCTTTCGCCATGAACGCAGGGGCTCACATACCAACGGTGATGGGCCGTGGGCGGTACGCTCGTAGCCGTTGGGTTTGTCAGACTAGAAGAACTGGGGTCAGACAACTCGTGTCTGTCCCTTGTTCTGACCCCTCGGCTCTCTGCCACGTGCCCGGGAGTCATTCCACTAGTGCCCCCAACCTTGCCTGTATCCTGATGAATGCCAGGTCGGTTCATAACAAGATTCCAATCATCTTCGATACCATCATAGATGAGAAGCCCGACCTGGCATTCATCACCGAGACCTGGGTGGGCACGGAGGGGGGGGCCTCTCTCTCTCTCCTGTGTCCGCCCGGGTACCTGGTAGAGGGAGTGGGAAGGTTGGGTGGTCAAAAGGGGGGAGGGGCCGCTATCGTTTACAGGGACTCTTTACGCGTTAGCAGGGCCTCGGCATTGGTTAGCCAGGGGTTAGAAGTACTTCATCTGCTGGTGGGACAGCGGGACAGATTTGGCATTGTGCTGGGCTACCGAGCTCCCCGCAACCCTGCACAATCCCTTCCGGAGCTCACAGAGTTCATCGCCGCTGCCCTGTTGAGATCCCCGCGCCTATTGGTTGTGGGAGATCTCAACGTGCATGCGGATGGTGAACTTTCTGGTGCAGCTCTGGAGTTCATGGAATCCATGGCTTCCATGGGTCTGTCCCAGCATGTTTTATGCCCCACCCACAGATCGGGTCACACCCTGGATCTGGTGTTTACCTCCATGTCGGGGGATTCGTGTCTGGAGGTGGGGGACCTCGTGTCCCTCCCTGTGTCATGGACAGACCATCACCTGCTCTCATTCTCCCTGGCGATACCGGCCCCTCCCCGCGGGGACCATCGGCCCTCTGTTCTGGCCCGCCCCCGGAGGCTCATGGACCCTCAGCGGTTTAGTGAGCTCTTCGGGGGTTTACCTAGTGGATTGACTGACGTTCCGGCCGAAGGTGTGGCTAATCTTTGGCATGAAACAGCTGTCCACACCATAGACCGGATCGCCCCCAAGCGCCTCCTCCGCTGCCGAGCCCGGCCCTCCCCTTGGTTCACGGGGGAGCTTAGGGCAATGAAGCAGGTTAGGAGGAGGTTAGAGTGCAGCTGGAGGAAAAACCGCACGGCGTTGAGTAAGGCTGCCGTTGACGCCCAGTCTAGTCGCTATATCACCGCGATAAGGGAGGCCAGAACATCTTTCACCTCCCTGAGAATTGCTGAGGCCTCGAACCGCCAGGCGGAGCTCTTCCGGGTGGTTCGGGACCTCAGCAATCCTAGTCTGGCTAGGCCTCCTCCTACTGAGTTCAGTAGCGAGCAATTTGCAGCCTTTTTTCGATCTAAAATTGAGGCCATCCGTGCCGGCTTTGACTCCGGTTGCAGTGGTCCTGCCCCGCCATCCCCAGTTGCTGGTCCGCCTTCGTCGCCTCGGTTGGATGCGCTTGGGCCTGTTTCCGCTGTCGAGGTCTCCAAGGCTATGGCGCATTGCCGGCCTGCCTCCACTCCTTTCGACCCTTGCCCTGCCTGGCTAATTAGAGCTGCCAAAGGGACTATGGCCGAATGGGCTTCTGTCATCGCCACCGCCTCCTTCAGCGAGGGGGTTTTTCCCTCTCGTCTGAAGGAGACGGTGGTAAAGCCCATTCTGAAAAAACCTGGCCTGGCGGTGGACGATTTATCAAATTATCGTCCTATCGCCAACGTCCCGTTCATGGGCAAGGTGATCGAGAGGGTGGCGGCGGTCCGGCTGCAGTCATACCTGGAGGATCGGCAGTGCCTCGATCCTTGCCAGTCCGGGTTCAGGCCCCGCCGGGGTACCGAAACAGCTTTGGTCGCCCTGCAAGATGACCTTCTCAGGGCGGCCGACAGGGGTTGCTCCTCCCTGTTGGTCCTCCTGGATCTGTCAGCGGCCTTTGATACCGTCGACCACGGTATCCTGTTGGACCGGCTCTCTGAGGTCGGAATCGGAGGCACTGCTCGCAGTTGGCTCCGTTCCTTCCTGGAGGGCCGGCCACAGTACGTGCAGCATGGGGGGGAGTTATCGGCCCCTTGGATCCTCCCTTGCGGGGTTCCGCAGGGGTCATCTCTGTCCCCCATGCTGTTTAACATCTACGTAAGGCCGTTGGCGGGGGTCATCAGGAGTTTTGGAGTCTGCTGTCATCAGTACGCTGATGACACGCAGCTCTATCTCTCCTTTAACACCTCTGCTGTGGAAGCTGTGGAAGTCCTCGACGGGTGCCTGGAGGCCGTACTGGCTTGGACCGGGGCGAACAGGCTTAAGCTCAACCCCGAGAAGACGGAGGTCATGTTCTTCGGGAGCTCGCCGTCGGGGTACGGTGGCCCTCTCCCCTGTCTGGGGGGAGTCTCCCTCCAGCTCGCGGATAGGGTGCGGAATCTGGGTGTGTTCCTGGACCCGGCGCTTGCCATGGAGCACCAGGTGGCGTCGGTGACCAGGTCCGCCTATTACCATCTCCGTCGGATCGCCCAGATCCGCCCATACCTCGACGCGAACTCCTTGAGAACAGTGGTCCAAGCACTGGTGATCTCGAGGCTGGACTACTGCAACGCCCTCTACATGGGGTTGCCCTTGAATCTTCTCCGGCGCCTGCAGCGGGTACAGAACGCAGCGGCCAGGCTGGTGGCTGGTGTGCGTCGCTACGACCACATCACCCCAGTCCTGGCCCGCCTGCACTGGTTGCCCGTTGCGGCCCGGATTAGATTCAAGGTCCTGGTTTTAGTTTATAAAACCCTCCATGGCTTGGGACCGGACTACCTGGCAGAGCGTATCGCTCAGCGGTCAACTTCGGCCCGTCCCGTTCGGCAGGCGCGAGCGCACTTGCTTCGGGTCGCCACCCCTCGGGAAGCCCGGAGGACGAGCACTCGGACCCGGGCTTTCTCGGTGGCGGCCCCCAGCCTTTGGAACTCCATCCCCACTGAAGTGCGCTCTGCAGAGTCCCTGCTGGCCTTCCGAAAGGCGCTAAAAACCCATCTCTTTCGGGAGGCCTTTGGCGATGCTTAATCTGCTTTTTTTTTTTTTTTTTTTCTTTTTTTCCCCTCCGCCATCGAATCCTGTGCTTACTTTTATCCCTAGTTGAGGTGCTATTGGTTTTAACTGTGTTTAGGGTGCTCTACTGGTTTTATTCCTTTGACCTTTTATTGTAATTTGCTGGCTTTTGCAGCCTTTTGTAAGCCGCTTAGAGTATATGATATATAAGCGGGATATAAATACAATAAATAAATAAATAAATAAATAAATATGTCCAACTAGTATTGGCTACTCTGTCTCTTTCATCCCCACCTCCCATAAAATACAAAAGAGATACAGTTCAATCCTATTGATCCTATTTGTTTCCATCTAGTGTAGACGATGATGAGTCACATGCATCACCTCTGACAAAGTTATCCCTTCAGGTAATGCAAATCTTTCAGTACTACATGCCTGAGATATCAGAGCTGGAGAGAAGGTTATGCTATATCCCAGCAGGCTGATTGCTAACAGTAGATTCAGATCCTATTAGAATAAACAGACAGTATTTGCCTCACGAGAGTGCAGTACTTCTAGATATGGAATCAGCATCTCAGCTAACGAGGCTCTAAGAACGTAACTATGGGGCTTTCAATATCTGCCTGAAAAATCATTTGTCAGTCCTCATCAAGAAATATAAAGGCAGAATGAATTAAATATTGCCATGGAAACTCATGCATTTATCTCAATTAAGAAGGATTAATGATTGGAGGCACATGATTGGCACCCTTATGCAAATATTTACAATACTCTATGATTTCCTGAAATGACAGAATAATAGGTTTCTGTTGGTCTCATTTGACAATGGAGCAATGAATAGAGATACTACCTGTGCATTTGTATTTTGGCATAACAAATTTTAAGAATGATCCATAAAATGTTGTATCTCAGTGCTGCCTGTACACACACACACACCTTGCTACTTTCAGATATCACCAACCCTTCATTTTCATTGTACTCAGAAAAGTAAAATGAAGTAATGCTTACGGAAAAGGTTGGGCTTTTTTCTTATTGTCAATGTGAATCCATTTCCGGGATCATGAATCTGAAAGAAGACCATGGCCACGTTCTGCGATGACCTGATGGTGCTCCTAATACGACCTGCTTCACAAAAGTCTATGTATCTGTCAGAGGTGGGGAGCGGATGATCCAGAGAACTAGGAAACTTCTCACCTTTTAGTATCCAACCATCAAACACCTGGAGGAAGGCAACAGGGAAGAGCGCAACTGGTGTTTACAATCTGCCAGCAAATCCCAGGAGCTTCAAGTAGCACCCATGTGGCATATGAGTTGAAGCTTTCCTACTGATATGCCTTGCAGAGATACACATTAGCATTCATACAGTTAATTATTACAGATTAATTCCACTGAATTCAGACAATGGCTTGACAATGGTTACCTAAAGACCAAATCACACTTCTCTAATCTAATCTGCCTCGTGGCGCAGTGGTTAAATGCCTGTACTGCAGGTAAAACTGTGCTCACGACCTGGGGTTCAATCCCAGGTAGCAGGCTCAAGGTTCACTCAGCCTTCCATCCTTCCAAGGTCGGTAAAATGAGTACCCAGCTTGCTGGGGGGGGGGGTAATGTGTAGCCTGCACACTGTAATTAAATTTGTAAACCGCCCAGAGACTACTTAAAGTGGTATGGGGCGGTATATAAGCAGAACACTTTTAGATGAGAACTCTTTTAGGTAGGAAGGAACTGTAAACCTCTCTGCACCCATGTAATGTTGCATCCACAGCTACATAGTGTATTAACAGAGACTCATGAATATGATCTGTGGCTGTGATTTTAATTAAATATCTTGGGCAAAAATTAAAACAAAAGAAAACAAAAAACAAAAACATGTGGCACCTTAAAGACTATTATATTTTACTGTAAGCTTTCATGGACATGTCCATTTCTTCAGACATATAGCAGCAGAAATGTCTGAAGAAGTGGATGTGTCCATGAAAGCTTGCATTAAAATATAATAGTCTTTAAGGTGCCACATATTTTTGTTTTTTGTTTTGCTTTGTTTTGATTTTTGCCTGGAATTCTTGCACAGACCAACACAGCTACCTCTCACAAAGCTATAATTAAATGTCTGTTTACAAGTGCATGCAAGTAAACACTGGTATTAGTGGATGGAGCTTTTTGTATTAAAAAAAATGCTCAAACAGCACAGAATATTTATCTTTTTGTGATGAAATCATTGGGATAGATCAGCTGTACCATGAATTAGTACTTCATCTTAAAAATTCATCTCACCATTAATAACAATTCATAAGTCAGAAATATAGAGAGGACCTACCTATGTCTTTAGCATAAACATTTCTGAAATTTTATATTTCAGAACAAATTTTAACATTTAGTATTTTTAATAATCTCAACATAACATATATCCTAAACAGTTCAGTTTCATCTACAGTATTTAACATTCCTTACACAACATTTATTACTCATTAACTGGCAAGCAAAACTTCGACCTGTCACAATTCCATTTGGAACCTTCAAACGTATGCTCGCAGGCACTAAATATAATTTTTAATGTATCTATGAATATGCAGAAGAATGTTCCACTACTATAATCTGTACTTTCAATGAATGTACTTTTCAGTGTATAAAATACTGCTTGAAGAAGCAACAGAATGATCACCTGTTTTTATTATACTCTGCTATTGTTCTTATTATTTTTAATGTATGGTCATTGGACTGCTTCCTCTGTTACCACCCCCTCCTTGCCAACTTTCGACTGTTGAATGCAAAAATTTTACCCATCTGTGCCACGTGGCACTAACATCAATAGTAATTTTCAAATAAGAAGTTAATTACAGAGTAATTAATTACAGTGGTACCTTGTATAACAGACAGCTTGTATAACAGAAAATTTGTACAACATAAAAAATTCCGGAGATAGGGGAAATTTGCTTAACATAATTGCCTATGGGGAAAATCCGTACAACATAAAAATGGGATCACTCTGCTTTCAATGCATTCCTATGGGAATTTGTATAAAGGAAAATTTGCTTAACATAATTTCATTTGGAACGAATTAATTCCTTTATACAAGGTACCACTGTACTTTGATATTCTCTGTAGTTTTTCACTTCAATTTTTTTTAAATAATTGTGCTTAATCAGAGGGGATATACTGTGAAGCTTGGCATTTAAATTTGGAATAATCCAAGTGGTCAATACACAGGGTCAGTTCAGTGACAGCATTTGCTTATGGAAGTTTCTTTTTCAGCTGTTGCTTTCATATTTGTCTCACTTTGAAGTTTATGTTATACTAATTCTTCTTTTCCCCTGCCCCCCCCACAAAAAAACACAATTTCTGGAAGTGTTATATTAACATCAATGACTTTGATTCAGAGGTTCTTAGACACACCAACAAATTATACATACACTGTCATGTTCCCTGAAGAAATAATCTCAATTTTGATTGCTCTCTACAAAGTGCATAGAGAAATATGCAAGTTTTTTTCCAGATTTTTAATTCCATGAAAATTAAAATGCTTTCACACTGCCACTGAATCATGGCTGTTTTCTATTTGTTGTTCTGACTGTGTTTTGAAGTACAGGGTACGCTGCATTTTGTATTTACAAAACTGCAGTTCTTCCCAGATTGTCTAGTCCTCAGCCCCAGCACACTCTTAAGTGATCATATTGATCATATTTTTTCCACCCACCCTACCGACTTACACTACTAGAGCTTGGAAAAATTGCTTGTCTGAACACAGGGCATTAGCATATACTCCGTCTTGGCTAACACACACACACACACACACACACACACACACACACACACACACACACACACACACACACACACACACACACACACCACTCTGATATTGTTCGAAAGGGTGATGTCAACATATAGACACTGGGGGGGGGGAGGGACAAACCCAGTCCATCGGTGTACTAAACAGTGGGACAAATGCCCATATGGATTCACTTTAAAACTCACATATCCTAGGCAGAATGGGCATGGGGATTCTGGAAAAGGCAGTTCGCAAAAATAATTTCTCCATGGTTTAATTTGCACCAATAATGCCAACTCTTCCTAACTTAATTTAATTACCGTATGGTCCATTCCAAAAGAGTCAACTTGTGACCTGTATAATTATTTCTGTGACTTCTCTGCCATTCTACACATATGCTCCTATTTTTCGGACAGCCCCATTTGGCCAATCAGTTATTGCCTACCTTCAGGAAATCTCCTGCTTGACAGTCAACGTTGACAAAATCAAAGTCTATCATGATGAACTCTTGTGGGTCACCTATGAAGAATATAGCACAGTGGAGCTGTGGTTGCTCAGCTGTGAAGGTGAACTGCCCTTCTATACTTAACATGTCGATGCAACCTGTAGATGAGAACAGAAAATGACTCTTTCTAAAAGGGACTGATCTCCATGTCACATTTTTTGCTGACACGCATAGCCCACATTGCAAAAGGTGCAAACATGTCATAATGGGGAAGGTGTATGAATTTCACATTAAAGGATATATCTACATGCTTAAACTACGCAGAGCAGGCTATGAAGAAAGAGACTAACAATGGAAAGACACCGTGTAATTGTTCTCTTGTCCCCTCCCAATAATTTTTGTGTGTGCCCATCTGACGGGTGGTGGATGGGGATGACAAAGCAATGGGAAAATGCTACAGAACTACAAATAGGAAAACGAGGTGGCCCAAACTGTCGGACAAACTCCATGAATCAGGCAAGGTGACTGTGTGATAGATTAGATACCTAATTTAGACTCAATAAAAAAGTTCAAAACATTTTGTTGCCTGTTATAAAGACAAGATGGCAACCCTACTCCCCCAATTTCATATACAAAGTCTGATCAGTCTGATAACTGACTCTCATTTCAGCAGTACCAGAGCCTGGGGAAAGTGCTCCCTTTTTCTAGATATGGTAATTCCCAGAATCCGCAGGCTACTGACTAGGTGAGTTATAATCTAAAAAAATAACTTTTCCAAACTCTGAACAATAGTGATAGTGTCTCCACTACACTAGATGGCATCATGCTAGTGAGGGGATGCAAGGCGTGACATCTGGCACCTGCACCTGCCTGTGGCCAGTGCCCCACAATATTTGCTGCCTGAAGGAGTCTCCCACTTTCTCTGATGGTAACACAGAAAAGGTAAAAAAAAAAAAAAGATGCAAATGTGTATGCATGTGGGGCGGGGGGCAAGATAATGAGAGTGTGATAAGGGCATAACATTTTACAACAAATTGCTTAAACTTAAACTAGGGACCTTGTTTTAGTTTCTGGTGGGTTTGCTTACAATAGACGATATGCCTGTGAAGATTTTCAGTCATCCAGGCGAGTTTATCTGGAAGTCGAGTCATGGCAACTGGACTTCTTTTTCTTGAGAGATAGAAACGTTTCGCTGCGAAATGTTTCTATCTCTCAAGAAAAAGAAGTCCAGTTGCCATGACTCGACTTCCAAATTACATAGATGATGTACAAGACCTCTGACTGAGGCAATCAACTGCTGACAAAGCAGACAATACATTGGGAATGCAGATTCGAAGCATCACGAAAGGGCAGCAAATTGCTTGATATCTAATTTTTTCTTGCTGCATTTTTGTTGCCCTTGTGCAAGAGGGGGCTTCCTTCTTCCTGCTTGTGGGGCTTCCTTCCTCATGTGCCAGAACACTTTAGCTGGCTTTGGGTATTGTGGATATTAATTTGGTGGAGGAAAGCATGGTATTTGCTTTTCTCCCTGAAACAGCAAAGTATCTTGGCTTGCCCCTGAATTTTGGAATTCATGCAGAAACAGTCTGACCTGAGAAAAGACCTGATGTTTTCAGGAGGAGAACACAAAACAGCTAGCAAAATAAAAACAGCACCACCATTAACAGAAATCTGGGCTCAATACCTTTCCCAGAGGTTAGAAATATTACTTTTGGGGGGCCTACAACTTTCCCCTTATACAGCTGGGTTTGTGTGTTGTTTGTTTTAATACCTAAGAGAAATAGTTTTGGGAAGGTGTGTGTGTTGTGTCATTACAGTTGTGACCAACCCTTTGTGACCCCATGTCCATGGAGTTTTCTAGGCAGGAATACTGGAGTGGTTTGCCAGTTCCTATTCCAGGTGCCTACAGCACCCGGTATTCCCTGGTGGTCTCCCATCCAAGTATTAACCAGAGCCGACCCTGCTTAGCTTCCCAAATCAGGCGAGATCCGATGTGCTTGTTATTAGGGCATCTAGGAAATATTCCTCTTTGAAGAACTCTAAAAGTTAGGTCGCTTATTGTAGGGGAAGCCTTGCTCCTGGGTCAGCTTCTCCTCCTAGAAAGCACTCTGGTATGGTCAGAGGCCCTTTCCCCAAAATTGGCCTCTGGTATTCCAAAGGGTCTCTCTAATGATGGCTAGTTGGCTACCTCACCTCTCCCTCACCATCTTTGCCATAAATGTCACTCTCCCGTCCCTCCATCGTGGAACTGGGGTGTACGTACGCGTCTTTCTCCGCCCCCTCCTTTTTTTCATCCTGTCCTAGGTCGGTGAAGGCACCTTCCTGGCTCGACCGGGCGAGGGGTGAGGAGGTGGTGGGTGGGATTCGAACCCGTGGCACTCCCGTTCTAGCGCCAGGCATGGTTTTTGCGCCCCCCCCCCCAGCCGCGACTTGGTCCTTCCTCCCGCCCGTCCCCTCCCCTCCTTTCCCCTCTGCTTCACCCAGCGGAGACTCACGCAGCGCCCGGCGGTACATCTGCTGGCCCTCGGAGAGTTCCCGCTTCAGCTCCGCGTTCAGGAGCAGGAAGGGCTCCTCCTCGCCGGCCGCCCCCTCGTCCCTCACCTGGAGACACACACACACACACACGAGGGCCAAGAAGCTCAGCGCTCCCAGGAAGGGCGCGACTCTTCCCCCCCCCCTCCGCTCGCCTCACCCTCCAACCCCGAGGGAAAGCGCCGCCGCCGCCGCCCCAGTGGTTGCCCTGCCTTGAGGCGCGGCGAAGGAGGCGGCGGGTCGGCGGGGAAGCGGCGGCGTCCCTCGACCCCCCCTTCCAAACAAAGGGCGCCCGTGGCGCGGCCAGCGAGGGCGGCGGGGTCTCCACCGCGTGTGGGGCTCGGCTGCTCACCTCGAAGTAGCGGCTCTGCCCGCCTTCGAGGGCCGCCAGGAAGAGCAGCAGCAGCAGCGGCCGGTGTGAGGAGAGCGCCGGAGCCATGGTGCTGCGGGCTCCTCTCCTCCTCGTGCGCTCCGACGGCGCTTCGCCTCCTTTCCGCGCAGCGAGCGAGCGAGCGAGGGGCTGTCGGAAGTTTCTTTCTTCCCGGGCTTGCACGGGCGAGCGAGGAGGCGCCGCAGCCGCAACGGCAGCAGCCACAGCAGCCTGCTTGGGGCGTTCTCCCCCTCCTCCCCTTGGACAGATGCTTTTTATAGAGCACTTGGGGAGGGGAGGCTCCCGCTCCCCCCACCCCATTGATAGGGTAACCCATGGTAACACGGCATTCTTGACACGGCGACAAAATGCGTGGCGATGACGAGGGTCCCGATCGACAGCTGTGCCGCGCCGGCTCTGCGCCTTCTTGCCCACACGCTCCGGGTCTCCAGAGGGGCAAAACCCTCCTCCGTCCTTTCCTGTCCGCTTCCAGCAGGTCCCCAGCGCTAGAATGGGCGCGCGTGTCCCTTCCACTTCTTGTCACTTTTGCCAGGTGATGCCCTAGCCTAGCACAATTATCTCCCCTGATTTCGGAAGCTAAGCAGGGTCAGCCCTGGTTAGTACTTGGATGGGAGACCACCAGGGAATACCAGCGGCTGCAGGTGCCTGGAGTAGGAACTGGCAAACCACTCCAGTATTCCTGCCAAGAAAACTCCATGGGCATGGAGTCAGGAAAAGGCAATCAGGACTGTAATAACACAACACACACACAATCCTTGGCCTGGTTGTTTTTCCCAGGCCCACCCCTAGTGCTAGACTTCTGAGGCAATCCCAACTGTTTTCATTGGTGGTTGGGTGGAGAGGAAGGAAGGTGTCACACTCAAGTATTGTCTTCTCAGTTATTGACCACACATGGTTAGGTTATTTCTTACACCAGATCCAAAGCGACACCTGCAAAGTACAGGGACTGTTTTGTCCTCTTGGGAATGGCTCAAACCTTCTTATTCAAAAGGGCATGGTCCACCCTGGTCCTACTCTCACCTTGCCTTTCTTACAACTCTGCCACAGGAAATATTTCTAAAGGGTGCAAAAGATGCTAAGTGACCTGGGTGGGCAACCTGTATTTCTCCAAATGTTCTTGGACTGCATCTCTCATAACTCAAAAGGGGGAGAATCACAGGCATAAGAGAGCCAGATGTTATAGAGGAGTGCCTCTGTCGTGGCATGCTTTCTGCATACATATTTGAAGCAGGCTGTGCGTCATTTTTATAAGGTGCTGCTTGTGCTAAACACAGTGCATCTGAATTCCATAAAAGCAAATTGCAACTCATTCTTGCATTTCCTAGAATTTCTTGATGTCAGAGAGGGTTTGCTCCCTTGCCTTGAAAAACTGAGGGAGGATTGTTGCAAGTAGCTGGAGGGAACCACTTACAAATGTCTGATAGACATTCTGATGACCTGGTGCTGCCTGGAATGGGGACAGGTATGTCCCAAACTTTCTTGCCACCTTTAGAAGGAAGAGATATACCACTGTCCATTGCTGTGGTTCTCAGCCTGTGGGTCCCCAGATGTTCTTGGACTGCAACTCCCAGAAATCCTGGACAGCTCAGCTAGTGATTAAGACTTCTGGGAGTTACAGTCCAGGAACATCTGGGGACCCACAGGTTGAGAACCACTGGTCCATTGAGTTTCTGCCACCAATATCACCTTTTAATGCTTTTCCTGTATTCCTTGCCAAAGAGTTCTCTGGAAAGCAGTACCAAAAGTGCTATTCTTCACAGAGCTGTTTGCTCAATACTGGGCCTTTAAGAACTGTCAGAGCTGGGCATTGTGTTCATGGGCTAGCCGTGGCACATGTTATTCTTTACAAAGCAAAATTAAGGAACAGGTACACCTGTTGTAGTCCAAAATATTTAGAGAGAGACTGTCTCAGGAGGTACAAAGATCAAATAGATTCTTTATTCTTGTGGTTAAAAAGCTCTAGCTCTATGTGTTTCAGTTTACATTTCTAACAAAATTGGAGGTGATACAGACCAAAAAGAGAGAGCTCGCTCCTGATGAAGGCTTTGCCAAAAACACGTAGAGCTAGAGGCTTCTAACGACAAGAATAAAGAATCCATCTGGCCTACATCCTGAAACATCATCTCTTTATATATTTTGGAGAAGTTATTCTTTGCCTGTTGCACAGGCAGTTCTACCAGGCAGCCTACTATCTCATGGTGAAGGGGTAAAACTGCTTTACTGCAGCCAAAATTATGCTTACAACCCAGGTTCAATCCCAGGTAGCCAGCTTGAGGTTCACTCAGCCTTCCATCCTTCTGAGGCTGTTAAATTGAGTTTGCCTGTGTGTGTGTGCATGCGCGCATGTGCGTGTGTGAATTGAGCTTGCCGGTGGGTGGGTGTAGAATGCGTAACCTGCATAACTGAATTGTAAGCATGTGACTTTCCATTATTCACAACATCTGTTTAGCTATAGGGACAACAACCGCTTTATAAATTGAGTGATGTATGTGCAGTTTCACATAATACAAGTTAAGAAGATTTTGGCACAAGGATGTCTTTGTCATTTAAGGGTATTATCCATGGAATATAAACAAATTGGAGGAAATAAAATTAGGACAAATAATTGAGGGATTTGCTGAACAAAATAAATGATTCAGGAGAAGAAATATTGCTATTACACATATAAGTACAAGTTTGCAGATGGCATCATTTTGATGATTAAATGCTAAAGAGTTGAAGATGTCTTTTCATTGCATTCATTGTGTTACAATTGGGAAAAGGGGATCCATACTGAAAACATGGAACAAAGCTTTGCCCCAAATACTTCTTCCATTCCTGGTTTGATTCTTCATTCTTCTTTGCACCTGTGATTGATTTATTCATTTTAACTATAACCATATTTAAAACAATGCAGCTGATTTCAGCTGATTGACAACGTTAGCCTATTAAAGTTTTATATATATTTGAATAGGATTTAATACCCATTATATTATATATTTGAATGGGATTTAATACCCATTAGTTGAAATCCTTTTGCTTAGACTAGTAGTTGCAACTAGAGTAGGCTCATTGAATCAGTGAAGAATATGGTGAGTCAATGAATTAAGATAGAATTATAAAACGCTTCCTTCTGCTAGTGAGAATATTGACTTGAGATGCTCAAATGGGTTTTAATTTGTATATTTCTATTTAAAAATAGGTTCATAGTTTTAGCTGGTGACACAGTTTATTGTACTTATATAATTTTTTAACATTTATTACAGTGGTACCTTGTATAAAGGAATTAAATCATTCCAAATGAAATTATGTTAAGCAAATTTTCCTTTATACAATTTTTCCATAGGAATGCATTGAAAACAAAGTAATCCCTAATTGTGACCATTTTACGTTGTATGGATTCACCCCATAGATGATTCTCTTAAGCAAATTTCCCCTATCTCCGGAATTTTTTACGTTGTACAGATTTTACGTTATACAAACTTTTTGTTATACAAGGGTCCACTGTATATGGTTTTTTAATTATATGATTTCCATTGTGTGAACAATCTAGAGCAGTGATGGCAAACCTTTTAGAGACTGAGTGCCCAAGCTGCAATTCAAAACCCATTTTTTTTTTGGTTTTTTTTGCAAAGTGCCTATACAGTAATTTAACCTGAATGCAGGTGGCTATGAAGTGGTCATGTGGGGTGCCCACAGAAAGGGCTCCGAGTGCCACCTTTAGCACCTGTGCCGTAGGTTTGCCATCACTGGTCTAGAGAGTGATAATACTAATGAAGTGATAAAGAAGTAGAAATAACAAACAAATGTCTTCATGGATTCAGTGAACCTCATCTAGTTGTGACTTACTGTGCCAAGCAACTAATTCCCTTTCTGGTATAACTTCTTAATGATCTCACAAAATGATGAAGGAGGATTATCATATAGTTCAACTGAAGCCCTCATTCATTTTTCTTCTCACATGTATATTCCAACCTGATTGGTACACCACCTCTCTTTGCTTCCTTTTGCATAATAACGAGAACTCCTTATGCATAGGGGAAATCTGTAATGAATCTGAGCACACATCTTTTGTTGTTCTGATTGCACACACTTTAAAACAAAGCTTCCTCTAAGGCACTGGTTCCCAACCTGGGGGTTGGGACCGCTTTCGGGATCGAACAACCATTTCACAGGAGTCGCCATGAGTCAGTGAAGAAAAGGGCACAAACAGTTTGGAGGAGGGGGGAGGAAGGGGGGAAGAGTGAGTTATAGCTTGATAGACTGGAGGGAATGTCAGTCAATGGCTGGGGGTGCCTGTAGAGGGAAGTTCTCTATGGCACCTGTGGCAGTGGCCTGCCAAAGGGGGCTTGTGGCCTCTTCTGAGCAGGGCAAGGGGTCACCACAACATGAGGAACTGTATTAAAGGGTTGCGGCATTAGGAAGGTTGGAAACCACTGCTCTAATCATTTCAAAAAGGCTGAGAAAGGCCATTATATTCGTTTCTTAATTGAAGGTTTCACCCTTTTTTGCAGCTTAGAGAAGGACTACTTCCTCATAGAATTTTATGAATGTTATGTTGGGGACATGTCTGCGTCATTCAGATGATGAATCATCAAATGGTATGTCTCCTCTCTATACGCTAACAAATATGTGGTTTAAACCCCATCTTATTTTTCCCATTTAACACTTAACCCAAGGGCAAAACCTACACTGATTAGGAAGGACATTCAGTTAAAAATAACTGTGCTGTTTTCTGTCCTATTTGCTATATCACATGAATTTCAGACCTGATGATCACTTGTTAATGTTCCCTTGGGGCTTTCTGGCCCCTCCTCTCCCAAAAGGATGGAAGTCACTAATGAATATGAAGTCGAGACCATTAGTCCTTTCAAACTGTGTGCAGAATATAGGCTCATAATTCCATGGTGCTCTTGAGAGATAAATGTAAACGGCAATTTCTGCCAATCGACCTCCATCCAACTGGACTGTGGATGCTCTAAATAAGAAGTACATTATTTAGTGCTTCTGAAAACAACAAAAAAGAAAAATTTAATGGGGAGAAAGTAAAATTATCTATTTTTTACAACCACTGTTCTAGTGCCTTTTAAAAAGCAACATAATGCATAGAAATGAAGCCGGCGATCTTTTGTGTTATATCAGTCAAAATGGAATGCATCCAGAAATAACAGAATTCCATATTGGTTGATTTTGCAGAAGGAGACTACTCAGATGGCTGCATTCCTCCAACCATTCCTGTTTACAGGCCTGCTACTTGGTACATGGTGGCTCAGTAGGCTAGAGCACTGAAAACTGTCAGCTACAAAGTCAGCAGCTCAGCAGTTCAAATCGCAGGTGCCACGCAGCAGAGTGAGCTCCCGCTGTTAACCCCAGCTCCTGCCAATGTAGCAGTTTGAAAGCATGTAAATGCAAGTAGATAAATAGGGAGCACCATAAAAAGTGGGAAGGTAAAACAGTGTTTCCTTGCAACCATGCCGGCCACATAGCCAAGGACTTGCACAACACTGGCTCTTTAGCTTGAATATACAGATGAGCACTGTCCCTAGAGTTGGACACGACTAGCACACACTTTACCTTTACCTTACTTGCTTCTGTTGGTGGGAGAGTTATGTCAAGACACTTGGGAGGTGGAGCACCATAGTTTTGCTGCCCTTGTGGAAAACAGTTTGTATAGGTGTTCCTGGAATGAGTTGACTGGGAGAATGGGGAGAAATTGCCCACTGTTAAGTGAGAGGCAGCAGCCAGAGAAAGAAGGGAATTTTCAAGGCTGGACTTGATTTCGACAGAAATAATGTCTGGTTTGTGGAGAGAGAGAGAGAGAGAGAGAGAGAGAGAGAGAGAGAGAGAGAGAGAGAGAGAGAGAGAGAGAGGAAAGTTACTCTTTTCTTTAAGGTTCAGGGGGGCAATTTGATGCCTGATTGGAGGATCTCATGGAAGGGTCTGGAAACTGTGATGTTGGGTATAAAAATCGGGAGAAAAATTACTTGGTTTAGCCTAGTTGTTTCTTAGGAACATGCTATGTTCATTGTCTCCCCTGTTGTTTCATCTGCACTCTCATACGCTCTGAAACTATGTTGAAGTTATGCCAGGATATAAGTGTTAGTTTATTATTTTCCTATAGGATTGTTCTTAACTTAAACCTTTTTATTACTTATTTCCTCCACACTCTTTTACCTGTTTCTGTAACTTCTGTGACTCTTTGAAGCTTTCCTCGTTTGACTTTTTCACCATCTTTATTAACCATATAAAATTTTTACAACTGTTTGGCCATTTTTGGAATTGCAGGATTGATGGTACTTAAAACCAAGTCTTGCTTCGGTTACCTACTAGGAAGCTGTTTACATTTTGAATATTTTTGGAGTTCTTACTTGCAGGGTTGGTATAAGAATTAAAGTATTTAATCTTTTGGATTATGGGTAACTTCTTAGAAACAGTACTTAAATTGGACTAAGATTTGGGGTGGGGTACCATTTAAAAATATTTTCACCAGTGATTAGTACACGTGGCTGTCCAGGATTTAATCAACACCAGGAAAGTCAGGTTAATGTTACTGAGTGGTTAGTTTTGGCCTGGGCTGACCCAGGATTATCTTAACAAGAGGTTTGTGCTGCATGGTTTATCCTGGGTTCCCGAAACTGGCCTGTTATCTCAGCTGTTGTGGACAATGATAATGTATTCGCTTAACAGTGTAGAAATAAAATAGGGGCATCATTTCAACCATCTTCTTAGGCAACAATAACTTCTTTCCAAGTAGCTACTTGGATTCCAAGTAGCTTTTTTGTCAACCGATGACCATTTTCCCTTGCCGAATGGGATTTATCTCCAACATGTTTAATTTATAATTACTAACTGAAAACCTGTGGACATTCACAGGTTAGAGCCAAGAGATATCATGCATAACTGCCAGATCAAACAATCTGTCACTGGAACAGAAAACTGCCTAAAGGTGGTGGTGGCGGGGAATGGAATCAACAAAACCACCCTTCACTCTGCCAGGATGGGCAAAACTCACAGGACGCTGTGACTCCAGGTGTGTATTTTGGGAGTGAAACAGAGCTGTAAAATAACACATTAAACTATCTTTGTGTGCCAAATCACTGGGTTCCCCCCCCCAATAAAAAGACAAAACAACTTCAAATTCTGCTTTAGGTTGATCAGGCTCATTTTTGTTAAATTCTTGGCACAGAAAAGAGGAGGTATCCTGTATGTGCTGGCATAATAAAGATAAGGTAAAGGTAAAAGTTCCCCCTGCGTATGCATGCTAGTCGTGTCCGACTCTAGAGGCAGTGCTCATCTCCGTATTCAATCTGAAGAGCCAGTGTTGTGCAAGTCAATGGCCATGTGTCTGGCATGGCTGCATAATAAAGTTACACCAACATCAATGTGCCAGGACGTTACAACCAACAACAAGAAATTGTGCTATTGAATCGCACTATTGAAGTCCCTATTATGACTGGTTGCCCTGGTGAAAGTGCTTCAGGGATAACACATCTGCCTTGGGCGTAACATAACAATCAAGCATGCTACCTTGAGTTGTCCATGCCTAGTTGCATAATAGGATTTCAGTCACTATTTTATTTAGCATCAAGATCACAGGAAGGGGTAGTACCACTCTATAATGCCCTAATGAGGCCACATTTAGAATACTATGTTCAGTTCTGGTCACCACAATACAAACAAGACACAGAAGCCCTAGAAAAAGTGTAGAGAAGAACAACTAAAATAATAAGGGGACTAGGGGCTAAGTCATATGAAGAACGGCTAAAAGAACTGACAAAGAGAAGACTGAGGGGAGACATGATAGCCTGACAAAGAGAAGACTGACAAAGAGAAGACTGAGGGGAGACATGATAACAGTCTTCCAATACCTGAAGGGTTGCCACAGGGAAGAGGGTATTGATCTATCCTTAGTTGCACCTGAGGGTATGACAAGAACCAGTGGGTGGAAACTCATCAGAGTTAGATCCAACCTGGAAATAAGGAGAAATTTCCTGACAGCGAGAGCCATTAAACAGTCAACAGCTTGCCTCCCGATGTCGTGGGTGCCCCATCGCTGGAGGATTTCAAGAAGAGGTTGGACAGCCATCTGTCCTGGATGGTATGGGTCTCCTGCCTTGAGCAGGGGGTTGGCCTTGAAGACCTCCAAGGTTCCTTCCAACCCTACAATGATTCTATGATTCTATGAGATTTCTTTGTCTTTTTGGAAGGATTTATGGTCATAACAGCTAGATCAGGGCTCCTCAAAGTTTCCAAACAGAGGGCCGGTCCACCACCACCCAGACACTGCTGGGGGCAGGACCACAGTCCAAAAAAAAGGCTGACATGGAAAAAAAGGGGGGAGGGAGGGGCAAGTGGGCAGAGCCCCCCTCACAATCAGCCAATGATCAGTATGTCTCTGGGGCCCCAGCAATGCCTCCTGCTTCAGATCGCCACCCTGAGGTGCCGCCACTGGGATTCCTCTGCTGCGCCTCTTCCTCCTCCTCCTCCTACAGTGGTAGCAGCTGGAGTGTCTCTCCTTCCTTCTTTCCTTCATTGTGTCAGGAGGGAGGCAGCAGCCCAGGCAAACCTCCACCTGCCCCCTTCCTTCCTCACAACCACAATAACACAGGTGGCGGCCACACAAGGAAGGCAGGCAGGCGGGCGGGTTGGAGGAGGAGCAGGGGCAGGGCCTTGAGGCCATGGAGGGAGTGGAAGACCTTGCCGCAGCCCTCCCATTTTAAATTACCCTACTCAGCTGCAGCCGGTGCCCCAACCATCTGGGCGGCAGGTGGTGGGGAGCAGGGGACCTTGCCGTGGCCCTCCCACTTTGAACTGCCACACTAGACCGCATACCGATCATCTGGGTGGTGGGTGGGTGGAATGGGGGAAGCGACATAGCCCACTGCTTTGAACTGCCTCAGCAACAGAAGCAGCTGCAGAGGCTGGCTTGCTTGCAAATCAGGAGGTACGTGGTGGTGGGGGGGTCTGCAATTGGTCCTAGGGGCCAGATTCAGGAGCCTGGGGGGGGCGCATCTGGCTCCAGGCCGTAGTTTGAGGACCCCTGAGCTAGATGATTACAGTATTTGCAAAGAACTGTAGTCAAAAAAATACTTAAAATTAGCAGTAGTGAGTTAAATTTTGGAGGACGCTAATAACTAATAGAGCAAATTAATTTCTGATCTAATATCTCAAGCTCAGGAAGAATGAATGTCCAAATTCCATTATTAGCATTCAGTGAGACCACACCAAGACTGGGGAGAGCTATTTTTTCTGTTTGTATAACTGATCCACATGACTGGTGATTGTGCAAAAGAAAGCAATAAAAACACCAGACAACTTAACTAGTGCAAAGCTGAGAACCAAGAATTTTGTTTGGGAAAAGCTAACTGCCCAGACTCTACAACATATACTGACACATAATTGGGATAAGTAGCAGGATAACAATATGGCCCCATCCACTGAGCTATAAAAATTTGATTTGGTCTTACAGTAACTATAAATGCTGTAAGACGCTTTACTTCCAGCTTTGTTTTACGTGCAATGTTTCTCACAATTATAAATGAAAACTATAACCTTGTAAGAATAAATCATGACCCTTCATGTCCTTAAGCAAATGGATGTGTCACTTACCATTCATTAAGATGGTCTCTGTTAGCACTTATTATGTGTCCTATTTGCTATTATTGCACTATATAATCTAATAAAACATTTAAGAGCCAGCTGTCGCTATAGGCAACTAAATAATCAAAGCTCTCCCCATATTTCCGAGACCTCACCAGCATGAGGATATTATGCACCCATCACTCATATTAGCTGGTGGTGCAACTCTTCTAAGGACATGAAAACAGTACTGTATGTACTTCCTGCTCTTCTTTCTCATGGGTGGAAGGACAGGATACAGGATGATTTCATTCTCTCTGAAAAAAATATAATTTATTTTATCTTTTCTAGCTATTGTTTAGAACCTACAGAAACGTATTTTTCACAAAAATGCTAGAAATAATCAATCTGTTTATTTATGCTTATAGGTGTCCAAGCTTTTTGTTTTACCAAGGACAGTCGTGTGCTGGAAAAACTGCCAGAAGATACTACTCAGAAGTCATTTACTGTTTGAAGGGAAGTCCAGTTTATGTAAGGGCTTAACCGAATGGGTAATTAATTCCCGAGTGGGCATTAATTATACGGTATCAAAATCATTGCTCACATTCCAAAATGATGAAAAACATCATAAACTCTAAGAAACTAGACTATGAATTAGGTAAATAAATGTATTTCTAAGGAAAATCAAAGCACATCTCAATAGATTGTCTAACATACAATTGGCATGGTTGTTCTTGCCAGACCTCTTATTCAAATAGAAGAGAAACATCTTGAGACTTTTATATATTACAGTTTCATAGTCAGATCTCAGAAAAACTTGGAGAGTCCTCTGGGGGTGGCTCCCAGCCAACATGGCCAGCTGACATTGCAACAGGTAGTTTTTCCAAGGTCTCCTCACAAGTGCTGCAACCTGTGCACTGATTTCTGTGAATCATCTATAGCTGGCAGGCTAGCTAAATAGGTTTTGACACTAGCACCTGAATTGGTCCATTGATTAATTGCTCATCTTAATCTATAAAGCACACTCTAGTGAATTCCAGGCTGTAGTGGGTAGTTTTGTGCCCGGACTGTTCCAGCCATAATTATACCATTCAGTGATAGGTTTTGTTTTTGTTTTTGTTTTGTTGTTGTTGTTCAGTCGTTCAGTCATGTCCGACTCTTCGTGGACCAGAGCTCGCCAGGCCTTCCTGTCTTCCACTGCCTCCTGGAGTTTGGTCAAATCCATATTGGTTGCATCGATGATACCGTCCAACCATCTCATTCTCTGCCGTCCTCTTTTCCTTTTGCCTTCAATCTTTCCCAACATCAGGGTCTTTTCCAAGAAGTCCTTTCTCCTCATGAGGTGGCCAAAGTACTAGAGCCTCAGCTTCAAAATCTGTCCTTCCAGTGAACATTCAGGGTTGATTTCTTTCAGGATGGATAGGTTTGATCTCCTTGCAGTCCAGGGGACTCTCAAGACTCTCCTCCAGCACCAAAGCATAGATTTTGCGGTGATCAGCCTTCTTTATAGTCCAGCTCTCACTTCCATACATCACTACTGGAAAAACCATAGCTTTGACTATCCTGACTAGAGATGGGCACGACTTAGCGGTATTCCCGTTTCCGTTTCCGTTACTCGGTTCCGTTACTCTACGGAAACGGTAACAGGAATTACTCCGCCAGACTTCGAGCTCGAACCGACGAACGAACAATTTTGGTCTGATTTGTCGTGCTCGTTACTTGCATCGCGCGATCGCGCGATGCCACGCGGTGCGGGCGGGGGATCCAAAATGGGGCGGCGAACGCAATATTGTTTTTGAAATCGTGGTCCAAAAACACACAAGCACAACAGAAACACGCGAAAATTTATAAACTGCCAGATTTTTCACAGTAGCAGTGGGTTTTTTCTTGCAACAAAATGTCTCTCCTCTCCTCTGTCCTCCATTGATTTTATTTTATTTTATTTTATTTACACCTGTGCAATGATGGGCTGACCAAGCCATGTGGGAGTGGACGACCATGCAAATTTTTGGAGCTATCCCACCAATCGCATGGCCACTTGGCCATGGAAACTTCTGGGATGTGCCAAAAAGCCCCCTAAAACCTGCCCTAGCCCCCTAACCCCCTAACTCTAATCCTTGACTCCTTACCCATACGTCACAGACTGTCTTCTTAGTGGGTCAGAGAGGCACCCAGAGGTGCAACCCACTAGCCCACTGTAACCTTACCCGTCACTAGCCTAACCCTAGTCCTTGCACTAACCCACCCTAACCCTAAGCCAGATCTACTTGCATTGCACTACACGCAAGTATGATTCCCTTCTTTGTGGGACATGGCAGGTGCGACCCAGTCGTCCTGGACGGAGGGTCGTACCAGTGGACTGGTCTCACTGTCTGCAACTGGTATGCATATCCATATATGGTTATGCATGCCATTTTGCAGCAGCAGGTGAGGAGGGGAGACCCCCATGTTGAGAGGTCTCTTGGAGCCTGCTGCTTCCCCTTCCTAGTGGGTGAGGATAGGAGGCACCCACGGGTGCCTCCAGGAGCCTGCTTTCCCTTTATAGCGGGCCAGAGGAGGCATCCACCCCACAGAGGTGCCTCCAGGAGCCCGCTACCCCTCCCCCAAAAACCAGTACTAACGACAACGAAAAAAACGAAAAAACGAACCAACTAATTTTTGCGATTTTTCGCGAAAAACGGAAACGAGCCGAAACGGGCTGCCTCCGACACACGACAACTTGAAAACGTCATTTTCCCTAGTCGTGCCCATCTCTAATCCTGACCTTAGTTGGCAAAGTGATGTCTCTGCTCTTTAGGATGTTATCTAGGTTTGCCATTGCTTTCTTCCCAAGAAGCAGGCGTCTTTTTATTTCCTTGCTGCAGTCGCCATCTGCAGTGATCAAGAAGCCCAAGAAAATAAACTCTGTCATACTTGTTTGTAAACCTTCTAGGCTATAAGTGCTACCTTTCTAGGTCACTAGTAAAAAATAAAAAAAGAAATTATTGCAAGCTTTTGTGGACAATTATCCCCTTCTTCAAAGCAAGCACCAAAAGTCCAAACATGGCAAAAGGTGTGGTAAACCAGGAGATTATTCTTAGGTGTAAAGTTCTTAGCAAGATGATTTTCATCAGGCATGTTTGCCTTGGATGAGGCAGGAAGCAGCAGCTGAGGCCAAGGATTACACCCCAGTCCTTCAAACAAAGGGGCATAGGTCATGCACACCCACTCACACCTCCTCTCCATTTGGCTCTTTGAAACATACAAGTCTGTTTGGCCAATAAGGAAGGAGGTGCGGTTGATGCAGAAAACCCATGTGCTCCACTTGGGGACTGGAGTATAATTGGGACCAAATTAAAAAAGGAATATTGCCAAGTGGTTGCAGTTCTGCTCTGTTGGTGTTGAGAGTCCATGTCCCTTCTTCATGTTACATGGGTGGTGGCGGCGGCTCCTTCTTGCTATTCTCCTAATTCCATTGAAATAAAAAGGGCAAGCTTTGAAAAAGTGGATAATTGTCCACGAAAGCTTGCAATGATTTCTTTTATTATTTTTATTAGTATTTTTATTATAAAGGTGTCACCTATACAGTAATACCTTGGTTTACAAGCATAATTCATTCCAGAAACATGCTTATAAAGCAAAACACTTTTATACCAAAGCAAATTTCCCCACAAGAAATAATGGAAACTCAGATGATTCATTCTGGGGTCCCATAGACTACATACTGTACACACAAAATGCCAACATTCATAAAAGAAGTTGGCTAGAAGTCCATGTCCATGTATGTATCATGCTGTGGAATCTGCTCTGCTTGGGACTAACAACATGGATTTTATTCTGTGTTTTTAAGGCGACAATAATAAAGTGCAGTTTGTAGCCATATACACACTGAAGTAGCTGCCCCATGACTAGAAAGGGTTTGAAAAAATAAGAAAGAACGTTGAAAACAAATTAAAGAAAAATATAAATATAAAGAAAAATATAACATAACCTGCACTCCCCTTTGAAAACGTTCCTATCTGATGCAAGGGAAATCTCCATTCCTCTCTCCTCCTTCTGCTTTTGAGGCTGCCTGAGATGGAATGTTCCAGACAATCACCCAAAATCCAGCAGGGGGAGGGAGGGAAAGCTACTATTGGCTCACTTGTGATCATGTGACCTGCTCAAGTGCTTGTATTGCAAGTCATTGCTTGTTGATCAAGGCAAATGTTTGCTTGTTTTGCAAAACGTTCTTAAACCAAGTTACTCTTAAACTAAGTTATTACTTTAGCCTAGTCTTGGATTTGTATTTTGTAATGGCCGCATGGCTCTCCCTTTTTATTTGTTTGTAAATTATGTAACTTCAGATTTCTGATGGGTTTGCATTAAATAGGGTTAACCTATTTAACGCAAAATAGTTATGAGTGCAAAAATGAAAAAAGAACATAAGGAAGGAGGTATTATTTTCTTCCTGGTCTCTAGATTTCCTTAGAAAGATTTCTACTCAGAACTTGAAGCTAATTTTGCTCTGCAGATCCCTGTACTTCTGTTGCACAGCTAGAGAAAGTTTAACAACATTCAAAACTCTGCAACAGTTTTAATAGGCAAACTTAAAAGGAGTTTCGGCAAATATCACATACCAGTTCATTTCACACCTACAAACAGAAGCTCATCCACCCAAAAGACTAGACAGTAGACACCAAAAACACAAAAGGAGCAATATGGTATATGAGACCAATGCAGTGAATAGTGTGCAGAGCTCTGCATTGGAGAAACCAAACAGCCATTAAACAGGAGGATGGCCCAGCACAGTAGGGGCAATATCTCAAGACCAGACTCAGCAGTGTACTGTACCTTCATTTGAAGTACAAAGGACATTCAAAGATGAGGATGTATTAGAGAAGATAGGTGGCTCAAGAGAAGGGTCAGGGAAGCCATTCATCGGTATATAAAAATTCCTCTCTCAACAGGAGTGAGAGACTTAGGCACAATATGTCTCCCATTTATCATGCTGCCCTTTAATCAATCCTCAGACAAATCAGAAGCACTTCACATCTCCACTAGGAAGGACACTACTGACTCATACTTAACGGGTGTTGGGCAGGGCTGCATTGGTGTGCGTTTCACACACCCCAGGCCATTGTCCACCTAACAAGCCTATTCAGACCATTGTCCACCTAACAAGCCTATTCAGACCAGGGTAGGTGAAACCAAGGTGAACTATAAATTGGAAGCCTTCCACCAACTTGTCTCAGACTGAAGTAGCTTCTTTGATGAGTAGCGAAACGTATCAGTCTCACAAGGAATGAAGTACAATTGCCATGACTCAAGTCCCAGATAACTTCATTTGTATAACTGAGAATAATCTCCAAAAACACTTTTAATAGACAGTTCTTGGCCACATTGCTGTATGTGTTATCTACTGCTAAGTCACATCTGATTTATACCTACCTTAAAAGGGTTTTCAAGATAAATGAAATGTTTCAGGAATGGTTTCCCCACTCCCAACCCACTAGCAGTAGATTAAATTCCATGTCAGTTCTACTGTTTAAATAAACCCTCTCTTTGTAGATTTTGAAAGATTACTGGTTCAGTAGCACTGCTAAAGGGTAGCCTGCAAGCAATATGAGAAAATAAGTCCTCGAGATTAAATGGTTTTTAAATAATGATGTAATCAAATAAAACATTATGTGACTACAGTGGTACCTCTACTTACGAGTTTAATCCATTCTGAATGCATGCTCTTAAATAGGGAACTCTTAAGTAGAGGAGCCCTATCTATCTATCTATATATATATATTAAAAAAATGAAAAAAATTAAAAAACATTTGTAAGTACAGCAGACCGCATCTAAAATATGTAAGGCAGCAGTTAAAACACCAACTGTTTTCTGCTCTTAAGTTGAATTGCTCTTAAGTTGAGCCACTCTTAAGTAGAGGTACCACTGTAATTGGTTAAAGCTCATCTCAGTTTGTGAGCACAAGTTTCGAGTGCTTAAACAAGCTAAAGACGCAACCTAAAAGCTGTTTTCATTCTGCAGGTATAGGGAAAGAAGGTGGCAGTGATGGCTTTTTGTTTGAAAAGGTAGTAATCACAAATTATGTTCTTTCAGAAGTATGCACGACAAGGATTTGGCAGTGTCCAAACTAATTTACATTTAACCAATGAAGAAATCCACTAATTGTTTGCAAGGTCATAGCTAATTTACTGAACATAAAAAGGGGAATAGAATACCAAAGGGACATCATCACAGACACACACACCCTGAAATTAATGTTATTTCATCATCTGTATGACCTCAGCGGTATTAACATTGTGATGTTTTTATCATGAACATCCCACAGAAACAGAGTTACAGATAAATGAGTGCTTGTCAAAAGCATGCCCTGGGGTTATAAAAGCCATGTTGATTTGTTTTTCTCAGAGATTAACAGGAAGATTTGGGGAAATTTTCATGGCACCTACAATAAATTAACTGAAGCTTGCTAGTGGGTGGCATTATAAACTTATACCTCAAACCAGAGATCTTAAGTGTTAACAGGGGGACAGGGAAGCGTATACAGTATTTCAATTATACTAGCCTTTTAACCACGCCAAGTGACATCTTACTAGTGCCTCAATATTGTACGTATAAACTGAAACCAAGAAATTATGTTCATGGCAGAAAAACAAAAGTAACATCAGCAATAATGTTTTGTCATTTTATAGGGTACATTTTCACCCCACTACATGGAAACTCATTCCTATGAACTGACCCACTGTCCAAATTATACCATATTTTCCTGTTTATAGGATGCCTCCATGTATAAGAGGACCCTTATTTTTCCAAGTAAATTACAGTTTTGCAGCTGTGTGGTTCTCTCCTCAGCTTACTTCCATGCATAAGACACTCAATTTTTAGTCTAAAAAGGTTAGAGAAATATATAGTATTATAAATGGGAAAAGACATTATTACAATTAATGTGGCGTTTTTATTTTTCCTAGGTTAAACAATCATACATATAGATATACAGGCATACCTCGGTTTAAGAATTTAATGTGTTCTCCTGGACCTTTCGTATTGCAGAAAATTCATAAACCAGAAACACATAGAGGC
>JAHTLZ010000240.1:12523876-12578649 GCA_023846285.1 Phrynocephalus versicolor | reverse complement strand
AGATAGATAGATAGATAGATAGATAGATAGATAGATAGATAGATAGAACTTTTTTGTCATTGTCCTATACAGAACAACGAAATTAGGAGAAAAATGAATTTAAAAGATCTACATCAGAAACATCCATACAGAAGAAACATACCCCACCCTCCATTGATTGTATATAATTGATTGTATATAATTGTAACAGCAAGAGTTTTTCTCACTGGGTGTAGTTTACTAATTAGGTTGCTTTGTTTTGTGATTAATTTGCACTATACAACCACCTTCTTCACTGCAAGTCTAATTTCTCTCATATAAATGTCTGTCAGAATCCAAAAATGGGTAATCTGTATAGTTCAGCCTCAAAATACTTCAACTTTTAAAGGGTGAGCCAAGCTTATAACCTCTGTAGTCTGTACCTCTGAACTGCAGAGCTGGAATCTAGTTGATGTTATCATAGGGTCTTAGCATTTAAACTTTTAATTGCATTAACAGGAAATATAAATGTATGGAAAATTAAATCTGAATTTATTTGCTATTCTTTTTTTATTTTGTGGTTCATTAAAATGTTTTCATTTTTGTACCTGTGGCTATTTTTAACTTTGCATCTGTGTTGTTTTTATTGTATTGCTTGGGGTCACTTGGTGGTGAGATGAGGCAGACGTCTCAATACGATACAAATTGTTCATGTTTTTCAAAAGAATATAGTACTTTGCAATCAAACAAAACAGAAGAGCTTCACCAGTAGAATTAGTAAGTACTAGCATGATTGGTCTGAATCTAAGACATCTAGTCTCTAGCACATAGAGCTATATTCTCCTGCAGCTGTTACCCCTTACTGTAAGAGGTTCGCAGTATTTTATTTATAATAATGTAAAAATTCAGTACCTTGGACAGATCGTGTAATTTAGACTGAAGCCTTGGCCTGATTCACATACATACATCTCGAATGGTATTGTCAGCCTTTATTATGCAAAATTCTCTCTCCCCCCCACCCCGAATTTATATGTGTTATACATTGCCTCACCCTAGATGCAAATATTTCAGGACACTTGCATGGGTTTTTGCTTTTCTATATATGTAGTAAATCCATCTAGACTGTATAATGGTGCTTGTTATAGATTAGAACAGTGATGGCAAACCTTTTAGAGACCAAGTGCCCAAACTGCGATTCAAAACTAATTTTCATAAAGTGCCAATACAGCCATTTAACCTGAATACAGGTAGCTGTGAAAGGGTATTGTCAGGTGCCCACAGAAAGGGCTCTGAGTGCCACCTTTGACACCCATGCCATATGACAGTGATGGCGAACCTTTTAGAGACCGAGTGCCCAAACTGCAATTCAAAACCCACTAATTTTTTGCAAAGTGCCAATACAAGAATTTAACCTGTATACAGGTGGCTATGAAGGGACGATGTCGGGTGCCCACAGAAAGGACTCCGAGTGCCACCTTTGGCACCTGTGCCATATGTTCGTCATCACTGCCATAGGATCACCGACACTCTTTATACTCTTTTTCTTAACTCCTCACATTCTGTTTTAGCATTCATGTTGCCTTCTAATGCTGTAAGATACCCCTCAATTCCTTGTTCTTAAACTTGAATATGTCTTAATTGTACTGGACTGTATATTGTCCCTCCTTCCTGTAAAATGCCTTGGGCCCTTTTCCAAGGAGAAAGGCAGGGTAAAAATACTCATAAATAAAATAAAATAAAATAAAATAAAATAATTAAAATAAAATAAATGTGTGCAGCAGCGCAGCCTGCTGTGCATCTTTGAAATATATTCTGAAAGCCTGGGAAACCTTCTGAAGGAGGGAAGGGAAAGCCTAATCTTGTTAACAGATGTCTCCTGGTGCAATGTTGAGAAAGCACACCCTCATATACAAGTTATCTGTTTACCTACCTACCTATCTACACAGTGAAGTTGTGATCAGCTCAATGGCATCAGTTGTACTTAAGGAGATTGCTGGTCCTTACCTGTATGGCAACACACTTTCCTATTCTATAACCTTGGCTACTGTGAAATAAAGCTTCATCAGAATATGTATAAATACACAACATGTAAAGCTGTACTTTATCTACTTTCTTAATATACTGGCAAATAAAGTTGTGCTCTGCTAGCTAGCTATAATCCGTCTTAATTCAAACCCCACTTCCTCTTCCTAATATTTTCCTACAGATGCAGGGTCTGCTCTTTGGATCCTAAAATGCAACCATGTTTTCAGGGCATGGGCCAACAATTTGCATTTAATTCAAGCCCCACTGAAATGAACAAAACAAACAGAATCAGTGGAATCTCTGTCATCAAGCTTTCTCAATGTTATGCTACACAGTGCTAAAATACTGGCTCCTAATCAGTTTTAGATTTTGACCACTACATATCCTATTTATAGTGAACAGGCTAAATACGTATCCTATTCTCACTCACTTGCTAACCTCACCAAGTGAGCGAGATGGAGAGATAGTCAAATGGTTTATCTCCAGAAAGGTATACTAAGTTCAAAAATATGTGTCACCGGAGAAACCCAGACTGTGTTTTTTTATCAAGCGGTGGTCCCTTGAATTTATTGGAGATCTATTGATCCTGTTTCCATGTATATCTTCTTATTTCTTGCTTCCAGTTTTGTTGACATTCCCTAGTTGTTCCCCTTTGAGTTCCTACAGGCACCATAAAAACAAAATGCAGATGCTGAAAGGAAAACCCAATCACAATAGAAGAGAGAAACATACCCATCAGTACAAAATGAAAAATTCCCTGAAACTTTCTGTGACTGATACCTGAATATGTCAAAATTCCAGCAAAAGAATCTACATTTCCTTTCAATGATGACTCTCCCTGCTTTTCCATTGTTCTCTTTGAGTGGAATGGAAAACCTCTACTTCACAGCAAAATTTCAAAGATGTTATGTCAGTATAAGGTGGGTTTTGTTAGGATTGGGACATCCAGCAATATGTCTTGTCTCTATGCAACTTGGTGCATGATAAAAAAAAACATCTAGCCTCCCCCATTATTAAAATACACAAGTCCAACCTTTTCAGGGTTGGGAGGATGTAAGGGGGTTATGGAGCTAGTAGAGTTGACTGTTCCTCTATTTTGTATGGAGGTCTTGCTTAATCTCTCACATGCACACATGTTAAAAAGGAGAACCTCCATCTAGTGCTTTATTATGGTTTATTTAAACATCAATAAATGTGAAGAACTAACATTATAAAATGTGAGAGGAAGAAACCGATAATCAGCAGAATGACAATAAACCCACTAATTCCAAAACAAGAGCCACAAATATTTTGGAGGGGAAAGTCAGATGTTTATTAAGCAGTTGAAAGGGAATACAAGGTCAAGGTTTTTTTAAAGGAACCTTTTGACTTGGATGAATTGATTAGCCAGCTTGTCTTTAAAAATCACATAAATATTTTTGATGAGTCTTTAAAAACAAAAAACAAAAACCACCAATAGTGGGGGAAACTATTTAAATAATTGGCAGCTACCATGAAGCATTGCAGCTTTACAAGACAGAGTGGTAGGTTGAAAGTCTACATATGGCTCCTAGCTCAGTTTGGCTCCTGGCTGGAAGAAACATTTAGGAGATATATACAGCTTTGAGTTTGACTTCCCCTCCCAGGCTATTTGGCTGTACACTCCCATACCCTTACAACTGTACTAGCAGCTTCCCAAGAAATGTCAAAGTTCTATTGTCCCTTATGGCTACTCTAGTATTTCAGAATTAAGATGGAATCAAATGAGCAGGAGTTCTGAATTAGCCATATAAAACATTGGTTCACGGTGAATGTATCCTACTGGAAGGCTGTAACTTTCACCCATAGTTAGTCCAAGCATGGCAACCTCTCTATAATGCACTCAGAAGAAAGGTGTATTTACCAAAATTACTGTTGGCCCACAAAGTACAGGTGTGATATGGTGAACTTTTAAGCCGTCACTCTGTGGGTTTCTTCCACCTCTAAGGAAAGGGTAGAATATACACAGGAATATACCCGCAGTGCTAATAAGCTGGTGTTTGCCATTTAGCCAAACTGTTCTTGTTATGTAAAAACACTTGGGAATGTTGTTAGACATGCCCGAGTGGGTAAAGAAGAGGGGAAGCCAAACACTATTACCAAAGGAAATAAATAAAAAAATAAAAAGGTAGTCTTGTTTCAGTTGAAATTATTGCCTGCTGTTCTGTCGAAATGGGTGATAGAACCTGTTGAAGCAAACAGATGAAATAGATATTAAGCAGTGAAAATGTCCTTAGGAAAAGCAAATGATCCAATTTATGGTACATATAGTATATTGCATTAAGAATTATTAAATGAGTGAGTGAGTGAGTGACTGACTGAGTAAGGAAGCAAGCAAGTAAGTACTGCCAAGTCTATTTCAAATTATGACAATGCTAGCTATAATTTCTAAGTGTAAGTACTCAGAATTCATGAACAGTTCCCTTCTTCTGAACGTGCGGTGGAATTTTGCCCAAGGTTACCCAGACTGGGACTTCTTCTAGGAGGCTCAGAAGGTGGATGCAAGAGAAGAATAAAACTCCCAACAATAAGGACTCCAACTATTTAGCCAGCATGAATATGCTGCTCAGCTAAGATAAAACGGAAAAGGAAGCATGCACTAGTTTTATATGAATATACAAGTATCTGCTTGCATGTGTTTGTATATACACGTATCTAAAGTTAATGCATGCATTATTTACTACTTTAAACAATATTACACTTTCTTCTGCGTACTTGAAAAGTATTAAATGCCACAAACACATGGCAAACAAAAGGTTCTATTTTAAAATTTGGAGGATGAACATATAATGTTTTAGATACGATATTATGGTCATATTGTATATCTAGAAGACACAGTGGCTGAAATCCCATGGCATATCTCTGCCCATGCATGGGAATGACTTTAGCAGTAGCAGCCAATCACTGAGTTAGCAGTCTCAAGATGCAGTAGTAGACCATGTGATGAAATTGCATACACTTGGAAATCCTCAAAGGAAGCCTTTATCAGTGGAAATTTGCTGCTGCTACTGACACTCCTTTTGTGCACAAGAGGATTTCAGGCCATATGGCAATGATGGGAAGCAGGAAACAACAGGGAAGATCTGAAATACAGGTGTGCTAACACAGCCAAACTAGGTAGATTTTGGATTAGGACTAGAGAAACCTGGGTTCAATTCCCTAGTTCTTCCTAAAGCTCACTTGGTCGATGAGTCTTTGGAGGTTTTTAAGCAGAGGCTGGATGGCCGTATGTCGGAAATATTGTGATGGGGTTCCTGCATGGCAGGGGGTTGGACCAGATGGCCCTTGAGGTCCCTTCCAACTCTATGATTCTATGATGCTATGATTCTATGAAATCAAATGATATTTTATGCAGGACTAGCCCAAAATGTCCTGCAATCTGAGGAAGAACACCAGGTGGCAGCCTACTGAACCATCAAGGTCCAGGTGCATTGCAGTTTAAGCAAGCACAATTATTATGGTACGTGAGTTAGAAAAACTCTAGAAACAGTCATCTGGATCTCTGATACTAAATGTTTAATTGTAGAATAGGGAATAATCCATAATTTGCTGACCAACATGACACCTAAATCTTATACATGATTGCTTCTGGCAAATATTAGGATCAGCCCTGGTGTTCCATTTCATACATAGCAGGGAAATCCAAAGGCATTTTTGTAGTTTTATTTCATTCCGAGGGGTTATATGTTTATGACACACTGTAGTAACAGTGCATAATTAGTGGAGGAACCTCCTCAGGAGTTGGTTGTCTGTAACTGTTGCAGCAGAATATGTTCTTCAGAAGCATGCACTTTCTCCAGGAGTTGTTTTGTGAAGATTCTCAGTCATCCAGTGGAGCTTATCTGGAAGTCGAGTCATGGCAACTGGACTTCTTTTCTTGAGAGATTGAAACGTTTCGCTGCTCATCCAAACAGCTCTGTCAGTCAGCGAAACGTTTCAATCTCTCAAGAAAAGAAGTCCAGTTGCCATGACTCAACTTCCAGATAAGTTTTCAGGATATCACTACAGGAATAATCTTGGTTCCTCAAACACAAAAGACTGCCTCGGCCATATAAGTTATACCGCGGCGGCAACATCCGGTCGGCGCAAGCGGCAGAGGTGGGCAGGGGGAAGAAAGAGAGGAGCCTTTGGGGCACAGCCAATGGCAGGGAGGCTTTTATTGGGGTGAGGGGAGGGGTGGTTGGATGGATCGCAGGCCTTGATTGGCTGAGGCGCAGCCTGCACTGCCTGGCATGGGTCTGTTTATATATGTAGCCGCAGTATATGTGGGTAGATTTTTAGGGATACCTTTTTTGGGGAGGGGGGAGGATGATGGGAGCCCCTCATAGGGTGGCTTATGGGGGGGTCAGGGTTTGAGGACAGGGCCCAGGAGGGGAGGGGGGAGATGGAGAAGGGGTGCCCCAAAAATTGGGGGTCCTTAAATAAGGGGGTGCTGCAAAATTGGGATTCAAACATTTAATAAGGCACTTTTTACCACTTTCTTCTCATCTCCCCCCTCCAATTTTATCAATCTCTTGCTAATTTTATCTTCATTTTAGTTTTTGTCGTTGATGTATGTATATTTTATTTTATTATGTACCTTGTATTTTGGGTTTTAATATGTATTCCTTTGTTTAATTGTTATGTTATCATACAGTATGTTGTAAACTGCCCAGGGTAGCCCTAGGTCTAGATGGGCGGTATAAAAGTCAAATAAATAAATAAATAAATAAATAAATAAATAAATAAATAAATAAATAAATAAAATCTCCAACATTAACGAGTTAAGAGTCTAGACTTGCTCTCTGTGGCTGTTTTTCCTGAAGATTCAATGGAAGCACAAGGGCAACCCTAAACTTTCATAGAAACTCAGTGGTTGTGAGAGATAAGGTTATGCTTTAATGTTCGTACAACAGATAAGAAGGAACTTTGACCATCTAGTTAGTTTTATGCCTCAGCTGAACACCTCATGCCAGATCAGTTTGGGGGGCTTCAGAGCCACCTTCCAGTCACACTGTGTGCTGAAGAAGGCTCCAACCCAAATACCAAGTTCAAGGCTTAAGGAGGCCTCTTGCTGCTGCTTCTGCTCTTTAAACTGAGCCGCATCTAATTCTAAAGGATTTAAATTGCTATCACTTAAACCACCATAGGCTACGGATTGGAGAGCAAAAGCTAGACACAAAGCACATGTGCCTAGCTCCTGTTTTAATCCAACAATGTTCGACATGATTTCCCCATGCCTAGCTTTTGACAACTCTCCCTCCTCCCCGCCCCATTTTGTTTCTTTGTAATGTCAAGCTTGGTGATGTGCCTGAAATCACAAAGGTGACCAAAGAGTGAGAGGAAAGCAGACCATTTTCTCCAGCATGACTTTCTCAATACTTTTAAAATACTTCTATCATATAAAGAACCTCTATCAGTTCAACAAGATTAAACATAAAAATGTCCTACAAAGAGGTAAGCAACATGTGTCACCTACCATTTCTATTCTCCCCTTTTCCTCATTTGCTCTTCAAAGAAATCATTGCATGCGACTGTCAAGGCGGCAACCAGGACCACAAATTCGTTAAAATCCACTTCATTGTCTTTATTGCTATCAAGATCTAGCATAATCTTATCAACCAACTGGGGGTCCTTCTGACACTACAAAGGCAAAATCAGATAGTAAATCTTTCTATATAACGCTGTAGAATCATATATTGGTTCCAGAATATTCTGAAATACAGAAAATGCACCAGAGATTTCTTTTTATTTCTTTTTAGGCATGTATTCATACTATCTTAGGAGGTGTTTTTTTTTTTTACACTGACAGTGACATTTAGCAATGCCAGTGTAATTTGTACAACATGACACTGTTGCCACAAGGAGATTTGCAGCCAATATTTATCTCAACAAAAAGATAGATGTGTTCCATGTTTATTTCTCATGTTCATTTTCTTGTCATAAACAGACATGGTGTTTATTTCTAATATTTTCTACAGTTTAACTCATTCAGAAGCTAAATGTTAATGTATTTTCCCCTCCTCAGCCTATCACCCAATTAAAGAACCATTTGGATGATTAACCACATGAGTTTCAGCAATTTGGTTGTCTTAGTTTGAAGAAAACAGTGTTGCTGAAGGGGAAAGAACATCCTGTTTTTAAGCAATACAGACACATGTCACAACAAGCACTGTGTGATCAGTGTAGAAAAAAAACAATGCTGTTTCTAGAAAGTTCTACGAGGAGTTACATGCCTGGGAGAAAGAGAAGGTGAGAGTGAGGGCAGAAGGAAGTACAGTCACTCAAATAGCAGTCTAAGGTAAAGAGGAGGCAGACCAGATAACAAGACCCTAGATGAGCCTTCGCTGTTTGTTTCAGCCACTGTTGCATGAAGACTGTTTGCTTCAGCCACAAGACCGAAATCCAATTGCTAGCCCCAATTTGTGTAGACCCATTAAAGTGATTCATATAAAAGTTTATCTACCATTCTGCAGTTGATTCCATGGGTCTAACCTTATTGAGGACTGCCATTTTACTAGCATTCATTCCACTGTTTGGTACACTGCAGGGTGGATTCGTTTGCTGTTTTCTTCCAATTACCACAAAATGTAATCATTGGAGCAGACAAAGGTGTCCCCAGAGCAAATGATTTGGCGCATCAGTGAAGGCCTAGCACATGTAAAAATAAGACCTTCATTCCTCCACCTCTCCACAGAGGAGCAGGGGAGAGTATTCAATTGACAGCAGGAGGAGCTAAGGGTCACTTTAGGTCAATATGCCATTTGGACAAGAGGATTGTACCAAATGGCCTATTGCTCCTCCCCCAACTTCAAGTGATGACAACAGTATAAGACAGAGGGTCCGCTTTATGTACTCCTGACCTGAGTGCCATCTTGCCCTGTGAAGAAGAGAGAGAGAGGTCCATGGGCATCCAGAAAGAGAGAAACCCTCCTGACCGAAAAGTGACACCCTCCCCCTTTGGGTGAGAAAAAAAGATTGGAAGATGAACCCACAGCCAGATAAAACAAGTCAGGATGGCTCAGAGCAAGTTGGAAGAGGCAGGACAGTCAAAGGAAGAGTAAGAAGAAGCGAGAGAGAAGGAAGAAGCAAGGACAGAGGAGTTGAGGGTACAGTTGGAAAAGGCAGGAATAGAAGAGGGAAGGGAAGCAGAAGGTGATAAGAAGGGTGAGTCCTCAGATGAGAGCAGGTTCTAGAAAGTAAGAAAAGATCCTCCCTTCAGGCTGAGGATGGATCTGGACTGAGGAACCCTGGACTAAGCAGTGGAAAAAGTTAATGACCCTTCACCAGGAGGTTGGAAGGAGGAGAAGGGAAGTACATCCCCTA
The DNA here is from genome assembly GCA_023846285.1 of Phrynocephalus versicolor. Taxonomy (NCBI): domain Eukaryota; kingdom Metazoa; phylum Chordata; class Lepidosauria; order Squamata; family Agamidae; genus Phrynocephalus; species Phrynocephalus versicolor. The sequence goes on along the minus strand of JAHTLZ010000240.1, from coordinate 12,569,343 downwards.
AAAGCCACCTTACTGGGGTGAGAAAGAAGCTAGGCGATGGGGCAAAAAGACCTGGGAAGTGAGAGCCAAACAAGCACAGGAGAGGAGAGAAAGAGGTGGATGGTGCAATTCTACTGGGATGGGAGAAAGCAAGAACCTTTCTCATTAGAACTTGGAAACTATCCATGTGGACACTAGATGCCCTTGTTGTCAATATTACCAGGACCAGACCTGTCCAAGAGTCCACCTAATATCAAAAGTGAGGTCTTGGGCAGGACATGACATGTAGGAATGCTTTTGTTAAGTGAGATGCTAACCCCGTCCTCACCCTGTTGTTGTCAATGTTAATAGTTTTGTAGACCTTCCAGAAATAAATGTTAATGATTTGGAACCAATACAGAACTTGTCTTTATTGAATATAATAGACGAAAGAGAGGAAAAGGTAGTGTGTGCTTGTGGAGAACCCTTATAAAAAAGCCTTCACCAAAACAGTCACTGCGGTCACATCCTGAGTTCAGTTTATTGAATGTGGACTTGAGTGCTTATAGTGAAAGTATTGTGGCACTCAACTTTCAGCAGGTCACTCAGAAAGAGGAACTTTCCCATGCATCAGAGAGAAAGGCAAGCCCTTCTTTTAATATAGCACCTGCCTCGTATGATTTTTCTCTTGGAAAAAATATGAAACAAAAACTGAAGCTTCATTCATTGGAAGTAATGATACAGCTGACCAAAACATTTTTAATCAGAGAAACTGACTAAATCTCTACTTGTCTGCTTAGAAAGAAGGATGCACAATAATTTCTCAGCCTTTTTAAAATAAATTAACTTCATTTGCTCTGTCCAAACAAATATCTGGATCATCAACTTTTGTACTCCTACAGTTTTTCAATGTGAAAATGAGACCGCATGAACATATGAGGGACTGACATGGGTTACAATGATATATCTTTCCTTGTTCAAAACTTAGCTACAAGTTTTGGGGCTTAGTTACTCTCAGAACCTCTAGTGCTAGCTGAGGAACACTGGAGTTTATTTTTTTTCCAAGCCATGAATTGTCTTTGGTTGGGATTGTTGCTAAACAGATGAAAAGAGGATTGCAGCTTCATAGTTGCATGCTGCATTTTTCCAGCAGATTCCCAAAAGTTGAAATATTTTAGCAGTATCCATTCTATAACTCCTTATCTAACCCCCTGATGTATTGTTATTATTACAGAACATAATAGGAATATGCAGGAGGGCCCATTCAGATGGGGGTTGGAGTAACCTGGTTCACACTTAAATGGTGCAGTCTATTTTTTATTTTTTTTTCTGTGGGAAGGGTCCGGACACATAATAGGATCACCCCAATTTGTTCCCTTTTTGATTAATGACACTCCCCTTCTTGACCTCTGACCCCCTTTCCCCCACATCCATAATTCAGTAGATTGTGGTGACTTTTTTATTTTTGTTTAATAAAGTATATGACATAGTGAAACAGCGGCACATCTGCCTTGTATGATACACAAAATATTGCCAATGTATCTCATTTATTTAGAATAATATTGCACAATAGGAAAATATATTTAAATTTTTTTAAAGATAGAGTAGATAGAAATAGAGGAGGGGGGCTCTCTGTCATCCCTTTCAATGCCACAACCCACCACATATGTCAAAGGCTTGTCATCTCAGATAAGATTGCCCATAGCTCTATGTGGGTACAAACTAACCATTCACTTGGTCTACTACAGAATGGGCTAATGAGGAGAATTCAGAACTGTGCCAACCCCCAACCCCCATGTAGCCCAAGTACAGTGACAAAAAAGGAACAGGGCAGTTCTAAAAAGGGGGCAGGTTGGATTGTTCTAAAAAATCAAAACACATATCAACGCCATAAATTGATTCAAACCAACCAGCACCAAAAGCAATCCAAATAGCAAGCCTCTCTAACTGAGCCTGTCTGGATGTGCTCTTAGACCAAAGAGCCATCTAAGCTACTGATGTTGACAGCAAGTAGCAACAACAAGGAAAATCTAATATGGTAAGTGTCTAGATTTCTGGCAAAAGAATTTCCCTCCTTGTCTAAAAAATGTTGAGAATTAAGCCTGCAGCCTTATTAAAGCACCCGTTCCACTGCTAAAGCACAGCAGTTTACCAGCTATATCCTGTGTAGGTGACATCACTGTAAGCTAATGCAACTAGCACTCCAAATGTGTGTGTTTTCTATGGATTAATTTGAACTTACCTTAGAGCAATCGTATATCAGACACATCATTAAATCTGAGATACAAAGGGCCCATTATTCCAAACCAACCTTTTATTTCTGATCCATGCCTGCCTAGCAATCAACACACCACACACTATGAAATTATTCTGAGGGCATTTTCACATGTGACACTTGAATGAGAGCTGACCTTTTGAGTTAATTATGACTACTGTTGATGGAGAAAGGAAAACTGGAGAAGAGGCCTTAATAATATGAGTCAAACTGTGGAAAAGCATTTTTAACTACCCTTTCTAGAATCCTTCAGCTAGCATAGTCAACTGCAGTCCCTGAGAGGAAACTTTTCCCAGCTCTGAACTGAAGTAACATTCTGCAAAATGTATTGTTTTCATTGATGTTGACAGAAACAGAACCTTGTTAACAAGTCAGATGCCGAAAATGCCCTATGTAGTATACAACTGGTTAATAAGGTAAGAGCAGTGAAAGCACATAGAGTAAATAGAATCCCATTTCAACCAAGTTGCTTCAGGTTTTACTATATTCTTTTCGTCCATTTTTCCCCTTCATGTGCAAACATCTGAAGCAAATCTAGCTTTGTGGATGAAGCCATGATGGAGCCATTTTAATAACAATACGTTGTATAAAGAGAATTCAATCCAAGTAAACCTGTGACAGTTTCCTTTACTTTCCCCTTCCTTTCCCTTTTTACAGAGCAGCTGATTTTTTTTGGGGGGGGGGCTATGTAGTTTCTTAGGATTAATAAACTGCAGGAGGCCAGTTATATATCAGATATTTCAGTTGAGTATAATTTAGGAACAAAACAGAGGAGCACAAGTCATATTGGCACTGATAATGTGTCCTGAAGCAAGAGATTTTCTCACCAGTCCCTCTGCTCCGTGTAGATAGGAAGCTATATTTAGAGGCTGCAGAACTTCCAATCAATCTGTGAATGAAATACCATGCAGCTTCGGGCTAGGAGAAGCATTTAAAGCAGAAGGACATTTCCAGCTATTGATCAATATTCAACAACAGGTTCTTTAGCTGTTCTCCTATAATAAGGTTGTTTCTGTACGCTTTTCACAAGCCACTTTGTTTCTGTATGCTTTTCACAAACCACGGGGCTAGAGTGGGAAAGAGAGGTACCCCCAGAAAGGTGATGTAGGGAGGGGCTGCTTTGTGCCCCTGACCAGGGGCAGACAGGTTTGATCAGTGGTCACGTGGTCCAGAATGGACCAAGGCCACTCAAGTGGCAAAATGACGTCAGGTTAAGAGGAGCGAAATATGACCTATCAGATCGGCAGCCCTCAACGATCATTAGGAATAGATTAGGATAGTAGATATGACAGACCAGGATGATTAATAACATGCCAAAGTGATTGGTGAGGGCTGCCCGGACCATTTAGCTCTAAGTTCAAGTTCAAATTCAAGTTCAAATGGGAGGAGCCGCCAGGACCCTCCCAACAATAACTACATAAACACCACATAGGCACTTGCACTTTCAGGCCCCCTTGCAGGATAAAAGAGTAACAGCGACAGAGTGAATTTAAGACAATACATTGTGGCCCAATTTAATCGCACAAACATGTCTTGACTCTTTAATTCCAGGATGGGAGGACAAGTGAACAACAGATCACAACTGAGGAACCTTAGACTTTTAGCTAGAGAATTAGTATAAGTGGCAGATGGCATTATAAGCACTATCAAGGAGTGGTAATTGCCCCACTTTTGGTGTGTGTTTTGAGTCATCAAGTCAGAACCAACTTTTTTAGAGTGCCCTTTTAAAGAACTTTCAAGGCAAGTGAGTTTTAAGGGGGGGGGCTTACCAGTTCCACTCCCCCACTGAATTCCACTTCCCCATTTGAACCCTGTTCTCCAGAGTCCTAGTCCACCCCTCTACCCACTACACCAGCATGCTGAGGTTCACTTTAGCGAGATCTTGTTACCTTCAAGGCATTGGTTGGTACTAATCTAAACCCTGAGTCTTATGTCAGACCTATTTACATGCCAAGCACTAAGGGGAGTGGGAAAGAACAGAACCCTTAACATCAGTGAATGAAGGGAGACAGGGAGAGCAAGGGGAAATCCAGGACTCATCCAGATGGAGTGTTTCTTTCCCTGTACATGCTAGAAGTGTGTGCAGTTGATAATGGCATTTTCCATGCCATTTATACAGTGTAATCCTCAAGCAGACATCAACCATTACAAAGAGTGACAACCCCCTTTGTTTTCCAGGTTTTTAAAAACAGCCTTAGAACGGAGTGGTGGTCGTTTTTATTTTGTACCAAGTGGGTGGAGTTCAGGCAGCAAGAGCTTCTTGGATTGGAAGCCTTCCGTGTCAAGCTAAACAACAAAAATCCAGCACAGAAATCAACTTTTACAAGAGTTTCCTTGCTGTCTCCCAAAGAGTTAATGCAAAAGTTTACTGGCTTTCAAATCTCCAGATTAGCAGGGAAGAGGGCCTTTGCTGAGAACCACTTGGGGCTTGCAGTGTCATCACCAATATGCTAGGAAAGAATTATAAAATTAAATAAAACCATTTTCAAGAGTTTCTTCAAGCTTTCTGAATTTTTTTGACTGGTTCCTTTAGAAGATGCTGACTTCTTGAAGAGAAGAGAAGAGAAGAGAACAGAAGAGAAGAGAAGAGAAGAGAAGAGAAGAGAAGAGAAGAGAAGATTTATGAGTATGAGCAAAAAACCCACAGTGAGATCATGGGCCATAAAACTGTCAGAAAGGTTAGAGGAACACATGCTGCATCTAGATGAGCCTTAAACTAAAAACCCCTCAAGGCCAGTAGGAGGCGGCACTCTCTGCATCCATGCTGAACCCATTGAACTGGGAAAAGGAGTGATGTGAGCCCCATTCAATCATGGACGACAATGACTCTGAAGGGGACACATTCCTGATTGGCAACAGTCTTTCTAGAAAAATCAGAATGCTGGACTACCAAGGTTCTAATTCATGGGAGAGGATATCCGCGAGATACCCGTATCCAGAGACATTCCCTTCAGATTTATTTTTTTCCCTCCATATACGGAGGGCAACATTATTGTGGATTAAGGAGGGCAGAGCTAAATACTCATAGGGTTCACAAAAATAGCTCCCATAGGTTCTGAACAGGGCTATGGAATCAAGGGAGGGAGGTGAGGGAAACAACATTGTTTTTGTGTGCTTTCAAGTCAGAGCCAACTTACAGAGACCCTAATGGGTTTTTCTAGGTAAGTGAGGTATTCAACGAAATGGTTTTTCCAGTTACACACACACACACACACACACACACACACACACAGAGAGAGAGAGAGAGAGAGTTTCCATGGCTGAGTAGGGATTCGAATCCAGAGCATCTGAGTCCTACTGTGTCGTTCTATCCACTAGATTACACTGGGTATCCCAGCAAAGAATTGAGGTGATCTTTGGTTTGAGAAGGGGGCACCACACACACACACACACACACACACACACACACACACGTCCCATTTTAGGATGGGCCGTGCTTCTTTCTTAGACCACATGCTGCCTGTGGGGAGGAAAACCCAGGCGGGCAGTGAGCCACATCTCAATGAGTGCACTGATTTCTAGTATACCTCTTTGTACACATACTCAGGGTAACAATACTCGCCTTTGCCTTGTCCATATTGTAGACACCAATCTGTCATTGACGGATAGGCCCATAATAGCTTCATCAGGAGCAAGATATTGACTCATTAATTTTTATTAGAGCTAACTGACCATGCAATTAATTTCTGTTTTGCAGTGATTGAATCTACATCATTAAAGAAATAGACTTTGTCTTCGAAGTGAACATCGATTACTGTAATTGCTCCCCACTCCCACCCTGCTTGTGTCAGTAATGGGCTTTGGAGGACCTTGGCAAGACTCCAGCATTGTAGGGCATCTCTGTGTGACTCATTCCTGTCCCCAACACTGTTCTACTTGGTCTTGAATAACTTCAGGATTGTAGCCTGTGGCTAGAGTGCAGCTGCAACCCCTCTGTCTGCTATTATTATTTTAGCAAAGGAGAGGCTCCTGGCCTATAAGTGATTAAACAGCACAACTGCAGTCAAGCCTGTTTCAAATATATGTTAGCCAGAGTTGTCTGTAGTTGTCGATTTTTTTAAGTCTATGGTCTGTGGAATGGTAGGTCCTCTCAAGCCATGAGTCTATACTAGCTGCAACCATAATAACTTTATTACTGCCCCCATGAAGCAGTGGTTAAACCGCAGTACTGCAGTCAAATTCTGCTGACAACTGGAGTTCGATCCAGTGGGTTCAGGTAGCCAGATTAAAACTAAATCATGCTTCCATCCTTCTGAAGTCAGTAAAATGAGTACCCATCTCAGGGAGCGGTGAAGTGTTCTTGCCTAATTATGTTGTAAACCATTAGACAGTACTCTAAGTACTGCAGAGTGGTGTATAGAGTGGTGTAAACGTTTAGATAATAATACAGTTAATAATATTTAAAAGTACTCTCCACCTTCTCAGCCCATAATGTGACTGATAAGAAACAGAAAGTGACAAGAAGAACTTTGCAGGAAAAGACAGGACAAAATGATGGGCATTGTAAATATGAATGGTCTGAGTGTATGCTTTGTTTCTTCATGGTAGAGATGGGAAGTTAATTACTTTTATGTACCATGATTCCCAGAATGAATGGAGCTGTAATCCAAAAGAAGTAACCTTTCCAGCAAATGTGTCAAGGGCAAGCTGACTGACAGTTTGGCCCCTGCCAAAGCAATCCACGGGGCTCTTTCAATGTGTTTCATGCTCAACACAGATTTAGTCCTACATTCTATCAAATCATTTTGGTAAGCATACAAAATGATGCCTCTTTTAATCAAGCTAAGGAGCCTCGTGGTGCAGTGGTTAAAATGCAGTACTGCAGTGAAGACTCTGCTCATGGTCTGAGTTCAGGTAACTAGTTCAAGGCTGACTCAACCTCCCCTCCTGCTGAGAGCAGTAAACTCAGTGTCCAGCTTGTAGATGGGCAGGCACTGTGGAGTCTGCATGATTAAAAATGGTTAACTGCCCAGAGGGTGCTTCAGGTGCGATTGAGCAGTACACTTTGCTTTGTGAGGAAAGGGGCAATTAAATCAGTGAGGAATTTGAAAAAGAGAAGGTTTGGCCTTAATTTCACAAATTGAAAAGAGCGCTAGGAGTGGTGCAAATGGAATGCAAAAAGAGGAGAGCAGCAAAGTAAGGGGAGGTGATGAGGAAAGTACAGTATGTGTTTGGCATCAGCTCCACCTGTCTTCTGCTCCTACCTAACTATAGGATTTACAGTATATCCTTTCAATGTAGGGCGTGGTGGCTCAGTGGACTAAGGCTTCCGAAAACTGTTGGCTGCAAAGTCAGCAACTCAGCGGTTCAAGTCCCGGCTGCCACGCAGCGAAGTGAGCTCCCGCTATTAACCCCAGCTCCTGCCAACCTAGCAGTTCGAAAGCATGTAAATGCAAGTAGATAAATAGGTACCGCCATAAAAAGCGGGAAGATAAAACAGAGTTTCTTTGCAGCCATGCCGTCCATGTGGCCATGGACTTGCACAACACTGGCTTTTCAGTTTGAATACGGAGATGAGCACCGCCCCTAGAGTCAGACACAACTAGCACGCAAGTGTGGGGGGAACCTTTAACTTTTTTAAACCCAGTTACTGTTTTGGGTGGTTCAGGGTCAAATGCAGGGCCTTCTCCATTGTGCCCTCTCCCATCAGGACACCCTTCTCACACCAACTTTATTTTATTTTATGTACTGCATGAAGATTATTTTATTTGAAGAGACATTTGGCCTTCCTTTCTGTCACTAAACATTTTTATGTCAGACTTAACTTCCTGCCATGGCTTGGGGTAACATATCGAATAGGAATAAGAATCTTTATTGTCATTGCCCCCTTGCAGGAACAACGAAATTGTATTCATTGTATTCATTGCAGTTTTCTGGTTTTACTGTCTGATGCTCATTGCTGAAGACCAGTCAGTAAATGAAACAGAGAAATAAAGATTATTTTAAAGATAGACAACATCAACAAAGAACACCACATGTGACTAGAATCATGCCGCCACTAGTCTTTATGCTACAATCTATCACGGCAATGATCTCCCTTGTGAATTTCCAACTCATCCTACCTGTTGTCCGAATCCTATAAAATCGGGACAATCCTATCTTCTGTTGTGTTTTTTTTTATCATTGACCCATGTTAGTGATATGGCAGTTGAATGATATGGCAGTTGGATGAGCCCCCAACTGAGGCAGCAACTACAATGAACTCTGATATACCAGGTATTTGCCAAATGTAATGTCTAGATGTTAGTTACCTCAGCTGTGGTATCAAATCGACCCATAGTTACTCATAAAGTCCCATCAGGTAAGGGAGGCTTGAACCCAAAGTGCTTGTAGACACATATGTGTGCATTTGAGCATAAAACCCCAATATTATAATCAGGCTGGCTGCTACACTTTCTAATAATAATGTAATCAAAGCCCTAGCTGGTCACCAGAACACAATTTCCCCTAAATAGCGAAACTATTTGTATGCACAGTACAGCTGCTGTCGCAGAAAAGACTTGATTGCCCGTCTGGGTGAAAAAATGGCGCATGAGCTATTCTTCACAGAATGTCCTGTTGCATTCCAGCCCTTCTCCAGTTCTCCTTCTCAACAGTGAGAAAAAAATAAAATAGCAATGGCTCTGCCTTACCGAAAGGAAGTCAGTGAGTTCGCTGGTGAGAAGTTGTTTGAGTTCTCCTTTATTGAGTTTATATTTATCCCCTTCTTTTGCTGAGTAATGGTGAAAGACCTTGATTAAGGTATCCATCGCCCCTTCCAGCTGTGTTGGCATGCTGCAGAACAATAAGGAGCAAAGACTTGTGGCAAGTGTGCACAACTGCTTCTAAAAGTGCAAACGTTTCATCCTATGCCAAGAGACAAATGGAGCCGCTCAGAAAAGCAACAGATAAGACTCGAAGTTCTGGAATGATCATATTGTCACCTGACGAGACGCAGGCATGGACTGTTAACCATGCTCATGCAGGAGACCTTGGTTTGCAAAAGGATGCACGGTGGAAATTGCAACACTGCTGCAGTTGCAAGTTCTCTCAAGGAGTCACAGAAAAGAAAAGTGTAAAGCCAGAGCCATCCGATGCAACACATTGCCTCTTACCTGTTCCAGCTAAAGCAGTTCCAGATTATAGGATTGCCCCAAGCAGATCCTCCTCTCACAGTCCTGCTGGATCTGAAGTGCTCCACCCCAGCTCACTGATTACACTGGAGCTTCGAGAGGGAATCACCAATGAACGAAAGCCTGGCTCTTGCCCTCCCCTGTGTTTGTGACAAGCTTGTTAAACAGTCCACAGGTGTTGGAGCCTTTCCCCGGGGGGTCTTCTTGGGTCTCACTGCCTTCCCTGGGGCCTTCAGCAAGGAACTGTGAATAGAAAAGTTCCTGCTTCGTTAAAGCAATGAAGACGGAAATCCAATTAGTTGCTAGGAAGTCAGCCATTGGGAATACCTACCAAACAATAAGAGGATACTAGACTTCAACACACTGACTGTTACATTTATAACCACACATTCCGCCCCAGTGTGCTTGGTTACTTTTCCTCTACTCATTTGATCTACAAGCAAGGTTGGTTAGGCTAAGAAATCATGAGTGGCTTAATTGGGCACTCGGTCTCACAGTCAAGTGCAGATATGAACTTGAGCCTTCCCAGTTCTCCTTAGAGACACTGTTCTCTGTGACAGGTCTTTGTCTCCATAAGGCACTGGCGGTGTGCATTAAATTTATTAGTGAGATTCTTAGCTAGCCACAGCTCCAGGATCTTGTTTGAGTGAGACACACCGGTGCTGCAGAGACAGGTATGCTGCAAAAAACCAGAGATCTCCCTCTTAATAAAATAATTGCAAGGTAATTTACAAGCCAACCCTCTTTCACTGAATATGTTGCTGCCAGTATATTAAGAAGTAAGCACCACCGCTGATGTTCCTGAAGTGGCCGTATGCTCTGTTTTACATACGTCATTCCTCTGTTTGCAGGCATTTTGAGTTTAAAAAGTTTGTCCAGTTTACCAAAACACAAAGGCGAAGGACAGATGCCTTGAAGGGAACCATCCATAGTCAACACTTGGACAGTTGAATGAGCAGATGTGTAGTTTACCTGGTCAAGCTGAACCCGGAGAAGACTGAGGTTCTGTTCTTTGGGGCGCCCTCGTCCGGGTACAATGGCCCCTCCCTAGCCTGGGGGGGTTCCCTCCAGCCTACAGACAGGGCCAGGAATCTTGGGGTGGTCCTGGATTCAGCCCTCTCCCTGGAAGCCCAGGTGATGGCGGTCTCCAGAGCCGCTTTTTCCCACCTCCGCAGGATCACCCAGATCCGCCAGTACTTCGATGAGTCCTCCCTGAGGACAGTCGTGCAGGCCCTTGTGATCTTGAGGATCAACTACTGCAATGCCCTCTATGTGGGGTTGCCCTTGACCCTTGTCCGGAAGCTCCAGCCGGTGCAGAATGCGGTGGCCACACTGGTGGTGGGTGCTTGTAGATTCGATCACATCACCCCAGTCCTGGCGTGCCTGCATTGGCTGCCCGTTGCTCTCCTGATAAGGTTCAAGGTCCTGGCTTTGATTTTCAAAACCCTCCACGGCTTGGGACCAGAATACCTGTCGGAAAGTATCTCCCAGAGGTCAACTGAGGCCAGGCCCACTAGAATGGCGCAGGGGCGCTCACTGAGGGTGGCCACACCCAGGTAGGTGCGGAAATCGCTCACGCGTAACCGTGCCTTCTCTGTGGTGGGCCCCACGTTGTGAAATCATCTTCCTAGTGAGCTGCGCCTAGCACAGTCCCTGCCCGCCTGCAAAAAGGCTCTGAAAACCTTCCTTTATAAGGAGGCATATGGCAACCTTTTCATTTTTTTTTTGACTGCGCTGCCTCTTGTGGAGGGTTTCCCCCTCTTTACCTTACTAGGTTTTTTTTCTTTTCTTTCCCTTACTTGTTATACATTGTTGTTTTATTCTCGTCTGTAAACCGCCCAGAGTTCCTTCTGGAAGATGGGCGGTATAAAAATGCAACAAATAAATAATATTATAAATAAATAATAAAGTCATCAATGCTATAGTGAGACAAAACGTATTTCTATTTCAATGATAGTAACCTATACTAAATGTTTATCTATATGACTTGTATAAGAACATAAGAAGAGAGCCATGCTGGATCAGGCCAAAGGCCCATCTAGTCCAGCTTCCTGTATCTCACAGCGGCCCCACCAGATGTGTTTGGGAGCGCATAAGACTAGATATCTGTCTCCTGATACCACTCTCCTGCATCTGGCCCTTGAAGTACCCTGGTTTAAAGCCTGGAGATTACACATCTCCATCATGGTTTGTAACCTGTGGTGTCCTTCTGGAGGTGGGCTTCCTATAAGGAGGTTGCAGAGAAAATTATTTTTAGCTCAAGTTAACAAAGATCCAAAGAAATAGCCATAGAATGTCTCAGCATGAGGGCATAAATAAATAAATAAATAAATAAATAAATAAATAAATAAATAAATAAATAAATAAATAAATATATTATGAGGCAGAAATAGGAGAAAAATATTTTCCACTTTGAAGACTAACAGAATTATTTCAGTGTGAGCTTTCATGACTCAAAAACCATTAGGGTCAAAGAAAAATACAGTGGACCCTCATATAATAAACGGGTTGTATAACATAAAATCTGCACAACATAAAAATTCCGGAGATAGGGGAAATTTGCTTAACAGAGTCGCCTATGGGACGAATCCATACAACATAAAAATGGTTGCGATTAGCGATTACTGCGTTTTCAGTGCATTCCTATGGGAAGTGTATAAAGGAACATTTGCTTAACAGAGTTTCATTTGGAACAAATCAATTCCTTTATACAAGGTACCACTATAATTGTGTTAGACATTATGTTGCCACAGTACTTTGCCTTTTCTTCATCTTTTTCTCTTTGTCCTCCTTTAATTCTGCTAATATTAAATAAGAAGTTTTTCAGGACTCTTAGGAATTGGATTAATACACAAAAATTGTCCAAGGAGCTCAAGGAAGGATAATTTGTATTTACTTAGCAACAAGACCTTGCTGAGTGCTAGAATAATACAATTTCCCTTACAGTCACACACTAGTCAAATATCTTACATCCTCTCACAGCAGTTGGATTACCTGGGACAACATTTTTGCCTCCAATTATGCTTCATTGGCATAACGTGTTTCTGGAGGCTGGAAAGCCCCTCACTAGGAAAGACAGGGCAGAAACTTTGTTGTTCCACAGTGTGGAATGGTGACATTTCTGCATGCATTGCATCTGGAAATTTTGTTTGGAGTGTGGCTCCCCCGTGTGTGCTGTCATGGAGTTGCTTACTGGCTGCTGGTGGTATTGAAAGTATTTATGGCATCCCTGCTTTTCAGCAAAAAGCAACCAGAAAAATGTGTCTCTTTAGGATCGCTGAAACCTTTCAACTGCCCTAAAACTATGGAGAATAGAATGTATTGCAAACTCACATCTTGCTAACCTTGCTCTTGTCCCGACTTCCTGCAGGAGCAGGAATACACCTCTCCCTTCCCAGTTCCCAGTATGAACGAACGGTGGTGATGAGAGCAAGAGGGTCCCTGTAAACCAGGCATGTCCAAAGTCCGGCCCGGGGGCCAAATGCGGCCCATTTTCAAATTCTGAGCGGCCCGTAGCCTCTTCTCCCCACTGGCTCAACCTGTCACGCATCCCTGCCAGCTGGCCCCTCCCCATGCTGGAGAGAGATGTCAGCTTGCAGTTTTAAGGTTTGCCTGCCCTCCCTGCCTCCGTCCACCCCCCAGCCAGCTGTCCAGCCTACCTGTCCCAGGCTCCGTTGCTACAGCATCCTCCCCACCTCCTTACATGTCGTAGAAACTTGTCCAAAGTCGGCCTAGGAGCCCAATGCAGCTGAATGGTTGGCCCACACACATTTCCACCTCACCAAATCTGGCCCTCCTTGCAAAAAGTTTGGACACCCCTGCTGTAAACATTGTGATGTTGTCCCTATTATATTGGATGCAACTACAGTAGCAGGGAAAGAGCACAGATCAATGCTAAAGCCCCTCTTTTGCACGCAGAACTTCTTGACACCCAATTTAGGCATCTGCCGTTGGATGATTGGTGAGGTAAACGGTGGTAAAATCTGCTTGGTGTTCTGAAATGTCAGAGCAGACCTTTTCAGAGCAGACATCACGGTATTTGGCGAGATCGACCAACAATCTGATTCCGCCTGTGTGGTGATGACGAGTGAAGTCTGTTATTGTTGCTGTTGTTTTGGACTGCATCTCCCAGAATTGACATCCTGCATGAACATATTTATGTGCCTAATATTCTGGCTGAGCAAGAATCTTTGGAAGGTGGCGTGGACCCAACTGCTGCAGCTTTCCCACAAGACTCACTCTTTGCAAAGTCTCTTTGCTTTGAAACTCATATCCAGCCCAGGTCAGTAGATTCAACAGAGCTTGTGAAAATTACTGGCTTGGGCTACAGTTCCACTTTTGGAGTTCTGTTTTTTTTGGGGGGGGTTGGGTTTTTTGTGTGTGTGAGAGAGAGAGGGCTGAGAGGAACATCAGGCCTTCCAGGATATGTTTCCTGCCGAGACCCTGTTATATAGGTACGTGCTCTCAATGTTTGCATATATGCCAACAGGAAACCAATAAAAATTAGCAAGGATCGTCAGAGTCAACAGGCCTTGCTAACTTGCAGCTTGTAGATCAGACTTTGGCATTTACAGATAGTGCTGTTTGATGCTACTCTCCAAACAAACACTATGAAATTTGAGTTATTATCTGAAGAATTCTGCTGGTTGGCACCTCTAAGATAGGAACCTGGTCCCATTGCAGCACCTGTACCTGCAGCTTTATATCCTGGTTCACAGCAACCAGCTAAACTTTAGCATAAGCAAACAAATCAAAGCAGCATGGAGGCCTCAAAACAAGTCATTGGAAACTCAGTTTGAAAGAATGCTAAATCATGAAGGCCTTGCTATCATAGAGAGGAAGGGACCAAGGAGCGCTGCTTCAGTGGCTGAAATTCTGTTGCATAGCACAGCAAGTCACAACTACAGTAGCCCTGTTGAATCTGTGAATATTGGGTGAGTTAGTTCCTCTGCAAGTTCCACTGAATCCGGGGGGGGGGGGCTTCCTTGGTTGTACGTAACTAACTATGCTAAGCAACAGGACTGCAGCCAGGATGTGTATTAAATTAAGAGGTACAGTGTGCAAGTGTTACACAGCCACTACACACTACAGTAGAGCCCTTGCAATTTTCCAGTGTTAAACCAAAAGAATCATAAATTGCCATCTTCAAGGTCTATCTCTGTGCCATCCTATATAGGACATACTAAACAGCTCTTCTAGTAATGTATCTTATTTGGAGTGTGTACATTGCAGGGGTGTTTAAACAGATGGACCAACCCTACCATTAATCAGAGTGAGATGAGCACTTCAGTCAGCAGATTTTGAAGGCCATGCAAGGGTAGAAAATTACTGAAAACAGAGTGTATAATTTACATTACTGAAACTCACATTAGGTTTCTAATTTAAGAACTGGCTTGAGAGAGATGATGAGTGACCATCAAAAAGCTTTAGGTACTTGTACCAGAAGGTCTCTCAAGCTCACTTCAAAATAAAGTTATAGTGGGACCATGGTATCTGCTGGGGATTGGTTTCAGGCCTTCCCATGGATAATGAAAACTGGATAACAGAGAATGCTCCAAAACCCGGAAAACTGATATTTTGTAATAATAGCTTGCTTTAAGGCTGCTGATTTGTGACAGTAGCTTCCTTTTTGGCTGCTGTATTATTTATTTAATTTTTTTTCTCTGCCAACCATGGATAGCTGAATCAGTGGTTAATGAATCAGTGGATATGGGGTCCTACTGTATTTTGGTCTATTAATCCCTTTAGCCCCACAGCCTTCCTTTTTAAATAGATGGCTTCCATTTTGGGGGAAGGAGGCAGAGGGCTACGACAGGGGGAATAGAGAGAATGATGTCTGTGTCCAGAAGCAAGCGGTTTTTAAAAGGAGCAACAAACGTGCGCCAGATCCCAGAAATTCCTTCAGACACAGAGAAGGAAAGTTATGAGTTGAGTTTCTGCCTAGGGAAAAATGGGAAACATACCATATTGTATATTCCTCTAGTTGCCTGCACGAGGAGTCAGGGAATTATTATTATTTTATTATTAGTGATTTGACTTTTATACTGCACATCTAGCCCTAGGACTACTCTGTGTGGTTTACAACATAAAATCACAACATAGCAATAACACATTTAAATAACCAAAATACAAACAATATAATATAAATAAAATATTATTAAATAATTCAACAACAATAAACTAAAACAAAAGTAAAAATAACAAGGTGATTGATCAAGTAAGAAAAAAAGGAAATAAGCAGTGAAAAGAAGAATGGGAAGCCATTCATGTGTTATACGCCATCAAGTTGGAATTAACGTTAAGGACTCTAGTAGGGCTTTCAAGGCAAGGCATTTCAAGAATGGTTCTACCAGTTCTACTCCTCCAGGGGCTTTCCATAGCCCAAGGAGGTATTCAAAACTCTGGTATCCAGTCCAGAGTGCTGGTCCAAAGCAAAACAAAAGCAAAACCAAAGCAAAGTGTTGTGTTTATATACAGTCCGATACCACTTCAAGTAGTCTCTGGGCGGTTTACAATTTTAATTACTGTATGCAGGCTACACATTCCCCCCCCCCAGCAAGCTGGGTACTCATTTTACCGATCTTGGAAGGATGGAAGGCTGAGTCCACCATGAGCCAGCTACCTGGGATTGAACCCCAGGTCGTTGGCACAGTTTTACCTGCCAGTACATTTAACCACTGCTGCCATGGGGCTCTGAGTTTGCCTTCTGCATCGGATCAAGTCCGTTGTAGGTCATGAAAACTCCACCACACCTAGGGAGAGGTGTCCCGCTGATGCAAAAAAAGTCCACGAAAGCTCACATTAAAATATAACAGTTAGTTAGTTGCTGTGAGTTTTTCGGGCTGTTTGACGTGTTCTGGAAGTTCTGGAAGCCCGAAAAACTCACAACAACTATCCGATCCCGGCTGTGAAAGCCTTCGATAATACATAACAGTCTTTCAGGCGCCACACGTTTTTGTCTTCTGTTTTGTGCTGCTGCCTGGGATTTTGCCTGATAAACCTGCAGAGATTAACAAGGCGAGCTCTTCTGCAAAATTGTTTGAATTGTTTTATTTTGATTGTGAGCCGCCCAGAGACCTTTGGGTAGTGGGCGGCATACAAACTAACTAACTAACTAAATAAATAAATAAATAAATAAATAAATCCACATCCCAGCATCCTTCTACCCGTTTCTTAGATCTATGCTCCTTTACCCCTCCCCTCCTCCTCCTCCTCCTCCTCCTCCTCCTCCCCCCCGCTAGGGGTCCTTTCTCTCGCTGAAAGAAAATAACATCCGGGTCATCTGAAGGGACTTAGAAATCCGTTCCTCCCCCTCCCCAAAGGCCTCCCTTGAATATCATTGCCTTCCTGCGAGCCAGAGGGAGGAGGAAGGGGCGTGGCTTGGCCGGCGAGCCCCCCGCCCCTGCCCCCCCAGCCTACACGCGTCTCCCGCTGCTATGGCGGCGAGGCGCCTTCCGGGACCGGCGGCGCTGAGGCGCTGGTCTCCTCCGCCTTCCTCGGCCCCCCGGGGGCTGGGCCGTTGAAGAGGAGGAGGCCCGGTTTCCCCCGCTGCCTCAGGAGGGCGAGGAAGGATGGCGGAGCCGCCCGCCGAGCTGGAGACCCTGCGGGGGAAAGTGGCCGCGCTGGAGGAAGAGCTGGGCGCCTGCCGGAGCCGCCTGGAGCGGGAGAAGAAGCGGCGCCTCCGAGCCCAGGCCAGCGCGGCCAAGTGGCGGAGACGGGTACGGGCCGAGTCGGGGGGAGGCTGGGTCGGTCGGTCCTTCCTTCCTTCACTCCCGGGTGCAGCTTTTCTTGACCACTACTACCCCTGCCCCACTATTGGATCCAAGTCTCTGGGAAAAGCACTGGGTGGCTCTGCGCCACCACTCCCTCCCTGTCAGCCTGAGGGGATTAAAGTGAAGTGCGAGGCACCGGGGCTTACCCCCTTGGGTGTGCTGGAGAAAAAGGGGAATAAATAAACAGTAGGACCCCGGTATCTGCTGGGGATCGGTTCCAGGCCTCCCCGTTGATAATGGAATCCGTGGATGAGAACGCCCATCCCCCCTTCCAAACTTCTGTTTTGTGACAGTAGCTTGCTTATGGCTGCTCTTTGTGGCAATAGCTTGGTATGCGGCTGCCTTGGATAACTGAGTCAGTGGTCAGTGAATTAGTGGATACGGGGTCCTACTGTAAATCAAAAGAGCAAATGCAGAAATCCGCAGGAAGGCTGCTAATCTAAGTGCCTTAGGGAAGGCAGGACTAGGGAAACGGCTCTTCAGATGGTTGGGCCCATGACTCCCAATCTCCTGCACAGGTAGCAGTCCAATGCATCCCCAGCCTTGAAAGCCAAATTGTTGAAAATTACATCTTGCCCTCTCTTTGGAGTCCAGGGCGCACACAGAGTTTCAGAACCATGCAGGAGTCTGTGAACCATATGGTGTGAGGAGGTGAATGAACTATAGCAACTGAATTTTGAATCTGGCCTTCCCACTTATAGTCCAGGAAATTAAAGCACTAGCCCTGTACTGGTTTGGGCTTGTCATTAGCTCAGCCATTTTCAAAAGGCACCCTTTTTAATACTCCTGACTGGCGTTTATTTCAGGCCCTGTGTCCCCTCTTCTGGCTTTTTTTAACCTAGTCATTAATTCCATCATCTACATATGCTAAGTGTTTGCATTCAAGTAGGATGTTTGGGTCTATGACTGCCATCAGCCCTATCTAGCATAGCTAATGGTAACCTGTTCAAAATTTCTGGAGAGCCAAAAGAGTTCTCAATGGGATGTGGTTAAAACCAGATCCATGGATATTAAGTGATACCCAGTGTCAAAACCTTTATAACCTGATGGAGTTTATCATAAAACTGTGTTCAATTGTGCTCTCTTTGATGGTTGCCATTTTCCAGGACTGAGGCCTAGCAAACATATTCCAAGAATAAATTCTATCAATACTTATCTGAGAATGACCTTTGTTTGGTCTCTGGAGTTGTTTTATCCTATGTCACTTCCACTGTAACTCATTTCACTGTATCATCAACATTTTCTCTCAGATGTTGGGCCTTTCTGAATTTTGTTTATTTCTATATCATTCCTTCAGGGTTTTGCTGTCCTTTTTGCAATATTATTTTGTACTTTATCAGTTATGAAGAACCTGTCCAGCAGCTATTGTGAAGTTTCTTGTTTCATAGAGTTGCTCTTATGCTTGAGAAACTTGGACTTTTCCTCTTTGATCCCAGTTGTGGTGATGTCATATTCAATAGAGTAGGTCCATTTTAAAGCAAGTTGTTTCACAGTCAGCCCACTGCATCCTGGATATTTGGAGGATTCAAAAAATTACTGTCTAAATTGACTTTAGATGCAAAAATTAAAGTATGAGAGCATTTTTATACATGAATAATTTAATTCAGTAATCCAGTAAGAAACAGATTTAAAATAATATGTTGTATACCAGCAAATATGATTATCTTTAATAAAGTAGCATCATGCTTTTATTGGAAGTTATACTGTTTTATTGGAAGTTATACTTGAAACACTGACCAAAGAATGCTACAACGTACATATGTACCCCATTATTCTCCAAATCTCATTTTACATAGTATCTGTTTCTAAGATAGCGGAAGCAGCAGTGTTTCCCTGTTTTGTATAGGTGGCAACAATATTGCCACTGTTTCTTCTTTTAGAGTCAAATACAGCTCTCTCTGGAGGACATATAATGTGTTTGTTACTGGTGTGAAGCTCTGTTCTTCACAAATGATCCTGATGTCTCTGTACCTCAACAGACGAATGATTTTAGTCCCCCTCTTCAGGGGAGAATGGCAGGTAGTGTCGGCCTAATTTCCTTAGATTTTCATAATATATACAGGTAAGTCTTCTCATTAAGCACAGGAAATTACCTTATATAATATGGTAGATGCAGGTCTTTAAGCCCTCTTCAGATGGTTGTAATGTGTAAGGACTCCACACATAAGGGTATTGCACAGGCCCCCTCCCATCACTTTCAAAAAGTGAGGGCTACAGTTTTAAGAGGAGGAGGAGGCTTCTCTGTGTACACTGTCTGCATGAACCTTCTTCATGCTGCTACTTTTGCCTATAGCGGACAGCAGTGTCAGTGGAGATAATGTGTCCTTTTTGCTTCCAAGCTCCACCATAGTTTTTTGAATGCTGGACAAAGACTTTGGCTTTATATTGTTTCTTCTGAGTTGCAGCAATTCCCCAAAAGATCAAGCATGGCCCTGTGTCTTCCTTGTATTTGAGATTCTGGAGTTACAGATAATGAACCTGATAAATTATTTATGCATTCAGCGGTGACCTGTACTCTACCACTGAGCTGTTGGGCCCTTTGCCTTAACGGTTGGGTACAGAATTGCCACTCATTCTGATTTTCCAATTTTGTCAATTTTCAAAATAATTATGTCGCACACGTGCACTTCCAGTACGTGGACCTAACTTGTAAAGATTTATCTTATTGTTTAGGTTGAAGAACTTAATAAGAAAATTGGTGACAACAGGCAAAATGAGAAACCAACATCCAGTATAGAAGTGCAAACTGAAGAGTCTTCTGTGTGGTCATATGCAGGTAGTTACTGAATGATGTAACTTCAGGAATAATAAGCAATCCGATGTAAAATGTACCCTGTCCATTTTATTTGGCTTCTTTTTGTGCTAAGTCATGTACATATATGAAATATCTGGCTTCACTAGCTGTTTTTAGTTTTCCATTAAAAATACTTTCAATCAGTTATAGAAGCTTTTTAGTAATCCTCAACATATTCATAAGTGAAATTAAATTAATTTCCATCTTGAAATTAAATTCAAGATAACTGTATAGCTTACCATGTAATAAATTTAACTTGCAGACATCTCGCTTCCATATCTTGGGAAACTGTGAAGTCTTGTTTCCCTCCAGAAATGTATATGGGCCAAGACTTTGGCAAGTCTCTAAAGAAAAAGAATGCATCCAGAATACATCTATTTGAACACTTCTACGTGTCCTTGCTGTTTGAATGTTATATATGGTATATGGGTGTTAAGAGAGATCTTTTGATTTCCTTACTAAAATTGTACAGAAACCAAGGTTCCTTCTAAGGTGTGTGTGCATGTGCCCCTCTGACCCCCTCTGTACAGGGCTTTTCCTTCCCTGAAGTGACTGTTTTGGTTTGGTCACAATGGAACTGTGTGGGAGAGAAAGAACCATGCACACATACACCTTAGAGGGCATATTGACAGAAAGTGATCTCAAATATGTATGGAACCCAAGCAGGGCTGGATGAAAAACATCAGTTTTGCTCAATAAAGTGAGCTTTTATCCTTTGTTCTGACACCTATGATTTAGAAGCAGCTCTGTTAATTGAATCCTCAACCTTTTTAGATGAAAGGATTGTCTAATGCTGTAATTACTTTTTGTCTATAGATTATTTAATTTGAATGCCTAATGAAAACTGGTTTAGCTCTTTTCTGTGGTAGTCCTCATTTTAATTATTTCATATGACAAAAGAAGTAGGGAACCTTGATCCAGCTAAGGAGAGCTGGATGACTGTAACATGCTTGACTTCAGATTGCTTTTGAAAACTGAGAACACAGTAGTAACAATGATAATATGCGTTGTTTCTAGTGTATTAAGCCTGCCTTGAAATATCTATGCTAGTCACCAGTTTGCTTCAGGGCACAATTAAAAGTGTTGGTGACTGCTTTTAAGTAAGGATTTAAGTTATTCAAGATACTTGATGGGTTGCTGTCTCCTGTGTCAAACATCCTGCTTTCCAAGATCAGAAAAAGAGCTCTTTTCTGTGTCTGGCTTAGTCTGTGAGCACAGCTGGTGATGACAAGAGCCAGGGTATTCTCAATACCTGTAGCAGTGTAGTGGAATATCTTGCCCTGTGAAATATGGGTATTTTTCTCCCCAGTGACTGTCTTTTTCCTGTTAGTGAAGGTATTTCTATTTCACCGTAGGTCTGCCAGCTATCTTTGTTTAAAACTCTTGTACAGTCGTCCCCCGCCATTTTTGCGTTTGCTATACTGTAGTCCCAATATATTATGGGACAGCAGTATATGAAACAAAGGGTTTGTGGAACAAGCTGCATGGCCCTACTTGAGGCCTCCTGCACTTACCCCAGGCCTGGCACTGCTCCGAATGGGCCTCCAACAGGATTCCTGGGCCTGTTGGAGGCGCAGAAGTGGTGTCCGACAAACTGGAAGTGACTTCCGGAAAACCGGACGTGACTTGGGCTGCCAACAGGCCTGGGAAGCCCATTGGAGGCCCGTTTGGGGCAGGGCCAAGCCTCAGGTAAGTGTAGGAAGCCCTAGATACCACCCCCCAGACCCGACCTGACACAGCATCTGCATGTCGCAGATTTTCCATTATCGCGGATTGGGTTGAGTTCCTAACCCCTGGGGGGGGAGGAATTACTGTATCATTGGTCTCTCGTCTATTGCCTTTGGCTAGTATTTACTGAGCTATCTACTTATAAGCAGAATGCTCCCCCAGTGTATTACTATTGTGCAAGCACTGCTATTGTAGGAGTGCTACCACCTTCCCCATGGAGATCAATGCTTATGCAATGGCAACATTTGTGCAAATGGTCTGGCTCTGCATTGGTGGGCCTTTCCACTCACTGAAAACTCGGTAGGATACTGGCCCATGTACAGTATTTTTATTAGACTTTTTAAAGATATTTTATTAGATTTTGATAGAACTTGTAATGATATAATGGTTTTGAAACTAGAAGAGATGTATGTTTTTATATAAATATGTAATAATATTGCTAGGAAATTTAATTGGTATTGTTTTTCAGATTATTACTCCTACTGTGATTACTACAACAATACTGATCCTGATGAGTTACCCAGTGCACCAATACAACCAGATGAGATATCAAAACCTACCTGTACTGATGACTTGTGTCTGGGTGATCATCAAGGTCTGAATGGTGTAAAGCATGATGAGGAAGGGGAACAGAATGGTAAAATTCATACTGTGCAGGTGAGGTACTTTTTTGTTGTACAGTACGACCCCCGTATCCACTGGGGATTGGTTCCAACCCTTCCCATGGATAATGAAAACCGTGGATAAGAGAGAACGCTAAAATGTCCCCAAAACTACTGTTTTTTATAGTAACTTGCTTTTCGGCTGCTGTTTTGCAACAGTAGCTTGCTTTAGAGCTGCTCTTTGTAGCTGCTGAATTATTTATTTATTTTCCTCTGCCATCCGTGGATAACTGAATCAGTGGATAATGAATCCTTGGATATGGGGGTCCTGCTCTATTTCCCATTTTCCTAATTTGTTTATTTATTTTAGAGTATCTTTAGCCATCTTCTCCTTGGAAAAGGACCCAAGGAAGCTTACAGTAATGAGGGATAATATACAGTTCAATACAATTAAGACATGATAATATATAGTCCAATACAATTAAGACATGTTCAAATATTGAGAACAAGGAATTGAGGGACATCTTACGGCATTAATAGACAACATTACATTAAAGCTACAAGGTTATAAGTAGTTATAAACACAAAGTCTATGTGAACTTATAGATTCATATAAAAGACCATCATTCAGGGAAAGCTTGCCTGAAGAAAAATGTCTTTGCCTGTTTCCGGAAGGACAACAGAGATGAGGCAGCCTGGCTTTTAGTGGGAGGGAGTTCCAGAGTCTGGGTGCAGCAGTCGAGAAGGTCCTTTCATGGGTTCCCATGAGATGTACCTGTGAGGGTGGCAGGATGGAGAGAAAAGCCTTCCCAAGTTTGTATACCTGGTTATCCCATGTTATTGTTACAACAACTTTATATGTTGGTTTAGGCTAAGAAGTTATCTGTGAAGCACAATTGAGCTGGGTGGGTGAGATGCTACTGAACATGAGCATCTGTGGTACAAGATAAATTCTCAATACTACCCTGGCTCTTGGCACATCGTATGTCCTGATTTGCAACTTGTTCTTGTCTTAGCCTGTTTAAGATGACAAAATGTATGTGCAAAAAGAGTCTGAGCTGTCCAGCTGATTGTTATAGAATTATTTTCTTTAAAAGAAATAGCACAGGATTCATATTATCCTGTACTTATCATTTTTAGAGAATAACTGGCAAATTTTATAAGCTAGTAATATTCCAATGGATAGAATGTTATAAATTGAATTTTATCTCAACTCAGAAACTAGCAGGAGAGTCTAGGGCAGTACTGGCGAACCTATGGCACGGGTGCCAAAGGTGGCACTCGGAGCCCTTTCTGTGGGCACCTGACATTGCCCCTTCACAGTCACCTGTATTCAGGTTAAGTTACTGTATTGGCACTTTGTGAAAAATTAGTGAGTTTTGAATTGCAGTTTGGGCACTCAGTCTCTAAAAGGTTCACTATCACTGGTCTAGGGTATATTGGACCATATCCTGTTGAAAGCAGGTAGTGCATATCACTGAGCTCCTGTATGATCTCCAGTTTGTCCAAATGCAAGCAGAGATTACCCTGGGACATCTGCTTGGTCAAGGAGGTACTGAATACCCTCTTGTAAAAGCTCTGAAAAATTCCAGCTGCTCATGCCGTTTTGTGCAAGGGGAAGGAACTAAGAGGATTCTGTATATTATTTCTGAGCTACTACACCCATCTATAGCAAATTCACACTCCAACAATATAAGCTGTGGTGGGACCAAAGATTACAACGCTTACTATGTATTTCAAAGTGCTACAGAGAAATTATGATTTATGTTGTGTCTCTTAATCTTAGAAGTCGGAAGATAATTTATTAACAGAAGGTACCCTGGCAGAAAGTTTAAGAGCTGCTGCAGAGGCTGCTGTGTCACAAACAGGATTTGTATACGATGAAAGCACTGGGTTATATTATGACCATAGCACTGGATTCTATTACGACTCGGTAAATATTTGAACTAATGCTTTGATATCAACTGACAAATGTAAGCAACTAATATGATTTGTTGATATCTGTTCTGCATAGAAGGATCTTGACGATCACAAGACAATAATGTGACTTGACTGCAAAAAAAGGCAAATGCTATTTAGGCTGCATTAGAAGAAGTAAAGTCTCCAAATCATGTGAAGTACCAGTTCTTCTCTACGTATTTGGCATGGATTAAGTTTTATTTTGAATATTGTATCCAGTTCTGGACACTGCACTTTAAGAAAGATGCAGACACATTGGAACAAGTTCAGAGGAAGGCAACAAAGATGATGAGGCAATTGGAAACCAAACCCTATGTGTAAAGGCTGAAAGATCTGGGGAGACATGATAGTGCCTTTCTGTTATTGAACAGTGGTCACTCAGAGAAGTTTGATCTGTTCTCAATCATTCTAGAGTGCGTAACACATAATAGTGGGCTCAAGTTACAGCTTGAAACCACATTTCAGCTGAATATCAAGAAAAACAACAGACCCTCTAATTTTTGTCCCCCCTGTGTGGAGCTCTACTCCATGTACCCAAGTACCTTCCCCCCAGGTTCCATTGTGACTGGAACAGAAATGGTCATGATGGGTGCATGAGGGAAGAAAAGCCTTGCAGGGAGGGGGGGGGGGGACAGAGGTGTGTGCATGTCTTAGAGAGAACCTTGATCCTAACTGTTAAAGCAATACAAGAATGAACCATTTCCCTCCAGAAGTGGTGACTCTCCAGTGCTGAAGGCATTCTATTTATTTATTTATTTATTTATATCCCACCTTTTTCCCTTAAAGGATTCAGTGCAGCTTACATCATAAAACAGTATTTAAAAGCTAAAAACGAGAGATACAAATATTTAAAAAGAATTACACAGGTATTATATTAAAATAGTACTAAGATCAATATTAAAACAGATTTAAAACAGATCACACTTCAAGGTAAAATTAAACAGCCACACTGTCAGATATACTTTAACTTGGATTCCTACAATGAGCAGTGGAGTGGCCTTACAGATCTTTTCCAACTCCATGATTCTATATTTTGTTGTTTGGCGGTGGATAGTAAATTGGGTTCATAGTTATTTCACAGTATTGCAGAAATGCTTCTGCAATACTTCATGTTTTTATTGTGTGAAATATATAATTTAGTATCCTTTTCAAAAGATATATAGATACTGTATATGGTTACAAACTCCTACTTGGTATGCTGAATCCTTGGTTTCTCATTTCCATTTGCCTTTTTCTGTTTTCTCTCTAAAATTTAATGTGCCTGCACTTTTGGTCTTTATATTTTACTATGCTATTTGTTCTTATAGTTTTGAAGTATTTGTAGAATTTTAACATATTTTCCCCTTATAATTTTGTAAAAGGAAAACCAACTGTATTATGATCCAGCCACTGGAATTTATTATTTCTGTGATGTTGAAAGTGGTCGCTATCAGTTCCATTCACGAGTAGATCTGCAGTCTTATGGACCTGGAAATACCCAGAACAGCAAAGACAAAAAAATCAAGAAAAAGAGGAAAGATGCTGAATGGCCTACAGCAAATGAATATAAGGTATTTTCTCAGTAAATTACCTTGTTTCAGTAAATATATAAGAACTGTGGTATGTTGGGTAAATATGGGCCACATTAAAATAACTGTATATAATACAGTACGGATTCTAAGTAACTTTTACATACTGATTTTGAAAATTAGTAGACAGAATTGTACCATACATCAGTCGGATTCAGAGTGAAGATAATAAGCAAAGAAGACAGACAAAAAGATTTTCTAACAATTTAGGATAAAATATTCTGATGGATATTTTAAGTAAATATTGCTACAGTCCCCCACCATTTTGCAGTTCATATACACTGCGATTTCGGTATATTGCAGGACCGCAGTATATGAAAGCAAGGGACTTTCCCGGGCCTGTTGGAGGTCCTAGAAGTGGTTTCCAGCAAACCGGAAGTGCCTTCCGAAAAACCAGAAGTGCCTTTTGGATTGCCGGAAATCACTTCTCGGGTCCCCAACAGGCCTGGGAAGCCCATCTGATGCCCATTTGGGGCAGCGCCAGACCTAAGGTAAGTGTAGGAGCCCCCCCCCCCCCCACACACACCCCAGTCCTGACCCAACCCAGTATCCACTTATTGCGGATTTTCCTTTATCACGGGTTAGGTCGGGCCCCTAACATAATGGTAGCGGGGGAGTACTGTATTAATTAAATGCTTTTATCTGTATTTGTGGTCAAAATAATATTTCTGACTTTTAAAAATGTTGTGTTCTGGATTAATCTTCCTGAAATTTCCTAGCAGGGAATGAAATCTGTTTAAGACTACTGTTTGCTGATTTTATGGTAACAATTAGTTTTACTGGCCAAAATCGCCTCGTTCAACTTATACTGGCATAGGGGAAATGATGTTACTGGCAGTGACAGATTGCTTAACTGAAGAGTTCTTTCAATCCTCATAGTTTCAGTTTTGCCTCAGAGCACACAGGTTATGAACAAATAAGAATTACAATAAGGGTTCTTTAATTATTGGGAATCTTTTGATGATATAATTTCTCTTTTGCTGGGGTAAGTTACATAAGAGGGTTTTAACCACCATTTTTGTAATCTGGATAAAATATTTGAGAGTTGCTTACCAGTTTTAGTCTGAGGTGAAGGAGCCAGTTGGGATTAGTGAGGATTTTCTATCACTTTCTTTTGGCAGCTGGACTTGATAAAAAAGAGTTGGTTGCTTTTGATTTTGTGTGGGCAGTGTGTACTTCCCAGTAAAATGTTTGTGTCCTTTTTAGAGTGATTATTGAGAGGAAGTTTCTTTCAGCAGACTAGGTGTTTGCTCTCTTTCTTATACACTGTGACTTTGTTCATAAAGAATTACCTGCCTCTGGTAATGGTACAATATATTATTAATGTGAGCAAGCTACTTTGTATTCTCTACGTGGAGTTTTATCTAGCTTTAAGGTATTTTGGACTTATGGTCAGTGGGAATAAAATTGGAAGTGCAGGACTTTATCTGATTCACAGAAGCTTAAGCAAAGCATGATGTTTATATACTACCCCATAGTACTTAAAGCATTTTCTGGGTGGTTTACGTGTTAACTTTTATGCAGGCTACACATTGCTGCCAAGCAAGCTGGGTACTCATTTTACCAATCTTGGAAGGATGGAAGACTGAATCAACCTTGAGCCAGCTACCTGGGACTGAACTCTAGGTCATGAATATAGAGTTTTGGCTGCAGTACAGCAGTTTAACCACTGCATCATGAGGCTCTTAAAAAGTGACTTAACTGGAAGGATTTGTGTTTTTACAGATGGAGCATAAAAATTATGGTGGATAAGCTGCAGAACAAGTGGCAGTTTATGGAATATATTTGGGGGGTGTGGCTATCAAAGTTCAATTTGTACATGACCATCACTGATGTGAATTAGATAAATCTAGTTTGTTTTTAATAGGGATGAGTTCCCCTTATTTCCTAGACTACAAATCCCATAGTTCCCTATTCTGGAAGTCCATAACTGATTTACAAACACCTTGTAGATACCTAAATGTGGCTTCTGTGGGGGGGGGGAGGTCTGAACTGGAAGTCTTTGCGGCTTAACTAGTCCTAACTCTACCCAAGTGCCCTCTGTTTACTCCAGTGCTACCTGGGAGCTTTCTTTCTGAAAAGGAAGCTAGCCTCAAAGCCTTCCAGTTTAGGTCTTTTGTCCCAGGTGATCCGCATTTGGACATCTGTAAGGTGTGCGTAAATCAGGGAGAACTCACAGAATGGGGCATTTGGGGATTTGTACCAGTAAAAAAATTATATCGGTTTATTTTTCTTTTTACTTACCGTATATATACTGAAGTATAAGTCAACCCGAATATAAGTCGAGGCCCCTAATTTAACCCCCCCCCCAAAAAAACTGGGGAAACTTATTGACTCGAGTATAAGTCTAGGGTGGGAAATGCAGCAGGGCCTGGCAGCTCCTTCTTTGTGAGCTGGGGGAGCAGTGCGCAATGTTTGAAATGACTTTTAGCCACCGAGTCAAGCCCTTGCCTCGGTGCTAAAAGTCATTTTAAACATCGCCCGCCACTCCCCCACAAACGCAGGGGGGGATCAGGAGAAGTGGCACACGATGTTTAAAATGACTTTTAGCCACCGACCAAAGCAGTTGCCTCAGTGGCTAAAAGTATTGACCCGAATATACGTCGAGGGCTCTTTTTTTCAGCCCAAAATTAGGCTGAAATTTGTTTTATTGTGGGGTTTGTTCATTTGGGCAAATTATTTATTTGGGCAATTTGTTGTACACCACCCAGAGTTCCCCTAGGGAAATTTGGGTGGTTAATAAATAAATAAATAAATAAATAAATAAATAAATAAATAAATAAATAAATAAATAAATAAATAAATAAATTTCATCCCTAGTTTTAAATATTGCCATTATTTATAATCTTGGCATTTAAAAATCTTACTGCCTCTTATGTTTATTTTCTGGGAAGCCCTTTTTAATCTTTAATTGCTTTTGGTTGTGCTTTCAACCTTTGTACAATTATATACTCATATTTCTGCATGTGTACAAAGGTGGGAGCTGCAGCAGGACCAGGTACTTTGATTCCATTGTATATATGTACAATTGTCCTCTTCCACCCACTGCAGATTTTGTTGCCAAAGCACATGGCTCTCTCCCAGATATAAAATCCTATTTCCTATCTCCTATTAGTCTTGCTGTGAAATTTGCTCGATAGTTCAATAGCTTAGGGATCTGGCTGAAGAACCAGAGGTTCAGAGTTCAGTTCCTTGCTGTTCCTCTTTGGCAGGGGCTAAGACATCACAATCCTTAGGGCCCCTTCCAGCTTTGCAGTTCCAAGATGATGATGATGATGATGATGATGATGATGATGATGATGATTCTGAGGCCCCGAAGCCTGCAAAGTTTTAGAAAAAGAGATTCCATGAGTTTTGTACAATTGCTACTTTTTCAGTTTTAGGATTCCTGAAAGAGAATGTTTGGGATGTTATTAGAATGATAAAGAAAATCTATGGGGCTCTAAAAAAAATCAGAAGACTAATGCAATATGTGTACAATGGGAGTGTTGAAGTACTGTATTTGGGGAGGACTAGTAATCTCCTGTATGGTTTTGGGACAGTTTGTGTAAAAATGTCATAGAGGTATTTTCTGTGAAAAGACCTGTGAAAATTTGAAAGGATCAATTCAGAGACTAAACAGGTTTGCTTCTTAGTTGTCATCAAAGACACAGAAACTGCAATAGAGCAGAAATAGATAATGGATATAGAAGATGTACTTGTAGAAGGAATTGCGTATTCATCATTTTTTCAGTCCAGCACATTGTGCTACATTCTCCTACATCATACAGACTCCGCCAAAATATTGCTAACAGGAACTACCAAGGAGAAATGAATGCTGTATCAATTGTGTGAGATGCAGCTTCAAAATCCCTCTTCCAAGGCATGGGATTGAAGAGCCCTGGTAAAAGCACTTATTGTGACTAGTGCTTGCAGTCTCAGCATTATATCCATTCCGCTTCATCTTCCCCTTGGTTTTTCATAAAGAGACCTTGCAGGGGGAAATGTTTCCGTTTTAGAGATGTACGCTTTTTGCATCTCCATTTCAAAATCTTATCTAATTCAGAGGAGCCATTCAATTTGGATACTTCCCAGATGATCCAGGCAAGTCTCACTGTGGTCAGGATTTGTGATTGGGTCAAATTAGAAGCATAACACACTATGTTTCATACTGTAAGCTATTTAAGAGTTTTCAAGTGTCTTCCTGAGTAAACTTGCAGTATTCAGCAACAAAGGAGAATGTGTTTTTGCTTCTGATTATGAAAGATTCTCTCTAAAGTGCCCACCTGGCATTTTTTTGGGGCAGGTTAAAGCATGTTAATGTTTTCAGGGCTAATTTGAGATTTATTTTTAGTCTGCTGTCTTATTTTATTTTCAGTGGTATGGTTTTAGTCTAGATGTTAGTGTTTTATTACATACTTGCTTTTGTATTTTATTACGTACTTATCCTGGAGTCCTTTGGCAGGAGGAAGTACTATTAAAATGTTCTAATAAACTCAGCAGTAATTGGCTAGCTAATATTTTTCTTATGCCACTGTGTAAACTTATCTCCTGGGTCTTGTATAATCACTTGTGGCTGTTTTTGTGACACTTATGGTCTCGAATACAACACATCATGCCTTGTTCCTTTAAATTTTACAGGTGCTAATGAATGGATGTTTTAGTGCTGTAGCTATATATTTTGTTCCCACTGAATGTTTTCTGGCCAGTATTATATTGCAGTAGTCCAACAGAAGGCTGTGATCTACTGTTTCAGAACCTTCAGAGAAAGGAAGATGAAGGATTTCCAGAAATGGCTTTTCAAGGCATTTAACCCCTTAACCAGGTCAGAAACCAGATGAAATGGATCAGCCAAGCTAGTATTTGTCACGAATACCAGTATATGGGGTGCAGTAGCACCTCTATCCCATTGTTCAAGAACAGCAGACATGAGATATTTTGAAGGCTTCCCTCGTATTCACAGAATGCTTAAGTGGGAAAACAAATGACTGCTACTTTTAATAAGGAAACACGTTTCCCTCCTGGAAACGATTACTAGTTCAGTTTGTTAAAAATTACCAGTTGCAGCCACTAGATTTTAACTGGAAAGAAATCTGTTTTGTCCTTTATGCCTGAAAACAGGATTCATGTACTGTACTAACATTCTAAATATTGACTAGGTGATAATTTGGTGGTTATTAGAATTGAATATCTTATTTGGGGAATCCCTATGCTAAATAAAATGTAATACACTTTATGCCAGTCATTGAACTACCAAGTGAGTTGATGCAGCAAAACATCTGTTGGATCACATATTGGATTTGTTCGCGTGCTTTGTGCAAATCCTGGCAATGTGTTGGTTGTTCATAAACCCAATCCTTTGGACGGAATGTTGTGTTGCAGTGTTATCGAAGAAGCCTGGCTCTGAGCTAGAACATAGAGGAGAAAAGGACGCTAACCTTCACTTGCCAGTGAATGGCACTTTATCGCATTACACAAGGAGTCATCCTCTCTGTTCCTGGACGTTGTCCACAGGCCTGTTAGGCTGAGATCAGTACTGCCAATGCCTGCTCGTATGAGAAGAGCTAGATGGATTGCTTTAAAGGAAATAACAGCCTTCAGTTTGCAAGACCTGAACAGTACTGTCAATAGCACGATATTTTAGTCAACACTAATGTACAGAGACTCAATAAACTAGAAACACCTTGATGGCATGTAACAGCACACTGGACAGGACAGGGACCCATATCTGGCTTAGTGACATTCCCATGGTCATGAGCTGAAACTATGACCTATGCTACTAACTATGTGTACAGTACATGTACAACTGAGTGACCTACTTACAAGAAAATAATTTATCTATTGTGCAGATTTGTGTGTTTGAGGGAGGACCATATAGTGGCATTTGATTTATTTTTCTTGTGGCTTTAGAATTAGAAGTGAATATATTTAGAACCTGGAAGTATGTTTTTGGTCTAGAAGCAAGATGTTTCCATAATACTCTTGAAGGAGGTTTTGTTTTTACATTGTATTGTTTACTGTTTGCTGCTGTTCATCTTTAGGTACATCACTTGACAGAAACCATGGCTAATCTGAAGATTTCATCTTCTGGATTGGCAGCTTCTGGTGAAGGTAGAGTTATGACACCAAGCTCATCAGTCTATGGACATTCACTGTTAATTCTGAGAGGCATTTAAAATTGGTTGCATCACTGTATAATATGGAAGAACTCCAAAATTAAGGGTATTTGCTGTTATTAAAAATAGTTTAATCCTACCTTTAAATAGAACATAGCAGGTAGAAGTCCTTTAAAAATAGATTATCTGTATTTAATTTCTTTGTTTAAAAAACTTGGCCTAAAACAAAATCTGGATTTAATAGAAACATATTTTAAAAAGAATGTGTAGCTCTCCTTTGAAGGGCTGCTTTTCTGTATAAAGAGAGACCTTCTTCACTTGTCAAAGAGCACTGTCGTTCATATACTGTACAGTATTTATATACAGTAGATGTGGATAAACAGAAGCTAGGAGGTCTGGTATTTCAATAAACAGCTCATTAGATTTTGCATTCCCTATTTTGTGAAGTAAACTCTACTACTTCTGTGTCTACCATAATACTTGCTCAGACTAAAACATCTCAGACAAAAGTCTGTGTATTAAAATAGAATGCTTCACTCCAATGTAAATTAGCAGAATGAAAATTCCAGGGCCAGATTATGCCAATGTGCAAGAAAAGACTGCATTGGATGCAACCCTTCTACTAAGATGCATTAAGTCCTGTAGTATAGCTGTAACATCACTGAATATAGCCTAAACAGTAAGCAAGGCATAGCAGCCTTGCATGCGTATATGCCTTATGCTGATTTAAACACACTTTTATAATATAAAAGACATATGGGCTTCATAGCGAGTGGTTTTAAATTTCAGGATACGTGCACTAGTTAGTTATAAGCCAACATATTTTAATGAGTTAGGGCACCAATTAGGATGTACAGGGAACTAAGCCATTTTTTGATGTATACATTGCCAGTCTCCCAGTGTGGTATGCTGGATTGAGTAAAAACAAAACTAGGATTTGAGAGACCTGGATTCAAATTCCTATTCAATCATGGAAGCACATTAGAAGTGTGGAACTGGCAAAACCACTCCTGAAATATCTTACTTACTTGGAAAACCCTATTAGAGTCAATAAATTAGTTTATACTTGATGGCACGTAACACATACATATATGGCTTATGTCATCTTGATTTAAATCAGCCTACTTGGTATGAAATAATCAGGGTGGATTTGATTTAAATCACTAGTCAGTAATACTCGATTTAAATCATGATTTTCTACATAAAGACCCATTTTTGCTGGAGTTGTTTTAATCTTAATATTTACAACCAGATGGTTTCATTTTTAGAACAATAACTTTTCAAATTAGTTTTACAGTTATATCAGAAAATTACTGATTTGGTGGTTATATACAATTAGATATACATATATAGATAATTGTGAAATTATTGCAAGGTGAACTATCTCCAGTTTAATAGGTTAATCATTCATATTTGGACAACTGTTCTGTTGTATTTTATTGGAAGGAGAAAAATAATCATTACCTTATTAATAACAATTTAAATAGTTTTATTTAACCAAAACAATAACATTACAGGTTTTTCTCCTCAAGGGAGAGAGTGAGAATAATATGATAACCCTCCTTCTATTCATTGAACTTCTTGAAACATAGTACTTAAGAGGCAAGGGGATTGATTCTGTGTACATAGATTTGCAGAGGAGCATTGGGATTAAGGTCTTTTCCTCAATTCTGATGTTTATTTTATAACATTTTTCTATTAAGGAGGCATGTTATCGTTGCAAACCCATATGCACAGTTTTGAAAATAGCAAAACCAAGCATTTTTGATAATATCTTCTAGCTCGAAAAATTTCCCCAAGTAATCAGAAACCTCTGGGAGAGCATGACATTGTGAATGGATTAATACAACTTTATGCTACATAATTAAAAACTAATTTCATGATGAATAACCATTGGACTATAATGTATCTTAACTAGAACATGATCTTTAGAGAGATGTTTCCTTAAAAAGCATTTAATTTTTTAAAAAATCTGATTTAAATAAAAATGGTTTAAATAAAAATGGGTTTAAATAACAAAAAATCTGATTTTTTTATTATTTTTTTAAATCCATCCTGGAAATAATACTGTGCAGACAGTATTTTTGTCTTCTGCCTTTAGGGACACTTCTTACATATTCTTCTCCAACTTCTGCCCATATCTTGTGCCTTGCTAGTACACTTGGGTGCCCCCTGAGCAATGACATTCTGATATGAAGACAGAAACGAAAGCCATGCACATTTCTGCCCAAGCCAAACATTTCCACCATTTCACCTAGTGCAGCATTGCTGTGACTGCGCAAGCTTTCTTTTACTGGCAGCCATTGGTGTCATTAGAAAGATCCATCCATACTCCATTTCCTACTCTGAAATTATCCGAAGGACCTGGTGCAGCAAGAAAATAGGACTCGATAGATGACCTTAAATGTACCTTGCCATGTCTGCTGGCCATGAGGAAGGGACAAGTGACAGGATATTTGGGATGTATTAGCTGTGATCTACATACAGCAACTATATAGAGCTACTTCTTCAGGCTTTTTTTAAAAGTATTCTCTGATTACAGTATCAAACAAACAAACAGTAGATCTTACAGTGCTAGAAGACCATAGGTACATAATCAAGAGAGCCTCATTTATTCTTCCACATGCTATGGAGATTCTTTTTCTTCTTCTTCTTCTTCCTAGCATTTTTCCACAGATACAGAGTCTGCTCTTGAGATCCTGAAATGGCACATTGCCCAGCGATTGTGTCTTTAGCGTGCAGGCTGATGATCTGCATGTCCTTATTGCCCTGCCATCTCTCTTTTGGTTGCCCACACGGCTGCTGACCATCGATTTTCAGGTGGTAAACAATTTTGGCAACAGTGGGAGGTGCTGCTCTGAGGACATGTCCATACCAGCAAAGCTGGCTGTCTCTCATCTTCTCTGTAATGGATATCACACTTAGTTGGTGCTGGATAGTATCATTTGTGACATGGTGGAGTAAGTTGCTATCAACCATGCATTTTTTCCAGTGAGATAGGTATTTTGGTTGTGATGCCTTTCATGTCCTGAACTTCCTTTCTCAACGTCAGGTTGGGTTTTTATATGAATGGATAGGATCAAGATTGATAGTACATAGATAGTACTTTTTCCTGTTTGGAAAGTGGATTACTGGACAGTTGGAAATGTAGTTTTGAAAAATGAAATTTGCTGAGGATTGTTTTTAATTGTTTTAGGAGGTCTTAAGCAAAACTTGGTTTTAGTTATTAATCTTCTGCAATTCCTAATAACTATGGGAAGAGTACTGTAGCTGTGATATTTCTTTCCACATCAAAAGCCTAACATTCTTCTTTTTTTTTTTAGGACATATATAAGGGACTTGGCATACACTGTTTAACTATGCTTGTTTTTCTTTCTGTGCTGATAGAAAATAATTTCGTATAGACTAGTTTTATGAGAATATGAGGAGCATTTTCAACTTCAGAATTACAGTTTTGTTGTCTATGCTAAAGAAAGTGTTAGAATATATAATGGCTGGAATTCTTGAGTTGCATTGTGTCTAAATGAACCTTAGTAAGAGCATGAAAAGACAAATAAATCCTTCTCCAGAGAAACACTAATTCCTAATTAGGGTTGGTTGTCATACATAACAGAAGTATTGGCACCTAACTCTTTTATGTTGATCTCAATGATAGTAACATGAAAGATTTAGAACACTAGTTGAATTGCTGATGTGGGTACTCTGGGGAATTAATAAGAAGTTGCAGGACTGTTGGGTTAGAATCTGAAGTCAAATAAATATGAGGTTACCTTTGTACTGTATATTGCAGCATGGTGAGTTTCACATTGGTTTGTATTGCACACATGACTTACTGTGAATATGAACAATAATGTTGCAAGAAAGTAATAATTTCACAACTGTGTTCCTTCTCCATTTTGTAGTGTGTAAAAGTCTCCTAACAATTTTGTGTGAGGTAGTTTCCGAACATTACAGAACACTATATATTGGACACTATCTAGGATGAGGATGTAGTGCTGAATGCTGACTATTTTGTTTCTCAAGTTAGGGTGATGGTGGTGTCCCAAATTTATGTAGTACTTTTTCATTTTTTGTATTGTAACATATTAAGCTACAGATTTCTGTGGAAACATCTTAAGAGTCCCTTTCCTAAACATTTATGTCCAGATACCTAGTCCTAAATTAAACAAGAATCCTTATAGTCTCCTATGACAAAGCTATATGTCAGGGTTCTAAAAGCAAGGCATGCAAAGTGATGACTAAATAAAGCCCCACTCCTGAAGAGTTCATGTACTGTTTGAAAGATGAATGTCTTATTATATGTCAACAAGAGAGTTCATCAGCAGACCCACTATAGGATCAGTTGGTCTGCACACTTCATCCGATCAACTAACATTT
Source organism: Phrynocephalus versicolor (assembly GCA_023846285.1). Classification (NCBI taxonomy): domain Eukaryota; kingdom Metazoa; phylum Chordata; class Lepidosauria; order Squamata; family Agamidae; genus Phrynocephalus; species Phrynocephalus versicolor. The sequence continues at coordinate 12,533,103 of JAHTLZ010000240.1, read as the reverse complement.
CTGATGCTCCTGGCAAGCTTATGGCAAAATAAGTGAAGACTGTTGGGATGGTCGGAAGGGTTGATTATAAATGTTCCTCATCTGCTACCTGATAATTTAGAAATGATGGTTTTTTTCTCTTTTGGCCAATAGAGTAGACTGACTGCTGAAAGAAAATAAGGGAGAAACATAGGAGTTCTATTTGAGACAAGGGGGAAGTGGAAAAGAATATTGTAGCAGTCTCTTCCAGTCAGTTTCTAGAACGGATAGCATCATTTGGTTTTTGAAAAGCAACTTCAGCATCTGAAGATTCAGTGAAGGGATTTGAAGACTGATGGAAAACTGACTAGACTACCAAAACACTGAAGAGAACCACCTGGTAGTGGGGCGGCTAAAAAATCTTGTAAATAAACTTTTAGCCATGTTTTAGAATTGTTCCGATTGATAAATAGATATCAATTGACACCTTATTTCCTACTACTGCACCAAATCTCTTTGACTGTGGCATCTTCTTTACATAGTTGTACCTAGTGGCTTATGATTCCACTCATTTTAATAATAATAAGAACATTCCTCAGATGTGATTTTTTGTAAATCTTCCTCAGGACGATGATCAAAAATCTTCTAGCAGTCTGAATTGCCTTTCTACCATTAATGAACCAAATTCACCAGAAGAAGAAGAATGTCCAAATACAAAAAGGGTTAAGGTGGATATTGACAGAAGAAGCAGCCTAATGTCCAAGGAATCAAATACCCTGAATGGCATCAATTTACATTTAAAAAACACAAAATGCACTGTTACAGATGACAATAAAACAGAGTCAGAGAGTGAGCCAGAAGAAGGTGAAATTACAGACTCGGAACAAGAGGGATGTACCAGTGAAGATGAAGTAACAAGTGAAGGAACTGTTAATTCAGAAGACACTGACAGTGAAGGTGAATTAACAGATTTTAAATTGAATATTCTTCAGTGCTTACAGTTTGGGGAACAAATAAAAGCAATAACATGGAAAACCAAAACCACCTTGTTTGAATTCTATACTTATCAACATCAGTCCCTGTAGTAAAATGGCAAAAAGTACCTAATATGCTTCGTTCAGTTTTGAAGTAAATGATAGTTATATCCTTGTAATAAGCAAACAGATGAAGATAATGTTATGATGTCATCTTTTCAGAGAATCACTACTTAGTACAAGATTCTGTTTTGTATGGTTCAGATACTGCCTAGATCTACCATTCCTTCTTGTGAACCATGTGTACTAAATGCACATATGTCTAACTTATCAGTTAAAATGTTTAGATAACTAAAGAATGTTGGCAGAGTTATGCTGTATTGAAAGCACTCTCTGAGGCAGTCTTCTATTACTACAGTCCACAAACATATTTATAAACTCATACGCACATATGCTTGTTTCCTAGCAAATGATTTTGGGAAGCATGTTGGTTATCATGTTAGTTCTAAATTAGCTATAATGATAGTTTAATAAGAAATATCTTCCCCACCTGAACATATTTCGTGTACTGGAGTTTTCAAACTAAGTACTACAAATCCTGAGAGTGCCCAAGAGTTTTCATCACAAAAGCTTCTCAGGTGGTTTCTCCTTTTTCCCATTCTAGCAGTGGTTTCATTGTAACATTTTAATGTGGTTTTTCTACTCCAAGAAGCAGTGGGAAATCTGTTCATTAGGTTTAGTTCAGCAATTCCCAACCTTTTACAAGTTGAGACCCTCTTTTATAATAGCCAGGTAACCTGTGACACACCCTGCCACATTGCAGAAAATGGCATCTTTAATGGGATAAAATCACCCTTTTTCAGAAAGTAGAGGCTTCTGTCTTTCCCAAAAGACCTGTTCCGCATATTTACCTACCTACCTACCCCCCCACACACAAATATCCTACTTTGAAAGGTAAAATTATTTAACAAGGGCTACAACACATATAAAACGAACAGCCACCCTCTAGAAAACACTTTGAGACTCCCTAGTATACAGTAACAGAATACAGTAATCAGGTTGACAGTAACCCTGATCTCAACATGACTAATATTTGAGAAAATGTATTAATAAAAAATATGCCTAGTGGATCTCAACTTGAGTTTGCTTTGCCTAATAATAATTTTAATTGGTTTAGATGGCGACAAGATCTGGCCACCTTGTATAAGAGTGATTGTAATTAGATCGCCAGTGTTGCAGACAGGATCTCTGTATATCATCACAGCTGTCAAGCCTGCCACAATTGGAAGGTAATAACAATCAAGTTATTTTTTAAAAAAATCCCAAATAGTATATGTAGAATAGTTCAGAATTGCAGTTGAACATGGGAACTTTACTTTAGCAACAAAGACAGAATGATATGAATGGGTCTAAATGGCACTACCAGAAGTAGGCTGGCAAAAGTTGCCTTTTCTCACCATCTTTACCACATCTCTCCCCGGCGTTCCCCCACTCTTCCTCTGACAGTTGAGGCATGCTGCTGTTTGTGGTAAGCTGTGGCCTGGAATTTAACTGATGGCCAAAATCTGGGTGCAGCCCTGTGTGGTCACCAGCTGTCACCAAAGTACAGGAAATGGTATTCAATATATCTGACTTAAATTGGTCAACAACAAAATTGCCACACAAGCCTTTCTATTGAAATTTCTAACCCCATGACTTCCCCCCAAAACTCCTTACAATTTGTAGTTTGGCAAAAGCGCTGAGAATCTTACAGCTTAGAAAGGGCTACAGCTTCCAGAACCCAACTGCCACAGGATGTGGTGATGGCATCTGGCCTGGAAAGTCGGTCACCCGGAACGGGGCTTTCTCGGTGGCAGCCCCTACCTTATGGAATTCCATCCCTAGCGAGGTGCGCTCTGCAGAGTCCCTGCTGTCCTTTCGAAAAGCTGTAAAAACTTATTTATTTCGAGAGGCCTTTGGCGAGCCCTGATTTTTTTTTCCTTAAGGTCCCGCCATCTCTAACTCCCGAGCGACCATGTTCATGTGTATCGTAGGGCTATGTTGTCAGTTAGTCGCTTGGTATGATAGTTATTGTACTGCCGGTTTTTTGGATGCACCGGGTTTTAATTATTTTAATTATTTCTTGCCGTATATTATATAATTATTGTTTGTGTTTACTGGCGCTTGTTCGCCCTGTGTAAGCCGCTTAGAGTTTCGTATGAAAGATAAACGGAGTATAAATACAACAACAACAACAACAACAACAACAACAACAACAACAACAACAATAATAATAATAATAATAATAATAATAATAATAATAATAATAATAATAATAATAATAATAATAATAATAATAATAATAATAATAATAATAATAATAATAATAATAAAAAGGGGATTGGACAGATTCCTGGAGGAAAAGTCCATCACAGGTTACAAACCATGATGGAGATGTGTAATCTCCAGGCTTAAAACCGGGGTACTTCAAGGACCAGATGCAGGGGAGTGGTATCAGGAGACAGATATCTAGTCTCATGTGCTCCCAAGTGCATCTGGTAGGGCCACTGTGAGATACAGGAAGCTGGACTAGATGGGCCTTTGGCCTGATCCAGCATGGCTCTTCTTATGTTCTTATCACTGAACTCTGGGAGATTTGAGCAATATTGCACTGTCAAGTTACTTAAGGTAGCCTTGGATAGTTATCGCCCCACCCTCATGTTCTAATGATTGCCTTTTCTTTTTACAGAGAGAAGGGTATGGAACATACATTGCAAATTCCAGAGCTTGGTGTTAGTAAGGTAATTAAATTCTTTATGAAGATTTTATGTTGCGAAAGATTATTGAAGTCCAACATTCTTGAGCATTTTAAAATGTCATATATTCTTAATGGGAGATGCATGCTTATTATTATATCATTTCTATTTTTATTAGTTTCATGCAGAGGTATACTTTGATCATGAACTGCAAAGTTATGTTCTTGTGGATCAAGGCAGTCAGAATGGAACTGTAGTTAATGGAAATCAAATACTCCAGGTGAGCATGGAAGTTTAAAGTACTTTTAGCTGGGTTCCTTATCCCAGGAATTACTCTCCTACATCTTTTTCTTTTTTCTGTGTCCTTCCATTACAGCTACTGCTTGTATTTGCTTGGTGATCATCTATACGCCTCGACTATCCTTTCTGAAGCAGTATTTCATAGGCTCCTCATCAGCATTTATTTTCTGCAACCTAGCTTTTTGTTTCTGTTTTCCAATGTAGCCTAAAACAAAAAGTGAGCCCCATGTTCTGGAACATGGCGATGAAGTGAAGATTGGGGAGACTGTATTGTCCTTTCACATACACCCTGGCAGTGAAACCTGTGATGGATGCGAACCAGGGCAGGTCATTGCCCACCTTCGCCTTGATAAGAAAAATAAATCTTCTGGTAAGTGGTAAATCGCTGGTTACACAAGTTTCCAGGAAATAACAGATGAAACTATTGTTTTACCTTGCACAACATTGTGAGTAAGCATTTGCCATCCTTTCATCAAACAAGGCATGTCAAAAATGGAAGAGGAAAGGATGGGGGAGTAGGCAGACAGCATTGAATTTGTGAAGTTTGTAAGGCCAAAGAGTATTTTAAGATGTAGGGGAAGAAGATGGGCAGATCTAAACTGATTATGTCTGCTACATATCATATACTGTAAGTTTCAGGTTATACTCAAAGCAGCCAAGACAAACATGTAGTATCTGATTCTCCCATTTTTCAAATGCTGTAACAAAATCCAGTAAACACTCATTTTTTTAAAAAAAATACTACTTAATTTTTACAGCATTGAAGCACTTAAATTCAAGAATTTAAATATGTTGAATGAAAAAAGCCTTCGGGGGTGGGCCTTAAAATCTTTTTTTAACTATATCAAGCAAACCTAATCTACCAGGTTGCTGCTTCGGGGCTCCATGGTTGCATCTGGTGTCATTTATACTAGCAAAGTACCATAGGTTTAGTAATTAGAATGGTTAGGCCAGCACTTGTATACGTAGTTCTGGGAAGCCAGTGAATAATTCATGAGCTGCATTGAATCGCTTCCTAGTTTCTTACAACTCCCGTCTCATATGAAAGGAATGCAGGTGAGATGGGAGGGACTCAGGAGCTGTGTTTCCCTCTTGGATTCTCCAGTGCAATTAGAGGATGTCCCAGAGGCTTTTTGGACATCTCTTCATTTTGGGCAGGATGCTGGTTATGCAAGCAGTACCAACGTGGTGCCACATTTAGCAAAGAATTGCTGGTCATTGTGTGTTATGAGGATCTTTGTCAGAAAAGAATTGACTGTAGCTTCTCTGTCTTTTCCTCCCAGCCCTGGAAAGGAAGAAATACTTAGGAGGGTGTTGAAAGGGAAGCTGGAAAGGAACCAGTCCAGCTAGTCTCAACCTACTTATTGCTAAGCCAAGAGCATCCAAGAGGCTTCAGTGTAGTATTGTTGCAGCTATACATTGGCCTGGGAGTCTGTCTGTCCCTGACAAGTATGCAGGAGGGTAATTGAGGGTTTGGTTGAAGAAGAACTTCACCATTCATGCTGAAGAGGTTTATCCATAAGGTAGAAAAATGGGATCAAGGAGCATGAACCAAGAAAGGCAGAACATATATTTTATTTTTATTTATTTTGAATATTTTTACCCTACCTTTCTCCTTGGAAAAGAACCCAAGGTGGCTTATAATGACAATATACAGCCCAGAACATTTAAGACATATTGAAGAATACAGTGTTCTTATTCTATAAATAACAGCCACAAATGGCACTCTGTAAAGAAATTAAATGTTTCATTCTTCAGTTGTGCAATGATACTGTGAGAAGTTAATTTTTGGAATTAGCAAAGAGGATTATCACCATGTTCTGTTTAATGGTGCCTACAGGAGTCACCATTGGTTCACACAGAATGAAACCCGTTAGCTATATTTCTATACAAGTATACATGATATATTTTTGTACTTTCGATATTACAAACTACTGATGATATGTGGGCGGATATGGTGGCAATATGAGCAATATTATTCTGTAGATGGGTTATTATTATAGTTATATCCTGCCCCTGTTGAAAGGATGTTATCATAGGTCTCTCAAAATCTCTTTGATTAACCTACATTGGGTTCTGTTGCTGAATGAACATTCTGATCTGGAATTCACAGACACAAACTTAGGACTCTTAGTATTGTAGCACAGTGTCTCTTTGCTATAGGCTTCATTAGATTAAATGCCAATGACTCTGGAACTTAAGCAGTTTTCCTCCAGCAGAATTCATGTTCACTGATGTGAACCCACTGGCCTTCTTTCTTGAAAGTATTCTTGTCTTCTTTCAGTTGGTCCTGCACTGACAAAAGAAGAGAAGGAATTAGTTAGAAGAAAAGCATTAAAACAAATACGGGTAAAATATGGCTTACAGGTAAGTTTTTTTTGGGGGGGCGGTGTTGTTAGCTAATAAAATGGTTGGACTTGAGGATCAGTGTTAGTCGGTTAGAGAAAGCCCAGAAATGCCATTATTAATAACTATTCAGTCCCCTATGCATCTGATGCAGAGCTTGGAAAAGTTGCTTTATTGGGCTGCACATCCCAAAATCTCAAGCCAATGTGGCTGCTGAAGGATAATGAGCTATCCTCCCAATTATACCAATGCATTCTGTAAATTAATTATGTATTATGTGAATAATGAAATGATGAATCAAATGACTTTTGATTGGCAGTAGATTCACGACAGTTCCACCGAATGTTGTCAAATATCCCCAAGCACTCGCACTGTGAAAGAGGGAAAGGGTAATACTATTTCCATATCAAGCATATAAATTTGTGCTACGGTTTTCCTGCCTTGTCATCTTTTTTCTCCACTAGCAAGTAGGTACCACTGTAGCCTTTGACCTTTGTCCTCTTAAAGTTTTAACAAAATTAGAGTATTTCTACAATTTTAGCCATAATGTAGAACAATTTCTTTTAAAGTAAATGTATCCTAAAGGTGAGCTGAGTGGGCAGACCAAGGAAGGGCGAGAAATAATGTGTTTAAGTAATTTTTAGGTCTCTTCTTTGGGAAGAAAAATTTTACAAATTTGATAATTGATCTTTATTTTGAAAAGAACACAGAATATGAAAATGATAAAGTCCTGAAAAATCCAAATTACAAAGACAGAGCAGAAAAGCGCCGTGAGAAAGTTGGCAGTGAAGGAAATTTTTACAGAGATGATGCACCAGCCTCTATACACGTGTAAGTGACTTGGTTTTCTGTGATCTCTATGTAGCTTATTTCTTAGAAAACATTATTTCTGTGATTTTCATGGTGTTTTTTTTTTTTTACCATACATACAGCACACATTTAGTTCATCAAACCACAGATCAGATTTTACTCGCAGGTAATCCTAAAATACAAGAAAACGTTTAAGGTACCAAAATGTGGCTGTAGGTCTCCCATTAAGTTGCCACAGTGAATTTTGTACTGATGTGAACATAGTATTCTTCAGAAAACCATCAAAAAGTTTGTAAGAGTTACATTTCAGTCCAGATTCTGAGTCTATTGCAAAAGACTTCACAGCGCTAAAGTGATCCAAAGGTAACTCTATCCTGGTATACTTCCTGTCTTTTCAGGAAAAAAAGACCTACCATTGCCTCCCCATTCCAGTGTGCATATTTCGGTCTGGTATTTGCACAACTACTAGTGACTCCATCAGACTACAGTGTCTGTCCTAGTAGTAGCCCTGATTATATGTTCCTCATTCCTTAACTGATGAGAAATCAAAAGCTTGAGCATAGTTGTAGTTTTTAGTTGATCTTGATAAGGGTATTTTCTCACTTGGTTTTAAAAGTATTACAAATGAAGCAACTAAAAATGATTCCCTCACATATGAGATTCAAACTGACTAAAAGCCTGCCAGGGCAAACATGTTTCAGTTATCTGCCTGAATCAGAATTTCCATAACCAAGGTGTTGGAACTAAAAAGGCTGTCTCATTTCTCTTCTTAGCAGGCTCTACAACAGGACCTCTGAAGATAGATTGCAGAGTTCATGTAGGACAAAGTCATGTTTCACATATCACTGGCTCAGGCCATTTACACTTCTAGAAGTAATAACCAGTACAGTGATACCTCGGATAACGACGGTAATTCGTTCTCCGAGGTTACTCATTATCCAAAGAAATTGTTATCCGAAGCATGGTTTCCCATTGAAATGAATGGGAAACCATTTTAATCCATTCCAGAGGTCCAGAAAAATGGCCAAAAAAGAGGCTTTTTTTCCCTGAGACCTCTTTCAAAGTGCACTCCTCCTCCTCGCCCACCCCCTCCTCCCCAGGGCCCCCACCTCTCCTCCTTTGCCATCGCTGCTGCTGGGCACCCAGGCGGCGGGCGCACCCGACCGAAGCCACGCACCTCTGGCGCTTCCTCTGCCGCCTCTGCCTCTCTTCCTTTGCCGGTGCCGCCGGCGCAAAGCACCCGGGAGGTGGGCAAGCTGGGGGAAGCTCCACGCCACTCACACGGGCTTCCCCCACCACTCCCTTCCCTGCCGCCCCTGACCTCCCAGCCTCGCTGCCGCTCTTCAACCGGGCACACGCAGGGCTTCCCTCGCCCCCCCCTCTTCCCTCCCGGCCCCGACCTCCCAGCCTCGCCGCCACTCTTCGTCCGGGCAGTGGGCAAAGCCATGCGGCTTCACCCCTTCCTCCCCCCCGACACCCACCTCTCCGCCGCCACCGCCGGGCGTTCACGCAGCCTGGCGCTCCCCCCCACCCCACCTCTCCGCCGCCGCTGCCGCTGCCACTGCCGGGCGTTCGTGCAGCCTGGTGCTTCCCCCCTCCCGGCACCCACCTCTCCTCCTCCTCTGCAGCCGCCGGTGGGCGTTCAGGTGGCGCAAGAGCCAAGCAGCAGCTGGTGCTTCCCCCCCACCCCCGGCACCCACCTCTCCTCCTCCTCCTCCGCCCCCGGGCATTTGGGCAGCGTGAGAGCCAGCAGTGTGTGCCGGTTCTCCCTCCCGCCCCACCTCTGCATGTTGCCTCCCCCCAGCAGGTCAGAGAAATGTGGAGGGAGGCTGTGGCTGTGGGGGGGGTGAAAATTACAAGTCGTTATCCGAATTATTCGTTATCTGGGGCAGTCGTTATCCGAGGTATTACTGTACCTTGAATTAGGAGAGTAACAAACTGAAAAATAATGCAAATTAAACTGAACTGATGTAATAACTATGGAAGTAGGCACCACCAATCCATCATAATTATGCATACACTATATAGGAGTGTGTGTGTGTGTGTGTGTGTGTGTGTGTGTGTGTGTGTGTGTGTGTGTGTGTGTGTGTGTGTGTGTGTGTGT
>JAHTLZ010000240.1:12502109-12523866 GCA_023846285.1 Phrynocephalus versicolor | reverse complement strand
TGTGTGTGTGTGTGTGTGTGTGTGTGTGTGTGTGTGTGTGTGTGTGTACAATGCCTAACATATTTAAGTTGCATGAGAAATATTTTTGTCCAAAAAATGTGAGAAGTAAAATTTTAAAATACTGTTCTTCCCCTTTGTTGTGCTTCTACATTTCTTCTGAAAGTGAAATTAGTGACAACAACAAAGGTCATAAAATGTTGAAGAAGATGGGATGGAAAAAAGGAGAAGGACTTGGAAAGAACAGTAGTGGCATGAAAGATCCGGTACGTCCATGTCAATGTACAGATTCCAGACATTAAGCTGCAATCATATAATTGTTTATAAGAGTAACATGTACTAAAATGAGTCATATGTTTTTCAGAGTTGAAGTGTAGAGGACTGCACTGCAAAGTACTTAGCTTGCAATTAGAGCACAGTTACTTGGCTATAAGAACCACTGAACTTAGCTGAAATTGCCACATAATATCACACTATTAGCATGGCTCTTTTGCAGTTTTCTGTAATGCTTACTGGATGCAGGACAGCTGACTAATAAAAATATTTTGTTAATGTAAAGATGGGCAGGTGGGAAAAGAATAATGCAGGAAAACAAATAATGGTTAAAGAAATAGATCTAATTGCTTAGTAAGGTTTGGATTGAGTTTGAAACTGAGGTATGTGCATCTCTTGGTTATCTAGTGGCAAAAAGTCTAAATCTTTTACCAAAAGTTGTTTCCTATTGAGGAAATCAGACTCTCATTCACTGAAGGCTTGCAACACCAGTTTGACAGAGATACAGTAAAAAGCAAAAAGCAAAGTGTTCTGCTTATATACCGCCCCATAGCACTTCAAACACTCTCTGGGCAATTTACAGTTTAATTATGCAGGCTACACATTGCCTCCCCCATCCGCAGCAACCTGAGTACTCATTTTACCAACCTCGTCTGGAGGATAGAAGGCTGAGTCAACCATGAGCCAGCTGCCTGGGATTGAACCCCAGGTCATGAGCACAGTTTTAGCTACTGTACAAGTATTTAACCACTGCACCACAAGGCTCCTCTTATAGGTAGAGGCAGGTGTTTGTACTGGCATAATTTACAGGAGTATTTCTACTCATGGCTAACCTGGCTGAGACATGGTTATGGAACTGAATGGTGGTGCCACACTGGTTTTAGCCCTTTTCTGTTATACTTAACAGTAAAAAGAAAGGATATTCCAAGTTATCTTCAAACAAACATAGTCAATTGGCATTTCAAACACGCAATACCATGACCTGATAACTGTTATCTCTCAGTAATAAAGGAGGCAGCCATGTTAGTCTGTTTCAGAAAAAAAAATTTAAGGAATCTTAAGAGCATCTTTAAGATCTATAAATTTTACCTGCAATGAGCTTTCATGAGCAAAGCTCACTACTTCAGATGCATGGAGTACAGTTTTCAAGCCACAGGTAAATAATTGTTAGGGTTATGGAAATGGGATAGAATGGAATGGAATACAGAAGATGACAATTGTATTAGCACTGGCCATAAACTTTCAAAAGGCTGGTTAGCATAAACATCCTGGGAATAGCATGAGCTCATAAGCTGGTTATCTTCCAGCATTAAAGCCTCAGGTCATTTTAAATTAAAAAGCAGGATTAAAAATATTTCAAATAAATAAAAGAGTAGCATTTTCTGCCTTCAGTAATGTGTTTTAGCAAAAGCAAGAAGTGATCCGAGTGTCTCATAGTCCTGTTGGGAAAATCATTTATGATTTACACAGGTTGGTAATACAGAAAAAACTGCATGAATAAGATGGTTAATACATGTGGGGGATAAAGCTTGTGGCCTTCAAACCTAATGGACTGGCAGTTTAACTAAATGCACAAGACTAAACAGGACTATGATTTTCAGGCTGTCATATGCCATGGTTCTCAAGCCTACCAATCAAGTTTACAGAATGCTTATTTATTGTAGGCATGTATAAAATGCATGTATAAAATGACAATACTTCACTCTGACAGATCAACCTTCAGATGAACAGAAAACATGCAGGCCTGGGTTCAAGTGCTCCTGTATCTTCTGAAGAAATTCAGATTGTCAACACAAAGAACAAAAGGAACTGGGAAAAAGCACGAGAGCGATTTGCAGAGAACTTCCAGGATTCTAAATCACAGAAAAGTATGCCAAAGGATCCCACTTGGGTTAGAGAAACTGCAGAATGATATTCACAGTTTAATTTATTAACATGATTAAACAGTTAAGTCAGGATTTCCCCCAAAAACTGTATATGAATTATTCCTTAAACTGCTGTATAGACTGATAATTGTAGTCCATTTTGGGGGTTATTTGCTGTTTTGCTTTGTTTTGTTTAAAGCTTATTTTAAACATACATACAATTTTAAATGGCGCAGGTACTAAGGGGTCTTGAGATTAACAGTAGTTGAAATTCTGCTTGTAAAAGCCATGCAACAAGGATGTCCTTGGCTGTGCCTGCCTCAGGTTTGTTTTGGTGCAATTAGAAGCTTCCTACCATCCCCACTCAGGTTTCAGGGACCTGTAGTGATCCCTTTGGTCCTGGGTGAGCCATGGAACTGCAGAAGAATTGAGTAAAGCCAGAACGTTGCCACTGCAGCTATTTGGTGGCAGCTCCTGCACCCCTCCCAAAGGATCTCGGAAACCTGCCTAGGGGCTCTAGAAAGCTTGTTTTTTGGCCCCAAAACAGATGTTGCTGGTGATATCATTCTCATTGTATGGCATAAAGTTGCACAACAGAAATTTAGGCATTGAAGAACAGGTAGATATTTTAGAAGGGAGAACACTTTCTCATTATTTTTAACCCACTGGGCTAATTAATATAATTGTCAGTCAGTTTTGGATTCTTTGTGGATCTCACAAGTGTGTATAAACAACTGATGCAAAAAAGGTATTGTATATTTTGAAACTTATTTTTAGCAGAACAGCAGCACTGATAACACTTTCATTCCTGTAACATGAAATTACCAGAATTTTAATAGTCCACAGTCATGTTTTAAATGTGCTGTCACTATTTTTGGTGAGAAAATAATGTACAGAAGAGTTTTCAAGTGAAGACCTTTTCTTTTCTTCTGTGAAGAACCAGGAAAGTTGCATATTAAACTTATAGTACTCTGAGACAGCCTGTGGAGAAACCGGTATTCAAAGCTGTTTTGTTCATTAAAATTGTAGAAATCAGGTGGAAGGTTGTATATTTCCTGGACTCAATTGTTTTCTTTGAAAAGCTGCCACACAAGGACAATGTAAGCCCTAGTCAACATTTTCATTGTCCTATAATTTTCTGTGTGGAGAACATTCTGAACAGTGCTCTGTAGGCATGCATTCTGAAGTAAAGTCCAAGAATTCTGTATTACCTTATTCTTAGAACATAATTTATCTCAACAAGATAGGAATCTATCTTAGCCTTCAAGCTCTGCTGCAGGCCTTTTTTAAAATCAATTTGGTTGTTTAAGGAAATCTATCTTTGTAGCAGCCTACCACTATTGATCTTCTAGAGTTGTTCTTCTTTCCCATTGCTGGCAATGGAGTTTAGACCGGGCATCTTGGTTTTTCTTTTATTTCTGATTCATGGCAAGAAACTGAACATATATTTTTGAAAGGTTAATAAACCACTGCTTTCAGCTTATGTGCTGTGAATCTTTAATTCATGCATATGCTGGATAGAGGGGAGTTTACATCTGCCTAAAGATTCAGCTGGAACAATCTGTACTTTTAAGATCTGAGAAACAATATGTTCCATGACATCAAGGTGAAGCTCTAGCCAGAGTAAAATATTGTGGTTACTTAAATGGTTACAGAAATGTTCAGAGTAATAATTTAATGCAAAGTTTTATTCTGTTCTTCAGCACAACTATAGTAGCTTTAAAGTGCCTGCTTAGATATTTAAAAAACGTAATTTCAATTTACTTCCTTAACTTTTATTTTTAATAAATTTTCAGAAGTTTATCATCTCTGACCCAGCGGTTTCCAAACAACATCTCTTCCTTCTTGAACTTTTCCCACTCTAATCATATGATTCAAGTAATGGACATCCTATAGCAGTGATGGTGAACCTTCTAGAGACCGAGTGCCCAAACTGCGATTCAAAATCCACTAATTTTTCACAAAGTGCCAATACAGCAATTTAACCTGAATACAGGTGGCTGTAAAAGGGTGATGTTGGGTGCCCACAGAAAGGGCTCCGAGTGCCACCTTTGGCACCTGTGCCATAGGTTCGCCAACACTGCCCTATAGTAACTGGATTTGCTTAAGTAGATTAAAGTTACATAAAACGTGAATTTAAATATGAGATTCAGAAAAATATTACCCTTTGTCCAAAATATTACTAATCTGGCCCTTCAATGTTTCCCTTGGCTTACTCAAACATCAACGTACCTATTTGGATCAAAATGATGGCACAGGTGACCATTTTAATCACATGACTACAATTCTGTTGGAGGTTTACACATGTGCAAGTTAACTTGTTAACCCATCATAGTACGTATTTTTTTCCATCCATAAGATGCCCTCATATATAACAACCCCCACTTTTCCAACCCAAAATTAGTTTCACAACTCTGTGGTTTTCTCCTCTGCTTACTTCCATGTACCCTCAATTTTTAGTCTAGCAATTTTAGACAAAATATAGTCTTATACACATAAAAGACTGTAAATTGGTAACTCAGAAAATGCTCTAATGCAATCTGCAAGTTGTTATCAGCAGTTGGCCACAAAGTCTGTAATTTCACTTTTCCGTGTTATGCACTGCAAGGCTGAAAGCAGCTTGCAGCAACCCTAATAAGACTTTCAAGGTAAGTGAGATAGATAGTTAAGGAATAGTTTTACTAGTTACACATATGCACCCAGAGAATTTCTATGGCCAAACAAATTCAAACGTAGAACACAATTTTTGGATTACCAATACACATGCAAGTCACAATCAGGATTCCAGCCATTGTTTCTGGAGCAACATCTTAGGTTATACAGGCTAAATCACAACAAAGAGACAGCTTGTTGAACTTGCAGAAATATTGACTTATCAAATCCCCATTGATTCAAAGGGTTACTCTAGTTGTGGTCTATTACTGGATTTCAGCCTCTGTTCTGTAGCAAAATCCAGAAAGATGCTTCTCAAAACAAGGTAACGTGCACCCTTTGTGTTAAATTTGTATTGTAACCATGAACGAAATCAGAATGAAAGCACACAACTGAAGTATTTATATCCTGTACTTATCCCATATTCCAGATGGCTCAACATGGTAAAATAAAGATGAGCTGAAAGGCTTTTATACACATCTTAAATTTCAATAGATTCCCTTAATCCCAATTTGATTCTAGAAAGCAGAGGGGCAAAGTATACTAATTTAAATTTAGAAAAATCTCTCATTGCCTAAAATTTTATACATGGTGTGTGTTGACAAAATCTTTTTTTCTGAAGGTGTCCATAGCTTTTAGATGTTACATTTTTATTGTGGCAAGGCTCTCAAATAAGTCCAGCCACACAGGTTTCCAGGTCAACCTATGAAGAAAATAATCACATGACTACAATGACTACAAAGAAAATAATTTGTTTTTTAAAAGTAATATTTATGATCTGACTTGTTAATATCACTATTATTATTTTGATACTTCTCTGTTGCCCTTCCTCCAGTGAGCTGAAGGTGGCATACATGGTTCTCCATGCTGAATCCTCACAAGCCTATGTATAGTAATACCTTGGTTTAAGCGTAACTTGGTTTAAGAGCATTTTGCAAGACAAGCAAATGTTTTTTTATAATTTTGCATTGATCCACAAGCAGTGTCTTGCAGTACAAGCACTGGAGCAGGTCACATAATTGCAAGTGAGCCAATGGTGGCTCTCCCTCCCTCCCTCCCTCCCCCTTCTAGATTGTAGATGATTGTCTGGAACCTTTGTCTCAGGCAAGCCTCAAAAGCAGGGGGAGGAGAGGAAGGCAGGTTTCCCTTGCACTAGTCAGGAATGTTTTCAAAGAAGAGTGCGGGTTTTTCTTTCTACTCATATTTATATTTAATTTGTTCTTAGCATCCTTTCTTATATTTCAAACCATTTCTAGTCATGGGGCAGCTAGTCAAGTGTGTATAGGGCTACAAATTGCATTTTATTGTCACATTAAAACACAGTAAAATCCAGTTATTAGTCCCAAGCAGAACATTCTGCAGCCATGTTCCTAAAGCACGGTGTGGACGTGGACTTGGACTTCTAGCCAACTTCTTTTGTGACTTGGCATTTTGTGTGTACAGTATGTGGTCTATGGCAAAGGTTCTCAACCTGTGGGTCCCCAGATGTTCCTGGACTGCAACTCCCAGAAACCCCTTCCAGCACAGGGAGTGGTGGAGGCTTCTGGGAGTTGCAGTCCAGGAACACCTGGGGAACCACGTATTGAGGACCACTGGTCTATGGGACCCTGGAACAAATCATCTGTGTTGCCTTTATTTCTTAAGGGGAAATTTGCTTTGGTATAAGAGTGTTTTGGTTTACAAGCATGTTTGTAGAATGGATCATGCTAATAAACCAAGGTGTTATGGACTCCTAAAAGATATACTGTACTTTCTCAAACAGTAGATTTGGGGGGGGGATGTATGCAAACAGCAGCAGCGTTCCTCCACAAATCAAAGGAACACGATTTGCTTTTGCAATATTTTGATTTTGGAGGTTGTAACCAATAAATGCAATACATAAAAATGCCTTATTTTCTCAGTCCTCCATAACTTGTTATTTGTTGATTTCCCAAATAGCACATTTAAATCTCCCTATACATACAACTTCTGTATTTAAGCCTTTTAAATGTCAGTGGATATTTCTGAGTAAATTATAAGGAAGGAATCTGATATAGCAGAATCATCTTTATGCTGCTTCCTTTATGTCAGATACCCCCCAGTACAATAAATATATCACATCTTTTTGGCCAATAACCGACAACATGAAGAGCATTTGGGGCAACTAACATCAAGTCTTCCTTAGCACATGTCACAGAATACAATGACTTTTGAAGTTGCCTGTTCTTTCCACTTGCAAATGATTGTGTTGCGTTCACACACAGTCGCCCAATTTTTCAGGTTCAGCTTAGTTCTGAGAACTCCCCTATGTAGCTGTTGAAAGTCACTTCCAAGTAACCTATGTAGCGAAGTAACCTGGACCCAGACTTTCCAAGGATTCCTTCCATTTTAAGAGGTGGGCAACTGGTTCTTTCCACATTATAACTCTTGACATTCCCTGCTGTTCCTTCAAGATTCACAGATTGATGAAACAGGTAAACAGGTCATTCATTTCATCTTTCCCACCTAAACAAGAACCCCTAGACACTTTTTCTATACTATTTCACCAAACCTGGAAACAATCAGTTAATCATCAAATCATTTTTAAAGAAAGACTTGGAGTCAAGCTATACTGTCCTGATTTGGAAGACCTTAGCAACAAAGAAATGTGAGCAAGGGTCATTCCTTCTTATAATACAAGTGTAGCCAGACACGTTCAACTGGAATCCCAAGTGGTGAAATTCCATATTAATTGGCTCTGTTCTGTTTAAAGGAAAAAATCGGGTGGCAATACAGAATAAAAGGGCTGGCCTTGACCCCCTTTCTGGTGCCCCTCATCAGGAAGTCTTGCTGTTTTTAACCCATTCCACTGTCTCGCCCCGATGTTTTTATAAAGACGGCGGGGCTCAGTAGTGCTCTCTGCTAACGTGAGAATACTGAAACAAGGGGAGAGCGGTCAGCGCACGAGGCAGGCCACCGACAGTGGCTTTCTTCCAAGATTCGCGATTCACACGTGGCGCGGTTTCCCCGTGTTACTCGGGGAAGGGCGTCGGGCAGGAGACCACGCACCGCTCCACCGTTGGAGTTACGGCAAGAGCGCCGGCGTCTCAACCGGGAGGCCTCGGTCCAGAGGAGGTCCGCAGAGGCCCAAGCCAAGTTTCGCAAAGCGGCCGAAGCCTGCCTTGCCTCATTTACTCTTGACCCCCCCCCTTTGCGCGGGAAGTAAAACTTGCAACGGTGGCACCGTTTCCTTACATAAAACAATTAAAGCATGCTTTGGCTGCAAGCGATAAAACCCGAAGCCAAGCTTTGCGGCGCACCCTCGCCTGGGAGTAAATCGCGCGCAGCTCCGCGAGGAGGAACGCCCGCCTGGCGCGTAGAGAAGGGGGCGCCAAGCCGGGGATCAGTGGGCAAACGCGGGGCTCCGGGCACTTCATGGGGGGGGGGGGTTGACAAACCCTTGCAAAGCCGCCACTTCGAGCAAAGCACCGCAACGGTTCTTGGCTCTGTCTCTGCGTTGCAGTCCCTGGAGTCGGGAGCCCTTGCCTTCTTTGCCTCGTTTCCCAATTACAGTACTTACCGTCCGTACCCTTTGCTTGCCAAGGTTTCCAAGAACCAAGCGGGCTCCCGTCCCCATCGATTCCTTTTCCTTCTCCTCAACATCTATAGACTACTATTATTAGGGGAAACGGCTTGTTGGAGGAAGCCCTTTCGTGGGAGAACTGACGCCCGCGTTCCCAATTTACCGAAACCACCACTGAGAGCCATTTTGCTTTGCTCACTAGATACGGTTCATCACGTGCTTTTTCTTAAAGAACCCCCGATCAGTTGTGGCCGGACAGCGTCCTTGCCCAGAAAAAGGAGTCGCCGCGGTAAATGTTTTGAGAATCGCCGCCGGATTCTTATCTGCGGAAACAACCATCTCCTTGTTCTTCTCCAAGGGGCTGGAAAAAAACAAGTTTTGCCCTCATTTGCAGCAGCGAGAAGTTGCAAGTATAGTCAGTGTTTAAAACAATTATTATCTACCTCCTGCTCCCCTCGAAATTCATCGAATGTGTTCCTTAATGATTTGATGTCAACGGGTCTGCTTTTATTGCAAATTTACAATGGGCTAGATTCACAAGGCAGCCGCGGAACTGGATGTCACAGGCAAAGAGCATACGCTCACAGTAAAACAGGTGCATGGTTGTGCAGTTTATACAATTTCACATTTCTTACGCGTTATGCTTTGCCGAAAAGATTAATATTTCCAGGCTGTAATTCTGTACCCACTTATCTGGCGGTAAGGTTTATAAAAAGTGGAAGTTACTGCTGATCAGAAGTATACTGTATAGGATTGTCAGGGGGTGGGCCCCTTGCTTCGAGAAATAGATCTTATTTCAGGAAAGTCATGTTTTAACAAGCGTATTAACATGTCTGCTTTTGTTCCATGTATCAAATACATCATGTCATCAAACGTTAGGAAACCACAAATGTCTTATTTCCGTTTTCCAACATTTCCTTGGATTGTCTACTAACATTACTTTAATTACCTGAGGAAGAACATTCTATTCCAGTGGTTAAAAGACCATAAAATATTTGTGAACCTTACCGGAACCACTTGTCAGCTACTTCAGTCTTTAAAGCTAGAAATTTTTATAGTTATAGTTTTATAGTTATGGCAAAATCGTCATAACTTAAAGGTCACTTTACAACATAAGTCTTAACACTGATGATTGTTGTATGCTCCAGTGACAGAACAGAGGTTACTGTGTGTGGCTATGACTCCATGGTCAAATACTGCAGGATTTGCTCCAGTTATAAAACAGATGAATTCATTTTTTCCTACTGATCACATGATGCAAAGGTCAGTTCAAATCAGCCTGGCACCGTCTTTCTGCCTCTCTGTCACTGGGGCCTTCTCCTTTTTCAAGCCAGAATGATTGGATATATGTTTCCCCATGTGATCAGTTCTTTGTTCTGCAAAAGAACAGGTGAAATGACTGTGGCGGGTGTGATGTACAGAGTTGGGGCATGATGTTCGGGAACTGTAGGACCACCCCCTTCTGTCTCTCCCTGAGTGTGTCCAAATGTTTAAATTAAAAAAAAACTGTAGTACTGAGTCATTGCATTGATACATTGCTGTACTAATTTAGATCACCTCTGTACATGAAGAACAATTCTTTAAAAAAATGTGCTCTCAGCCTGGGTTCAATCCCAGGTAGCCTGCTCAAGGTTCACTTATCTAGCCTTCTGTCCTTACAAGGTCAGTAAAGTGAGTAGCTAGCTTGCTGAAGAAGGAGGCAACAATGTGTAGCCTGCATAATTAAATTGCAAACTGCCCAGAAAGTGCTTTGAGCACATGGTATATAAGCAGCAGTCCCGATAAAATTCAGAACATGACAGATATTTCTACACCATCAGAGTGCTGTATGTTGTGAAGAACTGTAGAAAGCTGCCCACCTTTTCTCTAATGCCATGCAACTTTTTAAAAACCAAGTGACTTGACTGCGAACCATAAAAGGATCAACAAAGGTGGGAATGCGGGAGACGGGGGGGGGGAGAAGCAGAGAGCCTGTGATCTGAAATGTGGATCACTCTGTATCCACGTGTGGATGATGGCTCTGAATCAGTCCACAACCTCTGTGTGATCACTGTGAATTGAAATGGAAAATAGACTGTGTATCAAACTACAGCCGATTTGAATCACCCTGGTTTGCCTTGCCAGTGTAATTGCAGTCAGGCATTAGATATTTAAAAGATATTTTTGCTCCAAGAATGTGCACCTCTGTCTTCAGTATCAGCATCCCACATACACTTTCAATTAAATAATCTGTTCCTTAAATTATTCTCTTCTCCCTCACACTCAACAATACATTAGTTGAGCTGAGTTCTGTGTGTATTTCTAAGTGGCTGAAGTGTGCCACTGTCAACATGGACAGAATGTTCTCCCCTTTTCACATCCTACCTGTGACAAGTGGACAATTGGGTAGAATCTTGATGCCTCTTAGATTACAAATCATATGCTGCTTTGCTCCACAGGGAAAGTGTAGACCAAACCATTAATAAGGATGTCACATGGGAGGACATGAGAAAACAGGTATGTACACAAAAGGGATTCAGGAGAGCATCCTCAAAGACCCCGCTGGGTATAACCTGTTAAGAATATGTGTAGCAGATGAGAATAACTGGGGGAGGAGCCACCTTCAAAGCTGCTTGAGATGAGAAAAACAAAATACTGGATAAAATTAGGACTTTGAGTCTCCATGAATGAATCAAATGTAAGTTCTTCACAGCCTGGTGAAATCATGGGTTTTCTCTTGATTTGATGGGCATGTCAAGGAATTCAGCTGACATAGAATTCCACATGAACTTTTTTTAACATACACTGATTATACAGCAGCATATAATTCATACTTTTTAAAGCCTGAGGAATCTGAAATGCTAATAATTATGTGCAGTGTTTTGTTTTATTTCTGCATCATGATTTTCTTCTTTGCAGAGTAGAGGACTGAAATATAGGAAGAATACACATGACCTGGGTATACAGAATGCTTGCCTATGTAACGAATCTAAATGCTCCGTTTTCCTTCAGAGGTGATTATACAAAACATAGGGGACTGTCTGTGCTGCCTGGAACTGGTAGTCCAAAAAAGTAACATTTATAAACTCTGTCAGTATGTGATACACTCCCTGAAAGCACAAGCACAGGACTGCAAAAATACAGTAGCAAGAAAAATATCCAGTCCAAATGCAGTTGTTGACTCCTTTCACCAACAGCATCAGTCATGAGAGTCAGACATTACCCTGACATAATGGGACATAGTGGGTTTCCTAAAGGCAGAGGTCTCTTGTGCCCGAAGGACTGCCCTTGTGCTGCCACAACCCACTTATGCTGGATCGTCTCAGATCTGGATCTGACAATATATGTGCTGTTAGGAGAACCAAAAGGAGATTGGAGAAGGAAAGAAGCTGGGGTGGGAATACGTTACAGCAGATCTAAGTCCCTCTAAGCCCAGACTCACAAACCACTGTTTGCCCCCCCCCAAAAAAAATTAGGCTACAATCAATGTAGTCCTAAATCAGCTTCCCCAACCTGGGTAAGGTTTGGGTTAAACTTCCATCTCCTCTGGGTTAGTGTCTAAGAGCTCAGCCATCCTTCAACCTTTTTTGGCCCAAAGGATTACACCCTGAAGGAGTGGAGAAGAACATCATGTTGTTGCTGTTGTTGTCGTTCAGTCGTTCAGTCATGTCCGACCCTTAGTGACCCCATGGACCAGAGCTCGCCAGGCCTTCCTACCCTCCACTGCCTCCCGGAGTTTTGTCAAATTCATATTGGTTGCATCGATGACACCGTCCAACCATCTCATTCTCTGTCGTCCTCTTTTCCTTTTGCCTTCAATCTTTCCCAACATCAGGGACTTTTCCAAGGAGTCCTCTCTTCTCATGAGGTGGCCAAAGTACTGGAGCCTCAACTTCAAAATCTGTCCTTCCAGTAAACAAGAACATCATATAGATGGTGGGAATGATGCAGATCAGATCAGTGTTCGATGCTTTTAAGAGGACAAATGTTTTGAATAAGGATTTTTCAATTGAGATTTTTCTTCAGAGCCACAAAACACAGCTTCCTTTGCTTTCTTCTATTTTCTGAATAAAATGTTTTTTTCTACATCAGGTCTATCATAGGAGAGTCCCACTTTGTATGGAAGGGTTGGACTGCATTTCATTCACGCTTGTAGCAAAGTGTTGTCCATGAGGGGCAAAAAATTCCACCTCCGTAGGCTAACTCATACATATCCAGGTGTACGTAGCATTCTTGGCTTTTGACTGATATTGTGAAGTAGCCCAAAGCAGAATGTTAAATGAATTCATTTTTTTTTTACCTCTAGTGTTTCCATTGTTTTCAGATCCAATGTCTATCTCTGACGGAGCCAGATAGTTGAGAGAACTCACACAGATTCCTCAGCATTTTATAATTACATACATTAGTCCAACTTCAGCAACTTCCATACTGTGTAGTACTTGCGTCCAGATTGATTCAGGTTCCCCATTTTCCACCACACTTTGGTGCCTTCTGCGAAGCTAAAGACAACTTGCTATGAAATTGAATTTTTTAAAAAGCTGATTCTTTTCTAATTTAGCTTCTCTGATCATGTTTTCCAATTCCTTTCCAATTTCACATCTCTCCATGCTCTTGATTTTCACTTTTCCCCCTACTGAGCACTGCTAACTGCTGCATGTCAGTACGTTTCTCCTGGAGAAACAGCAAGAATGGTAAACATGCCTGCCGTTGCCTGTATCTGCATTGTTAAATTAACTTCAGGCAGCCTAAGCAGGAAAATAATAACGCTTCCTGGTAGTTTCTTTTATTGCTGTGACCCTAACTCAAATGTAGAGCACAGTAATGTACATCGGAGATGGAGTAAGCAAGTTGGTTGTTGGCTGTTATAGATGCCATGGCTATATTGGTGCAATGTCCCTCTTTCTCACATTAAACATGCAGTATATAAAAGGCTCATTCAGACACCATGATTAATCAGATCATTTGGACAAGTAATGTTCAATACCAAGTTTAACATGTGTAAGCAATAGACATATACAAGTGAATACAGATGCACACATGCAGCCCATTCATGATTTAGTCACCCCGATGCATATCAATAGGGAAAGCTCACAACAGTATGTGCAAACTTTCTCCTCCTCGTTGTCCTCCTCCTCCTCCTCCTTGTCTGTTGGGGTTGGTGGCAGGGTTTGCTAAAAGTTATACAGATCCATTGTTTGGTGCCACTTCAATTTTATCAGCCGATCTGTTGTGGGGACCTGTCACTGATTTGGTATGAGCTCAGCTCACCCTGCTTGGGGCCAAGAGTTTCCAGTGGCACCATGCAGAGGGTCGGACCTTCCCACTACCTCAGGAAGTGATTGGTTATGCATATACTGCTGTTGTGTTCAGTAGTTATGATATGGGAGTACTGTATACGGATCACACAAGTGCTATGATAATATTCTGGTGTATGGATGTACAGGCACATCTTCAGAGCTTCATTCTGAGCACACAAACATCTAGATAAATTCCGTGTCATAGAATATGAGGCACATGACACATGTTCACTGATCCCTACCATGCCCTACATAGTTTCAAACTATAATGCTTGAATAAGATTACTGCTAGGAAATTCATCTTCTGTTCCATCTACCGCAATGATTACATCTGAGCTCAGAGGGAAGGAGGAGGGGTGAAATGGTAAATGGCTCTTCCACCTCTGTGAGTCCTGGCTCCAGTACAGCATTAGCATTGGCAAGAAACACCACCTGCATAAGATGTGATTAAAACATTATGTGACTTGTTTGATCTTGGCAAATCCTTGCTCAGTCCCAAACATGTAGGCTCCTGTGCCTCAGATGGGCATATTTTAGCACCTGGATATAGCTAAACACGTTATTCTGTTTGTTGGCCTACTGCTAAGCACGCCTGGTCCTCTAGAATAAAACACCACACGAAATTTCTTTGGAAAGAATTTGGCCACAACTTTATTGCTTGCAACAGCAGATAGCCTGGTTAATTGGGTTGGATCCGGTTCATCAGGAGGCCCACTTGCCCCTGGATGAAAACCCCAGTCTCTTCCGTCTTCTTAGAGACCACCTGGAATGGCAGCCTTTTGAGACCTGCGCAGGCATAAGCCACTCCATGGTTCCCTGCGCTGGGATGGTCGCTGGTTCCCTGCCCCTGGTTCCCATCAAGGGCTTTCATACCATGCCCGAATAGGCAGGTCCCCACCTGCCATTCTTTTACCATCCGGATCCATCCCAGTGCCCCCAAAACCGCCACCACAAGTTGTGACTAGATATATATAAAACCAACATTCAGCAACAAAATAATTTTCAACAATTAGGGAGGGAGGGAGAGTGCTGCCATTGAGACTGAGGCCTTGTGCCAGCTCCTTTGCCTTTTAATTCCTGGGCCTGTGATCGTCTGACCCAGATGGAGGACCCTCACTTCCAGGTTGCCTGCCTGCTCGTGCTTTCACAAATTTACACCGGCCAATCAGGAGAGGCCACGCGAACTGCCCTCCTCCTCTTCATCGCTCCCAGCACACAGTCAGGGATGTATGAACCAAGCCTGAATTGTATTTAAAATTGAGATAAACAGAAAGAAAGTGATTAGTGAACAGTATTTTACTAATATAGTATTAAATTATCAAAATGCAGGTGTAATTTCAATCTACACAAAACACTCATCTCATATTTTAAACATGCAAGTTCTCCAGCAACTAAGAACTCGGTGCTTTGTGACTAAACACTCAAACTTTCAAATGGTGCCCATGTTTACCGTCTGGCAGCTAATCATAAAAGAAGATTCAGGGATGGTTTCATGGAGGTAAGACTCTCAAAACCAACATTAATATTTTACTGGTGAACTGTATTCAACTGTATTTTAATCCATATGTCTGAAGAGGTGGACTCGTCCATAAAAGCTCACATTAAAATATAGTAGTTACTCTTTAAGGTGCCATATAATTATCACTAAGATCTCTCTACCAGCAGAGGGTGCCCGTACTGCAGTGTTAAGAGGAGTAAGATATCCTTTTCTTTTAAAGATTCTACCTTCATTTCTGAGATATCCAGAGGTTCTGCTTTAATATTTATCTCTTTTCAATTTGATCTCTTGACCACGGTGCACAGACAAAATTTTTCTACCTGACCTTGTTCATTGGTCACTCCTCTTCTGGACAATCTCATGGCACAAATATCCAAATGAAGGGATAAGTAGCTCATAATCCAGAAAACCAGCGTTACACAAACAACTGGACACATCAGTCTTACAACCGACAGGTGAAACCTACATTACATATGCAACATACAGGAGTTGTCAGAAAGCACAACCACTAACACATAGTACCGCCTGTGCAATTGTCATGGATCCAGCCATTCTATGAGTCCTAAAAAAAAAAAAAATCTAGGTGATCTGGAAGTTGACTCATGGCAACTGGACTTCTTTTTCTTGATAGATAGAAACATTTCGCTGCTCATCCAAACAGCTTCATCAGTTTGGATGAGGAGCGAAACGTTTCTATCTCTCAAGAAAAAGAAGTCCAGTTGTCATGATTCAACTTCCAGATAAATTCACCTGGATGACTGAGAATCTTCACAGACATCTGTAGGTGATCTGGTATAAACATGAGTGTAAATCTCCAACAGGTTTGTGGCAAGCATTATATATATGCAAAAGTATTCCTTGTTCTGGTTGATACATAGGTTTTGCCATCCACTGTCATCCACTCTCTTGTTACTTTCTCCCTTTCATATGAACGGAATTTTTGTGAATTCCTGAAGGTGGATGCAAGGCAGAAATGTAACAACAGAACAACAAGAACAGCGAAATATATCACTGCAACAATAAGTAGCTCATAATCCAAGCAGGGTGCTCACCCACCCCCACACCCCAGCACTTTGAAATGAGTTGCTCCTTCTTCCCAAACCCAAGGGCTGATCCTGACAAGAGTACCAAAGAATTTAAGGCCAAAGTTTTGGAGCAACCAAAGAAAATCTGAACATAAAACTATTTGCCAGCACCACAAGTCTGTGATAAGACAGAAGGGCAAGGATTTGGACATCATTAGTAGCACTATCGGTTTAACAGGAAACTGTTAAGGCAAGCTTAGCGGGTCAATTCACTGATCTTCAGCTTTTAAAAATACTAATTTGTCCCTTAATTTGTTAAGCCACTCAACTTGAAAGAATTTCTCAATGAATTTCCTAATGAATTAATAATAGGAAAATAGTTCACACATTTTAGAAATCTGTAGTTGGAAATAAAATAAATTATGATGGCAACTTAATTGTAACATTATCTCACTTATAGAAGAGTAAGTGAGTAATACATTGTTTAAACATAAACTGTGAACATGTATAAGTAAGAAAAGAAGATCCTTGATTTTAACAAATTGGCCAGAATCTAATTGGTGGTGTAAATTGCCATGGTTAATTGGCACTAGTTAATGAGTTGCTGCTTTTATCCCTTGTTACACATCAACTCATGCATTTGGCATGGAACCAAGTTTATAAGTGGCAACTTGTTAACTGGTGGCAACTCACCACTGCAATTCTAAACTGTTGCACTTACAGCAGAGTAATTTATTGATAGGAGTGGCTATTATTCTCATGCATGAACTCAAAAGTCCCTTTTCTCCTTGGTTTCAAAAGCAGTTGGTGATGACAGGTCACTGCTTTCTGCAAATCCCAAAGCTTCCCTTCTCATGAGCACCTGGAGAAGAGCACTTTTCATGAGATGTGTCCTGGAATCACCCAGGGATGTTGTTTGTTGACATGTTTACATGTGCATCTGGAATCAAGCCGCTCTGTCGCCCACTGGCACTTTCTCAGATGACTCCATATTTGGTTTGCAGAGCATTGTGATTCACTGCCCGAATTGCTGCAAGGCCAAATATTGTTTCTTATCTGCGTCCATTTTGCTTTTCTGCTCACCCAAACTTTGTGTTTCTTCTTCCTTGGAGACAGGTGATATGATAGAGGATCTCCTCCTGTATGAGTGAAAGATCTCCATCTACCTCAAGCTGGAAAAGAAGTGATGAATGAACCCTATTCCTTTTGCCTGTCTTCTGCTCATGCTGGTCAAGACTGCAACCACAAATGCAGTTTCTAAATTGTATTTTTACAATATATTTTTTCTCCCAGTTCAGCCCTGTAGTTGCTATAATGCTAAACTAATGCAGTGATTATTGATGTGTTTGTGAGGTCTTTTCATTTCAGTGCTATTTCACTTGGTAAACACTTGGAATTTTAGTGCTGGCAAAGGGGGAAGTAAGTAAGAGGCTGGTGATAAAAGTAGTGAAAGATGAGAGGGAAGTGGAGTTGTGTGAAGGGTGTGTGCTTGAAGCACAGAATCCCAAGATAGTTAAGCATGTTTGTGTGAGCAATGGCAGTGATTCAAATGCCAGGGTCCAGTATAGAAAAAATTGTGTCAACCCAAGACAACTTTCCAGGTGATCATGCCCTTACCAGGCAATCATCTTCATGGGATGGTGAAGTGGCACTGCAGAAGAGTAGGGCTTTATGGAGAGTTATTCAATTAAAAGAATCAATCACTCAATAGCTGAAGGTCTCTTAATGATTAAGAAGCTAAAACAAACGAAAAGCACATCTCAAATAAAACTGAGTGAAAAGGAAAGTCAAACAGCACAGAAATTCTAGAAAACAGAGCAGGCTTATTATGACAGAGGTGGTTTTGATTCTCACAGTTCCTTACACTGGAGATTATGCAGTGATCCACCCTCATCCTCAAAGCCCAATCGAAAGCCAGAGATATTAAAATGAATGCATATTAAGGGCCTGGCAAGAAGGAGACCTTGCCTAGCCCAAATGATGTGAATTATGCCTTTTTCAAAAACCTTTCCTTAACTGGATGGAGCTGGAATGAAGCAGTTACACTTAATGGCGTGTAGGCAGTTTTTATCTGTTTATTTTTCTTAGCTACATACAGTATCAATTGCATACATTGTTAACATGGCTAACTTGCAACCACATAGTACTTGCTTCTGACCTAGTGATCTTTCGGCTTTATCACCATTAATAATTTACACAGGATTGCTGCTGCCTTGCATTGAGCTGCATATGTTGTTTTTGTGGTGCTCCAGAAACAGGATACAAACACTTTTATTTAACACAAAGAGATTAGCAGTTTAAATACTGTCCGACATGACCCACCCATCAGAACCAGAATCCTGGCATACCATTTTAAGTTTATCTTTGAGCAAGAATGAAACAGAAACAGTATACCTTAAAATAACTCTTTGCCAAGTGCCAGGTACATCCCCCAAAAGTTAAAACAGGATTTCCAGCAGGTAAGCAGGATTCAGTACTTGGGGGAGGGGGGGATGACTAGGGTTGTCAACAGAAATCTTTGTTAGTGTGATTGTGCAAAAAGATAAAGGAATGTGCTGTCTAAAGAAATCCCAAGATATCACTCAGGCTAAAATGAAAGAAGTGATGAACAAAATGGTTGGGGACTTTGGTTTCAAAGAGGAAGATTTAGAAGAACTAGAAAATCCTGCAGGAACCGAGATAACAGTTTTGGTGGGAAGAGAGGAGAATAAGATGGAGGTGGAGGAGGCTGTGAGGGAGGCAGGTGAGGAGGTTGAAGAGTGTTGGATAAAGGAGGTAAAGGAGAGTGAGGAGGACTGTGTAGAAATAGCGAAAGAAGATCCCTGGAGAGCGGAGTGGGTCACTCTGAAGTTTCCTACAGCCTTTGCTAAGAGGGGATGGAATGAAAAACCAGTAAGAAAGCCACAGAGGAAAGGAGGAAAGAAAGAAAGGGAAAGGCTCACCAAAGAGGCCAGTTACCGGGAAAAAAAGACCATCCTGAGGGCAGGATCTAACCTCAGACATCACAGAATGTAGGACACATATCAGTGAGCTCAAGTTCTGCGAACACAGCTTTCAGCTGAATGCCAGGAAAAACTTCCTGTTAGAGCGGTACAGCAATGGAACCAGTTACCTCAAGAGTTGAGTGCTCAACACTGGAGGCATTCAAGAGAAATCTGGACAACCACCTGGCAGATATCCTTGGATTTGTATTCCTGCATGGAGCAGAGGGTTAGACTTGGATGGCCTTGTAGGTCCCTTCCATCTTCACAATTGAATGATTCTAATGAAAATTGTCCAAAAATGGATTTGAAGAAAAATAAGTTAATTACAGTCAATAAAAAGAAAGCCACCCATGAAATACAAAATATAGTGGTCCCCCGCCTGTTCGCGGTTCATATACTGCAGTCCCACTATATTGCGGGACTGCAGTGTATGAAAAAAGGCCCCCTGGGGAAAGGGGGGAAGGTGTTTCAGGCCTCCCATACTTGCCCCAGGACTGGTGCTAGCCTGAAAGTGCCTGCGAGGGTCTTCCCGGGCCTTCTGGAAGCTCCAAAATGGCTTCCCTGTGAACCGGAAGTCTTAAATGTCTTGTCTTGGCATTTAAATGATTCTTAGCGATCCGGAAGTCCCTTCCGGTTTACTGGAAGTCACATCCAGTTTGCAAGGAGGCACTTTTGGAGCCTCCAGAAGGTCCAGGAAAGCCCTCGCAGGCCCGTTTGGGGCAGCGCTATGCTGGGAGTAAGTACAAGGGCCCCCGGCTAGCCCCCTCCCCCCAGGCCTGATCCAACCTGCCTCCACATATCGCAGATTTTCAATTATTGTGGGTCAGGTCAGGTCCCTAACCCCCACAATAGGTGTGTGAGGGGTCACTGTATAAATTGTTACAGCCGATCATTCAAAGTATAATAAAAGGTAAAAGAGGTGGGGGAAGGACAAAAACATCTGGGCCAAAAAACCATAGAGGTAGGTTGGATATAAAGAACCACCCAGAGTTCCCTTTGGGAAATGGGAGCGGTATATAAATGCAAAAATAAAATAAATAAATAAATAAATAAATACCACTGTTTAGAGCTGCTGCAGTGAATGTAAAAAAATTGCTGTGATGACATCCAGCCCCAGTAGGATGGGAGCAATAAGAATAAGAAGGTTGCTGTTAAATGCAAACTAAAACAGCACTGATCCTTGCGAGCAAGCACTTCACTTTTTTTTGTTGCTTCATGCCCGAGTTTTCAGTTCACTATACTAGCCTGTCTTTCTCAGAACAGCTGTTGTCATGCAGTCATGACCGTATTTGTATGTATTTATGTAGTATTTATGTATTTATTGGAAACACACAATACTTATGTAGCACTTTTACCTCAATGCTTTTAAAATGTATGCTAAAAATATGAACAAGGGTGTGCCTGGTGCAAAAAGCTAAGGAAACAATGAAAGAGGAGAGGACACGTGCAAATAGGAGATGTTTGTCTTTTAAGAGCTTCAAAATATTTATTTAGTATACAAAGTGTTCTGCTTATGCACGAGAGAAGTAACCAGAGGTGGCCCAGATGTAGCTCATGGTCCCTTTGGATCTGGGTTTCACCCCCTTCAAACTTATTCACCGGGCATAAACATAAGTAGCTATCCATTCAGAAAGATCATGCCCTTGAATTCCTTGGCACTGGGTAATACAGGATACAGCATGCCAGACCTTCACTCACACACACACACACACACACACACACACACACAGAGAGAGAGAGAGAGAGAGAGAGAGAGAGAGAGAGAAACCTTTCTGAGCTTGTACCAAGAGGCTGCCCGTACTTATACTTGCGCATTGCTTTGAATGGGGTGGTCACTGGTTCACACATCCACAGAACAGTGGCCTGTCATGTGAGAAATCCACCTTTTGGGCCCTGTTAATCCATGACACTTGCTGGATGACTGAGTCCCATTCGTGCACTCCCCTGCTTGGCAAAATGGTGAGAATAAAGAGAGGACAGTTGTGTTAATCCTATTGAGCTCACTGAAGGAAAGTTGGGATACAAGTGTAATTAAAATGAGTACCCAGCTTGCTGGGGGGTGGGGGGGCAATGTGTAGCCTGTATACTGTAATTAAAACTGTAAACTGTCCAGAGACGACTTGAAGTGGTATGGGGCAGTATATAAGCAGAACATTTTGCTTTAATAAATCAAAACAATGAATTCAAATATAGCAGTTAGTATTTATGTTGACACAGTGTTTTTGTCTCTCGTTTTTCTTCTTGTTTTGTTTTTTTTTGTCTGATATATTTCTCCAGGCAGGCATTCATAGCCGAACGGGAGCTGGAGTGAGGGAGTCAAGGTTGCAGACTCCATTCTGAACCTGTGCTCATTTGCCAAAGCATCATACCTAACAGCTGCATGGCAAAAAGTCTACCTCCATATGATCAGAACAGAGCTTGGGAAGGTTATTTCTTGAAACCACACCTTTGTCCTTGGTCAAAACATTCCAGAAGTTGTTATCTGAAAAGCTTTTTTATTTAAACTTTGCAAACATGGGGTTTGCAAAGATGTCCCCATGACTAATTAAACTCAGTTTTTGTTACATTTCTGACCCACTACACAGCAAAAATTGAAGCAAAATAATTGTGGCAACTTAGAAACTCACAAGATCTATCTATCTATCT
>JAHTLZ010000240.1:12413585-12495049 GCA_023846285.1 Phrynocephalus versicolor | reverse complement strand
TAAATAAATAAATAAATAAATAAATAAATAAATAAATAAATAAATAAATAAATAGGCTATAGGCCCTGCGACAGGCCAGCCAAGCTTCCTCAAAAAGTTGCATCAAAACAATCGATCTGTCTAGTGGACCCCACCACCAAGTGGGATGAATGCTAAAGAAAATTAATTAATTAATTAATTAATGTAAAAACCCCAGAAGCCTTCCCCACTAGATGTGCTGGTTAGGATTTCTGGGAGCTGCAGTCCAAGAACATCAGGGGACCTCAGTGCTTTAGATAAGGCTTCCAAGATTTGGAGCCACTGCTTTAGACCCAGAGAAGCCATGGTGCTGATGGAGAATGATGCCTTTGTGCCTGCCTTTGTCACTGTGACCCCATGGGCTCTAGCTTTATTACAACCCTCCTCTTTTACCTCCAAGCCAAATTAAAGGATGGGTGAGCTGAAGGGTTATGGTGTTCAAAAGTTCAAGGCATGCTATTAGCCATTTCCTCATAAAGTGTTACAGTTCTCTGTCTAAAACCTGGTACTATGCTGTTATTGCAATCTTTTTAGCTTTGATAGTTTTACTTTGCAGATCATGTAGAAGAATTTCTGGAAACAGGGCTGCTAGCTGAATTTAAGAATGTAAGAAAAGCCATGCTGGATCAGGCCAAAGGCCCATCTAGTCCAGCTTCCTGTATCTCACAGTGGCCCCGCCAAATGCGTCTGGGAGCGCATGAGACTAGATATCTGTCTCCTGCTACCACTCCCCTGCATCTCGCCCTTGAAGTACCCTGGTTTAAAGCCTGGAGATTACACATCTCCATCATGGTTTGTAACCTGTGATGGACTTTTCCTCCAGGAATCTGTCCAATCCTCTTTTGAAGGCATCCAGGCCAGATGCCATCACCACATCCTGTGCTGTCAATTATATTCTTTTTGAACATATCTTTCTACTGCTTATGTAATTTGATTTGAATTAGAGTGTGGGGATGGAAGAACAAATTTTCCTCTTTCAGTTCAGTAATGGTAAGCCATATTATAAGCAAGGATAAGGAAGCAAGAACTGAGAACAAAGCATGTTATAATTCTATACTTATGCTTAAATATTTTCTTCTTCATTCAAGTCAGGTGCAGTGATCCTTCCAGAATGGAAGAGCCAGCCAACAAGGCATGGTTGTTGTTGCTGGAGAACACCCAAATTTGTTCAGAGTTCTTGCATCCAAAAGGAAAAATAAACTAATTTTCACCGTCATTAGAAGGTTAAATAGTATGCAAGGCAATGTTTCTTAAATGGTTGGGGCTTAGTCCAATTGTTTGTTGCAACAAGAGCAGACCACTCGAATGAAAAGCACTTATGAAACTAGCACTTATGTAAATCCCGTTCATTCAGTAGGTCTACTCTGATTGATACAGATGATTGGATTTAGCCTTGCCATTAAACTTTGTGGTATGTTTGTGGGTCCTTTTCCAAGGAGAAAGGTGGGGTAAAAATACTCTACAATAAATACATTAAAAAGAAAGAGAGACATGTTTTCTTAGCTAGCTGCCTGAACAATAACCAGCATTTCCTCATTGTGGAGGTTCAGACCTTTCCCTGATGCCCTTCTTCTCTGAACACAATAAATGAGACAGTGTTTGAAAGAAACTAAACATTTTATTATCCTTTTTCTTGGTGCTCTACTGAACAGCATTCAAACTGGGAGCCGTAGCTCCAACCTGATCAATAAAAGGGTTGTGGGTTTTTTGCAAATCTAGGTCTCTGAACAAAATGTTTTCTTCTTGATGAAGTCCTGAAACAAAGTCTGACCAGAGTACTGTCTCTGACTCCGGGAATACTTCTCCCTGAGGGACGGGTTCTTCTCCCTTTACGGCCGAGCTTGGGCGACCCCCCCCCCACAGCCTCGGCCCACAAAGGTACCCGTTCTTCCATTGAAGCAGGTTTTAAGGATCTCCCTGAGGGTGTCAGTCCACGCGCTTGGAGTCTCTCACCCCTGGCTTGGGCTGCCGCTTCTCTCTGCAGATGCTCAGTTACCTCCCTCTCCAGTTGGGCGTGTGCCTCCTTCTCCCTCTGGAGTTGTAGTCGAATCTCCTTTCTTTTCCTGTTGTACTTGCAAGCCTTCCTCTCGCCCCAGTAGGAACAGCCGAGTCAGTGCTGTCTCCTCCGGTAGCTCTCTGCCTCCTTATTGGGCATTATCATCTTTTCCCATGTGCCTGTGTCTGGATTCTCCATCCAGACCCATTGCAGCCTGGAGGCAGAATCCACAGGCGGTCCCTTTTAAACCTGGCTTGCCCGACCATTGGCGCCTTTTTTGAACTTCCCGCCTCTTCCTTTTCCGCACTTTTAGTCCAGCTAGTTGTGGTAACACCCTTTCCACCTGTCCCTCGCAGGCGGGGACAGGGATTTGTTTCAGGTGTCTTTCCTTCCGTGGGCATTGGAGCAGACGGCACTCTCTTTGACTGAGGTCTTTTGGGCATGGCGGTTCCACACTCGTATATTCCCAATAGGCTGATTCACATTGTCTCTTGGTCATCCCATGGTTCCTGTAAGGCCTGGATAAGGTTCTTGGAGGTGTTTTCTGAACCACCCTCCTGGCCTTCTCCTGTGCTTCTTGGCT
This sequence comes from Phrynocephalus versicolor, assembly GCA_023846285.1. Classification (NCBI taxonomy): domain Eukaryota; kingdom Metazoa; phylum Chordata; class Lepidosauria; order Squamata; family Agamidae; genus Phrynocephalus; species Phrynocephalus versicolor. The sequence continues at coordinate 12,492,452 of JAHTLZ010000240.1, read as the reverse complement.
GTTATGCAGACTTTCCCAGGCAGACCAATTGAGTATGTGTTTTGTTTTGTTTTGGTTTTGCTTGGGAAACTGTTTTTAGAAGATCCGTTAGTAGCACAGGCCCCAGACCTTGAGAGGAACAGCTTGGGAGGCTATGCAGAAGCTCCAATGGGAGAAACAAACAAAATATGCATTTTATGAGGGTGAAAGCACTTGGATTTCATTGTGGATCGTGCCCACAATGAGCCAGTGGGAGAAGAATGGAAAGAAGGAACAAAGGGATAAGAAATACACAAAGGAGAGTCCTTAAAAGATTCTTCCAAATCTGTATGCACCTGGAAGGACTCTTTGGTCTTTTTTTCTCCTTTGAATAATAGCGCATTGGAGTTTTTGTTTTTATTTTAAAAAGTTTCTGGAGTGTCAAACCCATTTTGCATGCAAGTGGTTGGGGAGAGGAAGTTGGCACTTCCAAAAGCCCAGCTGGGTGTGAAGTTTATCACATGGTCCGACCCTATTGTAGCACAGCAGAAATGATCCACAGATAAGTGGTGACTCTTTCTTTGTTGCAAAATACTCTGGAAGACGCCACAGGCAGAGGAGATAGAAAACAACAAAACACTTATCCTGTCCCTGCTTTATTTGTGCTCCTGTGTCCTTGAGACAATGGTGTTGCTCTGACAATTGCCTGAAAGTAGTGCCATTATTGAAAGAATCAAAGAGTTGCAGAACTGCATGACAGATTGTTTGCTGCCATACAGTGCGGCTGGAAAAATTGCTATAAGACAGAAGCAGTTGTATGGATTGTGCATCTCAAGGTTAAGGGGTCTTATAAGGAGGAAGGAGGAAGAGGAGAAGAAAAGGCAAGCAAGGGCATGAGTGTTGACTCCCAAAGAAAAGAGAGGCTGTGCCTGCTCACAATTCCTGCAATAATTTTGATTTATAACTCATTGTGGATTTACTAAGCTGTACAAGTGTGAAAAAAAATCATCTGGGAAGACTTTTTAAAAAATCACTGTGACATAAATTGGAATATACCCACCTTTAAATGTCGATGCCTTGACTTTAGGACAAGACAGAGATTGTTTAAAGGAAAAAGGAGACATTTGAGGGGGTTTATGGCTCGATTTGATATTATGGGCCTTGGAGAAGCTGGAGGCAGCCAAAAGGGAGATATTTTGGCAAACCTAAAGTATGAGAGGAAGAAGAAAATGAAGAGGATTCTCCCTATCCGCTTTCTTTTTCTCCCTCTTTGTGGTTAGTTGGAGGGCATTGGCTTTACCCAAGGGCCCCTTTCTAGGGATGTGTCTGGGAAATAAGGGAAATGTCAGGTCCGGTCGATCCACTGCCCCTCCTGACCCTTCACAGTCAAGCCTTCCATCCAATGGAGATTTGTTGGTCCGGGCCAAAGTAGCCCCACATCTACTTGAGAAACCCTTTCCTGCCTACTTCTATACATTCCTGCCAGCCTGCCTGCTTGCCTGGAATGCCCTTGCCCTGGGCTCCCTGAATAATCTCAGATTCTGCCCACCCTTGGCTGCTATGTGGTCTTCTGCACCAACCATAAGCCAGCACTGATTCCCATGCCCCACTCGCTTGCTTTCTTCTGTTATAGACAAGTCTACAGCAATGGGTGTTCTCCAACAGAAACTTAGGGTTACAGTCGTCCCCCGCCATTTTGTGGTTCATATACTGCAGTCCCGGTATATTGCGGGATCGTAGTATATGAAATGCAAGGCCCCCTGGAGCAACCTGCTTGGGCCTGCTTGAGGCATCTTGCACTTACCACAGGACTGGCACTGCCCCATACAGGCCTCTGATGGGCTTCCTGGACCTGTTAGAGGCCCCAGAAGTGGTTTCCAGTGAACCAGAAGTCACTTCCAGAAAACCAGAAGTGACTTCTGGATTACCCAAAACCACTTCTGGGGACTGCAACAGGCCCTGGAAGCCCATCGGAAAAGCATCCGCATATCACGGATTTCCATTATCGCAGGTCAGGTCGGGTCCCTAACCCCCGCAATAGGCAGGGGATTACTGTACTCTTTTAGATAGCTTAAGAAACTGTAGAGTAGGAATAGTTTTTAAATCATTTCCTCTGATCTTTCAAGAGAACTGCAATACTGTAATTTTGCCTTGAAAATTTTGTAATGTGTCATATTTGGTCTAGATCTAAACTTACCATCATTACAGCCTCATCCTTGAGGCTCGTTATCAAAATGAAATGAAACTGAAGTGGTTCATGTCTGTAAAATGTGGTAAAACCATTCTTATTATGATGATTGTAATTATCAAGGCTCTCACTCCATTTTATGTTTTCTTTATGTCATGGCTTTATCAAACTTTGACAAAGTCAGGACAGCCCAGAGGAAACTTTGGAGTCTGGAGTAAAAGGTGCTAATTAGAAATGAAAGGTAATCATCTCAGTCTGTGGTTTTTGATTCATATCCTCTCAGAACTATGGGGCTGAAGCCAACAGTGCCACACGTACAAAAGGGAAGGTGCTAAGCAGATTCTGGGTTATTCTGCCCTTTGTAGATACTTTTAAAGTAATCTTGATGGGGAAAAGCCCTAAAACGACAATCACCTTAAGAATGAAATCCACAATGTGAAATAAGTCGTGGCTGGTCACAAGAATGTTCACAGAATGGGGAGAACTCAGAACAGAATGTTGCTTAAATTTTGATTGGTTTATTTTTATTTACTATTTATCGCCTTATTGTACGGATGTGACATTGTTGTAAACTGCCCAGAGTGGCCTTACTGCCAGGTGGGCAGTATAAAAATCCAATAAATACTGGTAAATAAGGCCATGCCAGTGAACTCACTCAGAGGCCACAGATTTATAAATGATTGCTGGAAGTGTAAGAAATAAAAGAATTTTTTAAAGGGGAATAGAATGAATTATTGTAGTAAATAGAATAATGGACTTAGGAGACCCGGGTCCTGTTCTCCAGCTTTCTGGGAAGTCACTGGGATGAGTGTGGAACTGGTAAAACCATACCTTAAACCAGGGGTGTCCAAACTTTTTGCAAGGAGGGCCAGATTTGGTGAGGTGAAGATGTGTGGGGGCCGACCATTCAACCTGAAGGGGGAGAAAGGGCATGGTCCATGCGCATCTGCAACAGCCACAAATGCTCCAGTTTCAAGGTGCCCAAGGGCCCAGCAGCTGTTGCACAGCCCGGGAATGGGCTCATGCACACCTGAGATGCACCACTGCTTGCATATGCTGCCCTCCTTCACAAGGAGGTAGGGAAGACACCGCAGCAACGGATCCAGGAGCGGGTAGGCAAGGCGGGTGGCTGAGGGGATGGACGGAGGCAGGGAGGCCAGGCAAACCATAAAACTGCAAGCTGACGTCTCTAGCCAGCACAGAGAAGGGCCAGCCGGTGGGGATGAGTGAAGGCTGAGCTGGCAGAGAGAAGAGGCTGAGGGCCACTCAAAATTTTAAATCGGGCCGCATTTGGTCCCTGGGCTGGACTTTGGACACGCCTGCCTTAAACACTTCACTTACCTTGAAAGTTTGTTAAGATTGGTATATGCTAGCTCTGACTTGACAACAAAGCTGAACTAGAACCTTTGTGCCTAAATATAGAATTATTAGTTGAAAAGTGTTAGCAGAAAAGTTTAGGAAAGTTAGTAGAAAATGATTAGCAGGTTAGTTAACTGTTGATGTGCTCAAAATTTAATTAAGGGTAAAACTGAAAGGGGCAAATGTTTAACAACTAAGCTAGTGTTAAATCGCCATTAAGGTAGATTACTATAGACTCATCAGAGGAATTTTTAAAAACCTTCATCCCCAAAGTCTAGCTCACATAGAGAGGCAAAGCAGGTATAGAAGAATGTCACATTCACATAGTACAGGCATGTCCAAACTTTGGCCCTCCTGATGTTTTGGACCACAACTCCCAGAATTCTAAATTTAGATTGCCAATGGCAAAGGACTGTGGGAGTTGTGGTCCAAAACATCTAGAGGGCCAAAGTTTGGACATGCCTGACATAGTAAAACAACAGAGTTTGGGGAGAAGGTTAGCTCACTTCCTTCAATCTATGTGGGCTTACATGTGTACTTGATGATTGAAACGACACAGCTTTAATCATATTGGGATTTAATTTGACTGGGTTTGAACAGGACAGGACAGTAGTAGAGCAAAATGTTTTTAATTTTTTGAAAAAAGTTTTCACTTCTGCAATGTGCAGAACTTGCAGTATTTGATGCAACAAATATTGATCCTTCCACTGGATAGTGGGAGCCTAGGATTAGTTAATGCTACTAACTAGTTAATGCTATTGTTAAAAAAACAATTCCCCCTTTTCTCTCAAATGCACATTTGATGTACATATCCAGTTTATACACATGACTCTCTCGTTACTCACTACTTTCTGTGTATGAAGCTCCAACTTTCATACTTTTTGTCCTAGATAAATCTCAGATACCTGTACATGGGTATAATTTCCTTTTTTAAAAAAGATTGCTCTCTAAAGATAAGCATGAGCTATTTTAAATGTTCCTCAACTTAAAGACAGAACTGCATGATGAGCAAAAATTCATTCTCAAGGGGAAAATTCTTGAACAGAACTTCTTACTGTAAAATTAATTGTTTGGTTATTTAACACTAAATGGAGATTCTAAAGCTTGAGGGTGCAAAATGCAATCGAAATTGAATTGTGTTTAAATATTTGATTAATCTTATTTTCCATTTGTTTGTAGAAATTTACATGATACCACAAATGCCATTTAATTTAGACCATTACTGCTGTGCTCTATTTATTCTTCTGTTTTCAAAGCTTTTTAGACTCATTTCATTATGGCTTTAGGCCTGGTTTTGGAACAGAAACTGCCATAGTCACCCTCTGGAATGACCTTAAGAGTGAGTCAGGAGGACTGACACTGTTGAACCTTGTGGCTTTTTATATCGTCAATTTGGTCATGCTATCCCTTATGTTTGCTTGTCTGAACTGCGGTTGAAGGCCCTGCCTTGCTATTCAGTTGTTGCAAACCTTTGGCACTCTAGATGTTTTGGACCACATCTCCCAGAATTCTGAGTCTAGATTGCCAATGACAAAGGACTGTGTGAGTTGTGATCCAAAATATCTGGTGTGCTGAAGGTTCGCCCCCACTGCTATAGGTCCACTCCTACTTGGATAGTGAAAGTTGAAAGTTATAGAGAGGGGTAGTTTGGCTAAAAGAGCACCTTTGCTCACTCATTTAAAACTGTTTGACCCTTTTATGAGACTCTCCTGCACTCACCTTTAGCCAGTGATGTGCACCAGCATGAGAACACTAGGAAGAAGACAGGGCCTTTTGCATGGTGACACCCTAACTGTAGAATGTCATTAGGGTGGCTCCATATCATCTTTCATGGAAGACAGACATCCATTTGTAGGTCTGCCAAAAGATATTTTTTTAAAAAAACACTATCCCATCTGATTTTAATATTAAGATTTATGTTACAAGAAATAATCCTGCTGACTGAAGAATTCCTTGGAGTTGTAGTCCAGAAGACTGGTTTTTTGGTTTGTTTGTTTGTTTGTTTGTTTGTTTTTGAGGCTTTAGAAATACATTGTCTGGAAGTTGAGTCATGGCTATTGGACTTCTTTTTTGAGAGACAGAAACGTTTCGCTGCTCATCCAAACAGCTTCATCAGTCTGAATACAGCTAGTGTGAGTCCTCCATCTTATAGTCAGTCAGCTTTGACCTCTTGTCACCCTGGTCTGAAATAGGCTCATAAGATGAACAATGGCCTGAATAGGCTCGTTAGGGAGACAATAGTATCCATAGCCTTAAGGTGAACAATGGCCTAAGGTGCTGAAACCTATCAAGAATGGGTCGTTAGCTATGGCTTTGGTGGTGAAAGGTTTTTGATTTGTCTGGGTACTTTGGAAAGCACACCCTGATAAGTAGCAGATAGACTATGCCTGAGGCCGCCACCTCTGTTGAGGGAGGGGGGTTTCAATGCTCACATGAATGACTTCCCTTACTCCTCTCTCAAACCACCTATCTTCTTTGTCTAATATGTGTACATCCTCGTCTTTGAAAGAGTGCCCTTTGTTCTTCAAATGGAGGTGTACTGCTGATTCTGGTCCTGAGCTGTTACCCCTCCTATATTGGGCCATCCTACTGTTTAATGGCTGTTTAGTTTCTCCAATGTAGAGGTCTGCACACTCCTCACTGCATTGGACCCCATATACTATATTGTTCCTTTTATGTTTTGGTATCAGATCCTTTGGGTGGACAAGTCTCTGCCTTAGTGTGTTTGTGGGTTTGAAATAAACAGGGATGTGGTGTTTGCCAAAAATCCTTTTAAGCTTCTCAGACACTCCAGCCATGTAATACAGTGATTTGCATAATGGTTCACAAAGAGCAAAAGTAACAATTCACCTAAGTTTCTGTTATTTCCTCTGGGGAAATTTGCTTTGATAAACGAGTATTTTGGCTTACGAGCATGTTTCAGGAGCAGAGTATGCTCATGAAGCAAGGTACTACTGTATACGATTGCAGCCATATATCTCTAGGGCACAATCCAGTCAAAGTTCAGCACAAGTAAACTTCAGTTATTTCCATTAGATTAGAAAATAGCATCCATTAACATCTATTCCGTTGAAATCAATCATGTGGTTGTATCATGCCCTTAATGCTTGTGTTCAATATGAGGCTGTAGTGTCCTTGTTTCATGTTTGGAGCCTAATAGGCTAATTCTATGCAAAGTGACATTTGAAGTATTACAAGTAGAAAATCTTTCCTAGCTTCTGAGAAAGGATGCTCAGTGTGGTACATCTGATTATAAAAGGTCTTCAAAAACAAAAAAACAAATGGTACATGGCCTGTGCTGTAGGTAAATCAGATTTCATTGTAGTAAGCTTTCATAAAGCAATGAAAAATTAATAGAGAGAGAAGGCAAGTAATTAATTAAATAGGAGCTCTATGAAGACAAGAATTTTCCCTTAGTCTTCCTTTCTCAAGACTAAACATGTCCAGTTCTTTCACTCTTTCCTCGTAGGTCTTGGGTTTCCAGTTCACTAATCATCCTTGTTGCCCTCCTCTAAACTTGCTCCAGTTTGTCGGCATTGTTCTTAAAGTGTAGCATCAAGAACTGGATGCGGTACTCATGATGAGGTCTAACCCGTGCTGAAGAGAGAGGAACTATATTTCCATCAATCCTTTCTAAAATAGCATTGGTCTTTCTTTCTTGTAGCCACACCACGCTGTTAGCTCATATTCAGCTTTTGATCTATATAAGTTCCAAGACCCTTCTCACTCGCAGTATTATTGCACCAGATATCCTCACCTTGTAACTGCATTTGGGTCCCTCCACCCCCAGGTGTAAAACTTTGCAGTTATCCCAGTTTAATTTCATTCTGTTTTTTTCAGCCCAGTATTCAAAATCATCAAGGTCTTTCTAAATGCCGTTCCTCCCCCCCCCCAAGGTGTTAGCTGTCCCAATTAATTCTGTCCAATCTCCTAATTTGATAAGTATTCCTAACACTTCCTAATCCAACTCATTAATAAAAATATTTAATAGTACAGGGTCCAGAATGGAGCCTTGGGGTACCCCACTTGTTACCTTTTCCTAGTTTGAGAAGGAGCCATTGATAAGTACTATCTGATTATACTTTTGCAACCAACTGAACCAGCTCACATTTAGTTAGCTTGCTAATATGAATAGCATGGAGTAGTTTGTGGAAGGCTTTCCTAAAGTCAAGATATATTATGTCTACAGCATTCCCACTGTCTATCAGGGAAGTTACCTAATTTAAAAAAAATAAGATAAAATTAGTCTGGTAAAATTTGTTTTTGACAATTTGGTGCTGAATTCCAGTTATTACTGCATTATTTTCAATGTGCTTATACTTGATATAATTCCTTCACAGGAAAATGGATTAGGAGCAGGTTTGCCTAAAGAACACATGCAAACAAAATATCTTTACTTTTACCTGTACATTATCTTTCTGATATAAAAACTGCATATACCGTTTGTCTGCATCTCGTTACTGAGGTCCTGTCAATGAATCTTGCTTTATCTCAATCATTCTCTGTGGTGCCATGAGTGTATCTTTCTGTACAAAATTCATCATTTGGGTGGCAACTGGTTATGTTCAGTATCACTTTGAGAGTGATTTGGAAAAAAATTCTAATGGTGTTATAAATATATAATGATCTAAATCTGCAAGTTCTGAGAAGCACTTTTATGTGAGATCATATTTTCTTTCTTTGCTTGCTGAGAAAAATTATTGGAAATGTATCATAATAGCCATCTTCAAAAAGAAACTTTTTCTTAATTCTTAGGAATATAGTATAGAATATATGTTAAAACAGAATAATCTGCACCCTTCTTTAAAGTGCACATTTAATATGTAACAAAAAAATTCAACAAATACACTTCTTTGTAAAGGAGAAACAAATAATAAATAAATATATACAGTGGACCCTTGTATAACAAATGGTTTGTATAACATAAAATTTGTACAACATAAAAATTCTGGAGATAGGGGAAATTTGCTTAACATAATCGCCTATGGGGAGAATCCGTACAACATAAAAATGGGACCACTCCATTTTCAATGCATTCCTATGGGAATTTGTATAAAGGAAAATTTGCTTAACATAATTTCATTTGGAACGAATTAATTCCGTTATACAAGGTACCACTGTACATACATAATTTATAGCTTTGGGTTCCTCCTAAGCCTAATTCTCCAAAGTAGCTTCTGGAGATGCAAGGTAATGCAACAAACAAGAAATTATAACGGTTAAGATCTCTCTTGCCACTTCTTTAAAACACATTGCACTATTTATTAATAGTTTTGAAATGAAATCTTACTTTAAAACACTTAGTAGAGAGTACAACATGTTTTAGAGACATGAAATGCAAATATAGGCAGTTCTTAGAAATAAGGAAGTATAAAAGGAATGGTAGATTTGGCTGCCTCCTGCCTTCCTCAGGTTCCGGCAGCTGAGAGTTCTCCTGGCAAAAACTCCATGCATTCCAGCCTGGTTTGCTCACTCATGATAGCTTTTATTAAAGGCACCAAGTCAGTCCCTACTGCCCCTTCCCCTACTTAAATAGGGGGTTGAGTTTCTGGCACTGACCCCACAAGCAGTCAGTCGGGCTGGACTCCCACTTGACTTGGCTGGGGTTAGGTCTGGAGAAGCAGGCAGGAAGTAAAAGACCCAATCTGGGGCATGCGCCAGTAAAGTGGACAATGGGGACCAGGCTTTGTGGCACTGCTCCTCCCAGAGCTTTCTTGGCCACTCCTGTTGCCTCTTGCACCTCCAGCGCCGAAGCTGGGTTGGAGTAGGCTCTGTGGCTCCTGGGGAATGGTAAGGACACCAAGGTGGGTTTCACCCTGGGCCAGCTGGGGGTGGGTTGCCATAGCCTCAGGTCCCTAACCTCGTCCATGGGTGACTAGATTGGGGGGGGAAGGAGGTGGCTCCCCCTGCAGAGGTTCAGTAGATGGGGTCCCAGGGCTCAACTGCCTCCTCCCCATATCTCCCCTTCTTCTGATGTGGTTGACCACAACCACCGCAGCCTTGCAAATCTCACCCTCTTCCTGGTCTTCTTCCTCCACCCACATCTGGGCATTCCCCAGGAGTCTAACTAGGGGCTCAGGAGATTTACTGTCTCCTATGTATGCAGGGGAGACAAAAGACAGCTCCCTCACAGGAACCTGTCCTTAGATATATTGGACCTGCTTCAGAATTGTATCTGAATTATGGCTTTATGGCAGGGCCAAGGTGCAAAGGAGATGTATTCTTTGCCTGGTTTCGCTAGTTGCATATGTTTTTCACCTGACTGGTTTTTAGTTAGGGTTGGTGCCTAGTTAAGGGCAGTGGGCGATTGGTACAAATTAAGTCTTGACTTGTGAGTAACTGATGAATGACTTATCTTTTTCTCTGAAAAAGGTACTTTATTCAACAAAGGCATTCTATTTTAGTCAAAGTAATAGAACCAGATTTCTTCAAAAGGGTTATTGGGGTGGCTTGTAGGTTAAGCTGGGAGTTACCCCCAAATGTAGGGGCATCTGCTGCTCCAGTTTCATAAGCTCCTTGTTTTTGATCTAGCAGAAATAATCTCAATCATGCTAGTCGGTTTTTCCCCACCTTAAGAGGTCTCAGCGTTATTATGATAATGCACTTCTAGAATGTTTTATGTCCTCATCCAATAGCCCATAATGGGGTGCTATGTTCTTTGTTCTGTCATTTCACACCAGATATAGAAAAAAGAGCACATCAGTTCCATTAAAGCTATTTTGCAGATATTAGTGTGCTATTTTAGAGTTGCTTTAAATTGCAAGCAATTTGCTCTCGGGGTTCTTTGCTTGTTCAAAATTCTTCTTATTTCAAGGACAGGGTTTTTTTGTAATGTGGAGAAATTTGTTTCAGCTCTAGATATCTTATGGGCCTTCACCAAAGGAAGGGGTGTCCCACCTTGAAATCATGGTTGTGGTGCCTGCTGCATGTGATCCCTGAGCCACCTTATGTGGAGGGGGAGTGGAGTGTGGTATCTACTGCAACAGCAGCAGCAACAACAACAACAACAAAACTGTGCTTTCAAGTAATTTCTGACTTTCAAAATTCTTTACAGGGTTTCCTAAGGATAAAATACTCTGAAGTGGTTTACCATTTACCCTTCCTTTCTTCTGAGTCCCCCTGGAGGCGCACAGAGTGCCTAAGATTCCACAGTCGCACTCTTCTCTAGTTCCAACTTTGCCGGGTTCATTGAGATTTCCAGCCAGCTCTAAATAAAACTGGTTTTTGATAAATGAAAGGCATTGTTTGGATTTCCCAAAGACATTTTGGTGCTTGGCATGGGGGACAAGAATGGGGATTCAGTGCACCTGGCAGATGGGGATGTCTACAACCTTGGGAGTACAAATTGTGCACCCTCTTCTGTGACGCCCCAGAATGAAAGGGCCTGTTGTTGCCAAAAGGAATCATGGGACACGTCTGCCCCCCCATGAGTGCTAGAAAACACAAATTGTAGCAAACCCTGTACCTTACCAAATGCTATCCACAATGTGGATTAGATGGAAATAGATGTCTCTAGTGAAGGCAATATGTAGCATGGTCTGTGGCACCGTCTAGTCGGCAGTTCTGGTAACTTTATCATATATATTGGAGGGTTTCCTTTTAATATTTTTAATATTTAATATTTTCAGACTGGATAAGTGAATCAGGAGATACTCATGCCAAAGATAAAGGGTTCCTACTGTACCAGGAAGTTGAGTCATGGCAACTGGACTTCTTTTTTTGAGAGATTTCATTTCGCTGCTCATCCAAACAGCTTCGTCAGTCTGAGGAAAGCTAGTTGAGAGTCCTCCATGTCACCCTAGTTTGAAAGGCTCATAAGATGAACAATGGCCTGAATTGTTCATCTTATGAGCCTATTTCAGACCGGGGGGACATAAAGTCAAAGTGAACTATAAAATGGAGGAGTCTCAATTAGCTTTCTTCAGACATAGAAGCTGTTTTGAAGAGCAGTGAAACGTTTCAATGTCTCAAGAAGTCCAGTTGCCATGACTCAACTTCCAGATAAACTCACCTGAATGGCTGAGAATCTTCACAGACATCTTCCCACTGTACCTTTGCTGCCTACCATAGGTATATCAAGCAGTACCTCAGTCAACAAGAATGTTTACATGTATGTGCATTGGAAGTGGATGCATACAAGATGTTCTTATGTTCTGCCATGTGGACAATCTGGACACCCTTGGCAATGCCATGTATAAAGCAGGATCTGCTGCCAACTCCCCCATCCCCAACAATTATGTTTTCACTATCTTATTTGTTCCTGTTAGCAAAATGCTTTTAATAGGGTTAAATTTTTATTTTTATTCCTGCATGGAGTGGGGTGCTGGTAGGGTTGGACTTGATGTCCTTATATGCTCCTTCCAACTTCATTTTCTATGATTCCATGATGGGTCCACAGTAAATCTTGGCAAACTGCAGAACTTTTGCTTTGCTTTCATTTAGCAGGCTTCTGCTACAGAGACAGAAATTGGACCCATGAGACTGACACAAGATCCTATTCAGGTAGGACTTTTGCTTTTGCTTTAGCTATAACTGTCAAGTTCAATACCCGTACTGTAATAACATTTAACTGTCTGCTCATGGGATATGTTGGGATCAAATATATTTTGCTTCTGTTTGCAGGTGCTCTCTGAATAAACCATCAGTTTGGATCCCTTTCAAGTTGGGGTTTAGGCCAAAACATGGTACTTAAACAGCACTGGTCACTCTGCAAGCAGAGGCGTATCTGGGGGGGAGTCACAAAGGTACATCTGGGGGCACCTGGAGGGGGAGCAGGAGGAGGAAGCCTTGCACCCTCCCACCGCCCAGCAGTCCTCTTTTCCCCTAAGCCTAAGGCTTAGTAACGAGCAGTGAAGCAGGCAGGTAGGCGGGAGCATGGTGGTGGTTGTGCCCCCCTCCTCCTCTTCCTCGCCTTGGTGTGAGAGGTGTAAGGTGTGTGCGCCCACCCCATGCCCGCAGGGCTTGCCCCCCCCCCGTTGCTGGATGGGTGCAATGGAGGGGGCAGGAAGGGTGCAAAAATGAACTTTGTCCCCAGGCGCTCCAAATCCTGGCGACGCCTCTGCCTGCAAGATGACCTCCTAAGCAAGGGATGCAGACAGGAAGAGTGTACCCTATTGGTTTTCCTAGATCTTTTTGCAGCCTATAATACTAGTACCAACCACGGTACCTTCTGAGAAGGCTGTCAAGTTTAGGGATCAGAGTAGAGATGGGCATGAAGCGTTTTGTTGCACTTTGGCCCAGTTCATCAGCACAGTAGCACAGCTGCTCCACTCCCCTTGCTGGCACCTCCAATCACCTGCCCCCCTGTGCTGGCCAGCTTGTCCTACAGGACCAGCTGCCCAGTCTGGGTGGAAGCCTGAGTTTCTGTGGCCCACCTCCTGTGACAGTTGGCAGCTTCCTTGTCCTGTCATGTTTCCTCATCTAAGTGGCCCAGAGTAGTGCTTGCACTAAAGGGGTGATATGTTAAAGGGAGGGAGGGAGGGAGGGAGGAGCTTGTATATTTTAAATATTAGTATTCTTGTGATACTGCATTAAGGCATTACATGATGAGAAACCATTGTCATATATATTAAAGAAACAGTCAAATTCTGAACCAGTTTGATGTTTCCCAGACCTGTAATCTGAATCAGGACTACTTACTAAAATTATTTGGCAGAAATATGACTGTTACGTGACTTTAACATGCATACTTTCTTTCCCCTCTCTTGCTGAGTTTTTGGGGTTAGTTAGACACAAATTCTCTACAAAGATGTCACACTGTCAAACATAGCAAGTAATCCATGTCTGTCCCATCTTGTCTATTGTTTTCATTTGTGCTTCTGTGGCAATTGAGCTTATATATCACTTACATGGCATGGACAATTAATACCTCTGTATTAATTGACACTAATACATTGACCTTGGGTTCTAAGGCAGTAAATACCTTTCATTCCTTTTCTCACATGCTCAAGCAAAATTATCATATTCGTTTTTAATTTTTTCCCCATATGCCAAAAAAAGAAAAATCAAACCCAGATTAAGAGTAGCATAATAATAACAGTAATCCTAGATCTACAGATCTGAAAGGAACCATATGAATCATTGAGTTCAACCCCTGTCAAGGAGACGCACATAAGATCAAACAAAATGGGAATCCCAAATCAAAGGTTTAAAAAAGGGACAGAGGAATAAGCATGTTTTAAAAGATCCAAAACACATCAGAACAGTTCATTTTTGTCTATTCTTTTTATTTTTTATTTTTATTTTTAATGAAAGCCTGTCTATTGCATATATGAATGTCACATCCATCACCATCCTGTACCTCTGGGTACAGTGACCACCTCCCCAGTCTGGGGGGTGTCACACTCCGGCCTGTGGACAGGGCCAGGAATCTGGGCATGGTACATTCAGCCCTATTCCTTGAAGCTCAGGTGATGGCTGTTACGAGGACTACGTTTTTCCATCTCCGCCGGATCACCCATATTCACCCGTACCTGGATGACGCCTCCCTGAGAGCAGTCATGCAGGCCCTTGTGATCTCGAGGATTGATTACTGCAACGCTTTCTACGTGGGGCTGCCCTTGACCCTTACCCGGAGGCTCCAACGGGTGCAGAATGCGGCGGCCAGACTGGTGGTGGGTGCTCGTAAATACGATCATATAACCCCCATTTTGGCCCGCCTGCATTGGCTGCTCGTGGCTCTCCGGATAAGGTTCAAGGTCCTGGTTTTGGTTTACAAAACCCTCCACGGCTTGGGTCCTGAATACCTGTCGGAGCGTATCTCCCAGAGGTCAACTGAGGCCCGGCCCACTCAAATGTCGCAGGCACTCTCACTCTGAGTGGCCACTCCCAGGGAGGCACGGAAATTGGTTACCCGGAACCACACCTTCTCTGTGGTTGGCCCCTCGCTTAGGAACCATCTCCCAAGTGAGTTGCGCCTTGCACAGTCCCTGCCCGCCTTCAAAAAAGCACTTAAAACCTTGCTTTACCAGGAGGCATTTGGCGACCTTTAATTTAATTTAATTTAATTTATTTAGTTTAATTTAATTTTTTTCCTTTCCCCTCTTTTCCTTTTCTGATGCCGCTTGCCGATAATTCTCTCCTGTTATTGAATTGTCTCCTCCTCTCCTCCTTTTCCCCTCTTTTAATTTTATTTTAGATTTTTGTGGTTGTTACTTGTGTTTTATTTGTTTTTTAACGCATATTGTTTGCTGCCCGGAGTTCCCTGGGGAAGACAGGCGGTACAAAAATAAAATAAAATAAAATAAAATAAAATAAATAAATAAATAAATAATCCTCAAAGCTTCTTAGGCATGGCAAAGTAGCATTGTTTGCTGTTCTACATTTCTCCACGCAAGAGGTATTATGTGTGGTAGGAAGCCAAATTAAACATGTTCCTGGCTGCAAGGACATGACTTCATCTGGGTTGTCTTGGTTGGTGTTTTGGTAATGTATAGATCTAATCCCAGCCTTGGGAGCAACATAACTAAAAAGAAAAGCCAATGGGAATCATAGAATCATAGAGTTGGAAGAGACCTCAAGGGCCATCCAGTCCAACCCCCTGCCATGCAGGAACCCCCATCACAGTATTTCTGACAGATGGCCATCCAGCCTCTGCTTAAAAACCTCCAAAGAAGGGGACTCCACCACCCTTTGTGGCAACATATTCCACTGCCGAACAGCTCTAACTGTCATGAAGTTCTCCCGGGTGTTCAAATGGAATCTCTTTTCCTGTAGTTTGAAACCATTTCCCTGAGTCCTAGTCTCTGAAGCCATGGAAAACAAACCTGTTCCCTCTTTGATATGACATCCTTTCAAATATTTAAACATAGCTATCATATCCCCCCTCAGCCTTCTTTTTGAAAGGCTAAACATTCCCAGCTCCCTAAGCCGTCCTCATATGACATTTCTTCCAGACCTTCAACCATCCTGATCGCCCTCCTCTGTACCCTTGAGGTTGTCAAGATCCTTTTTAAATTGAGGCACACAGAACTGGACACAGTACTCCAGGTGGGGTCTGACCAGAGCAGAATAGAGTGGTACTATCACTTCCCTAGATCTAGACACTATGCTTCTGTTGATGCAACCAAGAATCACATTGGCTTTCCTAGCCGCCGCATCACACTGCTGACTCATATTCAGTTTGTGGTCCACCAAGACTCCC
This sequence comes from Phrynocephalus versicolor, assembly GCA_023846285.1. Lineage (NCBI taxonomy): Eukaryota > Metazoa > Chordata > Lepidosauria > Squamata > Agamidae > Phrynocephalus > Phrynocephalus versicolor. The sequence goes on along the minus strand of JAHTLZ010000240.1, from coordinate 12,476,805 downwards.
AGATCCCTTTCAGAGGTACTATTTTCCAGCCAGGTATCTCCCATCCTATATCTTAGCAATTCATTCTTTTTACCTAGATGCAGCACCCTACATTTCCCTGTGTTGAAATCCATTCCGTTAGCTTTGGCCCAACACTCTAATCTGTCAAGGTCATTTTGGAAACAGCTGTGAAATACAGGGCACAGGGTATTGCTATATGCCCTGTCGAACCATTAACCCACCTAGCTGCTCACACAGCACTGTTTACAGTACACTTATTGGCAGATGATTTTCAGGGTTTCACTTCAAAATGCTTATTAGTTATTGGATTTATATACCGCACCATCTAGCAACAAGTGAGTCCTACCTAAGGATGACTGGGGCAGTCAACCTACAAAGAATTCTGCCATTAAAACTGGACATGTCTTGTTGATCTTCAGTCTTATGAGGATCGTGTTAAACATTAATGAGATCACATATTATTCCTATATATAGGCATAATATGTAAGCATTTTTTTTTTGCTTTCTTGAAGAGTCAGCTTTTAACTAGCACATACGGTGTGCTTTGGCGTCAATATGTACATATGATATATTTTAAAGTTGTATACAGTACATTTGTAAATACTGTACTTAAAACAAATACCATACCAACTAGTAAAAATGATATGGCATTTGTTTCCAGTATTTAAGGAATATTATTTTTATTGTACAACTACAGTAATAATTTCCTATAGCTTTTGGCATTATAGCTATATATTTATTTCTATTTCCATTTCCCCATGACAACAGAGACAATATTCTGTGAAACATCCCCAACACTGTTGAGAAATAGGACTTAGGCAATATTTTTCCTCACTGGGTAGTATTGCCTATCTTCAGTGCCTCCATGATTAAATTGCAGTGGTGAAACTGCAGTATTGAATGTATTATGGAACTCATAAAACTTCTAGTTCCCTGAGTTCTTTCCCCTGTAAAGATGCCTGTCACAGAGTCTGGCAAAACGTCAGGAAGAAAAACTTCCAGAACGTGGCCAAACAGCCCAAAAAACTCACAGCAGCTATGCAGTATTGAAGATTCTATGCCAAATTTGAGTTCCATCCCAGCAGAATCAGGCAGCTAGGTCAAGTTTGAACTCAGTCTTCCATCTGTCCAAGGTCCGTAAATTGAGTACCCAGCTTGCTGGTGGAGGCAATGTTTACCCTGCATAATTAAATTTTCAATTGCCCAGAGAGTGCTTTGAGCATTCTGGGACAATATATATCAGTTCACTGGGCTTGGGCCTAACGTATCACCAAAGCTTCCTAGAAGACATCTACAGTTCCACAACATCAAGAGCTTCATCTCTGAATTAGCTGGTCTTGGCAAGCTTATCACAGAACTTGAAAAGCAGATTTGTTCTGTATCGGTGGTTTCTTGATGTAGACAGAGGTTGGAAAACGTGCTTTCTGAACAACAACTTTGGGAACTGAATGGACGTCTCTAAGGTCAGCTGCGAGATTCAGGCAGCCCCAATCAAAAAAGTAACATTCACAAATTGTTCCTTTAGAAGTTTTGAAACACATTCAAGGAGAAAGGTGAGGTAAAAATATTTTTAATAAATAAATAAATTGTGTGCAGTCAAAAGAATTTTGCTTCCTTAATTAATGAGCTGTTGATTATATTTGGTGCTGCAGGAGTAGCATAAATCAGTATAACTTATTGTTGCAATACCAGCCTTTCAGCTAGCAGGGCCAATGTGCCAAGCTCCTGGCCTAAATGTGTTGACATTCACATGGTGACACCATGGCTATATACACATAAACACAGATAAAAGTTGGCTTTGAAAAAAAATCAGAACACATTTTTCTTTTTACATCACCTATACAGGATGTCTCATTGGGAACCAATGAGATTATTCATATTAAATAAACAAGGCTTGAAAACTGTTAACGTCTTTTTATGATACAGGAGTTCCAGATGGTTAATTTGAATGTTTCCTGTCATCACTGAGACTTTATAAACAATGAACCCTTCCTCCGTTTTATTGTGTACACTTGATTGTGTTTATTTTGAAAGCAGTCTTTCTTTTCCTCTATATTAATCTGCAACAGCTAGAGATAGATTGCCTTGACTAATTTGTTTTGGTTACAAAACAGTAATTTGATGACTTGCTCTTGCTTGTATCCTTTGGAAACAGGTCATAAATAATATACTGTAATGCTGACAAATGCAGTACAGTACTTTCCTTTTCCAAAGAGTTCTCATTAGAAACATGAATTGTTATAGGCATTTGTTTCCAGTTCAGCATATCAGATAGTAGTGTTCACTCTTGTCTTGGCTGCGGGATGAGCAGATGAAGGTACAAGAGAGAGATGTACTGTATACTATAGGCATTTGAGCTCAGTCTTGCAGAATCCTTTTTAGGTGTCTTGGACATATGATGTGGAAGGAGACCACACAACAGAATATCACATCATGTCCAGGCAGGATTGTAAAAGAGTAGCAGTATTGACTCCTAAACAGCAAAATCTCTTCCAATAAGGACACTATCAATAATAGAACGGGTCCAACTGCTTTGTCCCCACAATCCACTAATAGTAGGTCGGTTCCTCACTAGTACAAATCTCTGTCTATATATAGGAATACAGTGGACCCTCGTATAACAAATGGTTTGTATAACATAAAATCTGTACAACATAAACAATTCTGGAGATAGGGAAAATTTGCTTAACAGAATCATCTATGGGATGAATCCGTACAACATAAAAATGGTCGTGATTAGGGATTACTCTGTTTTCAATGCATTCCTATTGGAAATTTGCATAAAGGAAATTTTGCTTAAAATAATTTCATCGGGAACAAATTAATTCCTTTATACAAGGTACCACTTGTACACTTTACTTTCTAGTTTATAGATACTGTATAACTATATAATCCAATGAATATGAATTTATGCATGTTTTAAAAACAGGCTTTGTAATGTTTTGACATTAAATGTGGTTGGGTTAAGGTCTGTCGGGTACAAAGTTGATATAAAATTGGATTGTCTTTTACATGTTATAGGTGCTATTGATCTTTTCAAAAGAAGACAAACAGAGCGATGGATTTTGGTGGGCTTGTGATAGAGCTGGATATCGTTGCAATTTAGCTCGGACCCCAGAATCAGCACTAGAATGCTTCCTTGACAAACACCATGAAATAATTGTCATAGACCACAGGAACTCCAGATACCTTGATGCGGAAGCCGTATGTAGGTAATTAATTATCCATGTGTTTCATTTCATACGCAGGATGCAGCACAGAAAAATTACTGGGCAAAGTTACAATGTCTATCTTACTGTTAACTGGAGTGTGAACAAGTTACTTCTTTGGGCTAGAACTCCCAAAATCTCCTAATTAGATGGCAGATTCTATTAATTGTAGTCCAAAATAATAACTTGCCCATATGCTGCTTAGAGATAGATCTATCTGGAAAAATGGACCTTGTTAAAGTGAAGTTAAAAGTGTCACACATATTGTGGTTTTATTTTTCATACAAAACAAGCCTCTGTATTCCAAAATGTGGTTTTATGTGTGCTCTGGGGTGTGTGAGAGGTTTTTTTTTTAATGAATGAGCATTTAGATGTGTCAGCCCAGACTTATAGCCTGGTGGTGGTTTCTTTGATGGAAAATACATTAATTGGCTTGTGACTATAAGATTAAAAGGCATTAAAGGGTTTGAAAACTAAGAGATGATTCTCTACAAATTAAAATGAGTATTTTTCTTTGGTTGTAAGAGTAAAAAAGGTTATAAATGGCTGAACAAAGACCGAGCTTTTCAATTTCGTTGTTCTGCACAGGACAATGGCAATAAAGATCTATCTATCTATCTATCTATCTATCTATCTATCTATCTATCTATCTATCTATCTATCTATCTATCTATCTATCTATCTATCTATCTATCTATCTATCTATCTGTCTGTCTGTCTGTCTGTCTGTCTGTCTGTCTGTCTATCTATCTATCTATCTATCTATCTATCTATCTATCTATCTATCTATCTATCTTAGCTAGTACAGTATAGCACTTAGCTAGTATAGGGTCCACCTTAATCTACTTGTAAAGACATTTGTAGATATGATATTTTTAAATAGGTAGCCATGTTAGTACATTTTATCATGTATGACAAACAAACAAATCAGTTTTGTCACCTTACCATGTGGCATGTTTATTTCAGCATTGGCATTCCTGAATTTCAGTGTACGCCTACATTAGCAACAGGAAACAAACAAATGTGGGCCACCTGGGGGTGTTCAGGCCTGAATAGAACAATCCAACCAGATTGATTATGCAAATGGAACTGACTCCTATCTATATCCTGAAGTGTCTTAATAAATGACCTACTTGAGAATATTGTCAAATTAGTCACTTCCTCTGCTTGGATGAGGGCAGAGGAAGTGAAACTTTTTTTGTTATTGTATATAGACTATTGCTGACACACTGCATCTGTTGCAAAACATTGTTTAAAATCTTTTTTTTTTTTTGCCTTTTCTTAAAAGGCCAAAAACACTGCTGTGGATTTGACTGCAGGCATTTTCTCAACCAGCCTGTTAAGGCAAGGCAAAAAAAAATATTTTTATATAACTTATGTAGTACATCAAGACTGAACTCAAGGCTATTTTTTCCTTCATGGAATTAATCCATTTCATAGTTGGTCTCCCTCTTTTCCTGCTATATTCAACTTTTTCTAGCTTTATTGTCTCTTTCCCAAGAATCCTGCCTGCTCATGAGGTCATCAAACTATGACAGCCTCAGTTTTGTTATTTCCCCTCCGGAAATAGTCTGTAGACCCGCTACAGAATGCCATAACGTCATTTATTTTTCCTCTGCCATAATTCGGACTGTTGAAGGGATAGTATTTTGTTTTGGAAAGCGTGTTCCGTCTTCAACAAGAATTACAGATGTAGAGAAAACAAGCTGGTTGTTTATGCAGTTCTCCTGCTGACATTCAGAAACCTACTTATCTGTTAGGTTATGTTATCTAGTTTATTAATTTCTATTGTTGCAAATTGTTTCACCAGATATGACATGGAATGTCCTAATTTCAGGTCAATCCGTGCTACAAAGCCTGCTGAATATACTGTAATATTAGCAGTCATTCCACAGATGTAAGTATTTTTTAAAACACATATACACATTGGCTGATTTCTTTAAACAGAATAATATTGAGCATTATTATCATGGGCCATGTAGTCAGTTCTGCATTATGGCAACTATTTTTTTCAGAGTTTTCTAGGTAGGGAGTATACAAAAGTGGTTCATCATTGCCTTCTTCTGGGAATACCCTGGGACTGTGCAGCTTTCCCAAGGCCACCCAGGCTGGCTGTACTCACAGGAGACACAGTGGGGAATTGAACTCACGACATCTCTTTCAACAGCCAGATACCTAAAAAACTGAGCTATTCAGGCAGCTTCTTAGATTTTTAGCTTAGTCTTAATGGTAAGATAAAACTGCTATTTCATCAATGAGTTTCCATTACAAAGTGGATTTTTTAATGCAGACTAATCTTTAATTGTTTTATAAATTACTCAAATAGAGTTAAAGATCTTCATAATGACTGGAATCCCATTGAGAATGGAGGTATTTGCTAACACTCACTGACTGAAATCTGGTTGTTTATTGTAATTAATTGCACTAGAGTAGGCCCATTAAATGAGTGGGAATTTGGTGAGTCAATACTTCCGTAATTTCCATTTATTCAAGTAACCCTACTCCACTTGTGGTTCACCTTAATGTAGTAAATTGCACATAGAAAATGCCAATTTGAATCAATGGAATTTATGGAAGAATTGACTCACCAAATTCCCATTTATTCAGTGTGCCTACGCTGGTGCAATCTGTTACAGTACCTAACATGATTTAAGCCACAGAGTCTTGCTTCACAGGTATGTAAAACCAAAAGTATGCTCCAATGTCTTAACTACAAGCAATTTTCTGCTGAAAATTACACCAAAGCCATTACTCACTGTATTAACTAACACATTTCTAGCCAACGTGCATTTAGAGAGTGAAGTCATCTGTAGAGAGTGAATAGAAAGTACCGTAGGTAATAAAGCCTTTTCCACTGATTTTGTCATTGGCAAACCACTCCAGTATTCCTGCCAAGAAACTCCATGGACATGGGGTCACCAAGAGTTAGTCATGACTGTAACAACACAACACACACACACACACACACACACACACATGTATTTTAAAAACGATCGTTGTTGGAAGTTTTTCGGGCTGTTTGGCCGTGTTCTGGAAGTTTTTCTTCCTGACGTTTCACCAGACTCTGTGGCTGGCATCTTCAGAGGGCAAGTTGCTCAGGGAACTAGGAGTTCTCTTTGTGCTCTGGGGTACACAGAGTGATTGAGACACAGAGTCTGGTGAAACGTCATGAAGAAAAACTTCCAGAACGTGGCCAAACAGCCTGAAAAAACAGCTATCAGATCCTAGCCGTGAAAGCCTTCAAGAATACATATGTTAAAAATGCATTCTTTTCACTTTTATGTTATAGATGCTGCACCCATAGTCAAAATTTCCCAGCACATAGGACATTGTTGCCTGGTCTGATACTGTACCTTTCAAATATAGTGGTTTATTGGATTATGACTTCCATTATCCAGCCAGTATGTCATTGAAAAGGGGTTTGCGGCACTGTTACACTGAGACCAAAGACAGATGGTGACTTATTATACAGCAAAGGTCCTGGACATGTATGTAACCATTGTACACCAGGCTAGATTTTTCAGTCTTTCCAAGCTCATACATTTTGGGGGGGACCTGGGGAGTCTCCATCTGGAGAAGTGATACTAGCAACTGCATCTTTTTTTGCTTTATTTTTCTATAATTCATAAGTAAGGTGTGGCTTCTGTTTGTTTTTGGTAATAATTTGCCAGCATCCATGGTTTTCCTCATATTTAGAGAACTCGAGATTATTATTTTTAAAATCAAAATCAAAGAAATTGAAATGTGCAGATTCATCTGTGTAGTTCCTAATTCTTGAAAGCAGGTTGAACCAATGTGTACTGAATTATTTTAATGCTGAGTTAGGATTTCCACCTCTTTTTTAATCCCCAAGATACTTCACATCTGTAACACTTATGTGTCAGGCCAGTAGTACATGGTCCAGGGTGGGAAAGTTTTACCTGTTGAAATTAGTTGATGCAGATGGAGCAGAATTTCATTTCGGTTCCTTTTTGAAGAATTCACTTTCACAAAATTCCTCATTTTGGGAATGGGAAGAACTTAAGGTTTCAAAATGTTGGCTTGTGACGAAGTGAAACAGGCTGATGCCCCAGTATCTCTCTTGCACTGACATACCAGAATTTGATGGTTCTTTCAAGTGATATTGCATTCCTCATTTTCATAGATCTCCCAGTGAAGAAGAAGCTTCTGTTCTCCCCCTTCTCCATGCAGGTTTCAACAGGGTATGTACGTGTTTTTCTAAGCTGTTCTCTGTATGATCTAAAATTGATTTATTGGCCTTCAGGTATATAATCAACACATTTGTGGCATGTTCAGTTGCAAGACATTGCCTGATGCTCTCTCTCTCTCTCTCTCTCTCTCTCTCTCTCTCTCTGTGTGTGTGTGTGTGTGTGTGTGTGTGTGTGTGTGTGTGTGTGTGTGTGTGTGTGTGTGTTCAAAATGCCATCAGTACTAAGCAGAGAAGGTGTGGAAAAGCTATTGCAAATGACTGAGGATTAGTTTATCAGGAAGTGGCCCTTGAAAATACCTTTTTGCACATCTGGGAATGATTTCATGTGACAAATGCAAAGGAAAGGCGGCCAGCAGAGCCGAGCAGAAAGGCCACCTTCATGTCCTTCTCCCCCTACTCGCTTTGCAGGTGTCACGACTGCTCTTCTACTCCACATTTAAGGAATAGAATATTGTTACATAGTCAACATCTATACTAAATTAACTCATGCTAACCATCTCTAATTGTCTGGATCTCTGTGGTTGTTGGTGCAGGTGGGAAGGGGACTGTAGAACTAGCTTCACCCTGCCTCCAGGATCCTTTTGTGGACACTAACTCTAAAGTAGAGCTTGAAAAGTTACTTTAAAGAAACAATTCATTCCCATTTAAACCTTGTAACTTTGAAGAAATAATTTGTCAGCACTTATCACATTGATTTTAAGGGCAATTTTAGGGGCAATCTTTTAAGGGGCAACAAGCTTATTGACTTGTTGCTTTTTCATCAGTTTTCATCACTTTTTTTTTTTGAGAATGCTCTAGTATGATTGGTAGAAGAAGGGCATAAAACTTGGGGTGGAAATACTTTCAAAACAATTCTAACAAAGTAATTTATGAAAGTAACCTAACAGTTGACACATGTTAGCAATAAAGTGGTGCCCTGCTGTCTTGTCATTGTTACTTTTTGTAATGTAGTGGGTTCAACAGGAAAAATGCCAGCTCCAGGTACTATAAAACAGCAGTGTATTCCAACATAATAAGACTTATCCTCAGAAGAGGAGCAAAAAAAAATCCTAACAAACCCACCCTAAATACACTTGGAGACAAACATTCACTTCCAGCCAATCTTCCTCCCATTTTCCTATTAAAGGGAACTTCACCAATTAGGGGGACTAAATAACCCATAACTCTGTTTTACCTGAGCCAAGGCACAACACTTTTGGAAACATAACTTGATTGTGCCCTTGTTATCAGAAGAAACAACCAATTGGTTCTAAGCTGTAGTAAAATGGCACTTTAGTTTGGGAATTAGGTCCACATCCATTAGTATCTGTCTGGGCCTCATGAAAAAAAAAGCCCTGCTCACAATTGAGACCTGTGTTTTCAGAACATCCTCTTGTGTTTAAACTGCTGCTATTTGGCACATGATGCAAATAATCGAAACAATTGGTTTCTGCTCTGTATCTTTGAAATGTGATCTTTGTTCAGTTCAACCCTACCTGCTATTCTAAGAAAATTTCAACTAACTCTTCCATTACCATTTAACTTCCCCAATATCTGGACAGTCCTCTAACATCTCATCTCATTTTTTCTACTGATTTTAATGTTGTTTCCCACACCGGAGAACCTTAAGCTGTAGTTATTTCAAACCCAGGATCAAACTGATGTTTGTTCACTTATCATAGTTATCATAGCTATCCCAGTGTTGACTGAAGACATAATTTAATGCCACGAAAATGAGCCAAAAAGGGCCATATCATGTCTCAGACATTTATTTATCTGCTCTCTTTACTTCCCTGTGTTGTCAGGAAGAGGAGTTTGGAAGCTGCCACATATTAATGTTAGTTGGTCCCTTTGCCATCTGGAAATGCATATTGGTCTAATCTTAAATTTGGTTAGTTTAAACAAGCCAGGCTCAAAAACTGTGGCTTGAAGATGGCCTGTGATATTCTTCAGAGCAGCAGTTTAATTACAAGTACTGTATATACTTGAATATAAGTCTAGTTTTTCAGCCCTTATTTCGGGCTGAAAAAGGGGGCTCTCAACTTATATTTGGGTCAATACTTTTAGCCACTGAAGCAAGTACTTGGGTCGGTGGCTAAAAGTCATTTTAAACATTGTGTGCCACGTCTCCTGACCCCCCCCAAAGTTGTGGGGGAGTGGCGTGCAATGTTTAAAATGACTTTTAGCCACCGAGGCAAGTGCTTGGGTCAGTGGCTAAAAGTCATTTTAAACATCGCGCGCTGCTCCCTGCGCTCACAAAGGAGGAGCTGCCAGGCCCTGCTGCATTTCCCACCCTAGACTTATACTTGAGTCAATAAGTTTCCCCAGTTTTGGGGGGTTAAATTAGGGCCCTCGACTTATACTTGGGTCGACTTATACTCGAGTAGATATGGTATATTTGCATGACTTTTATTTTAAGGACTGGATATACCCATGGTTCAGTGCAGTCTTCTGTAGTCTGGATAAGCAGACTCTTCTGCTGCAGATGATCTCATACCAGCCTGCATGACTTGTAAGAACAATTGTAGAGTTAGAACTGGCTGCACTGTTATCAACGATGACTGTGATTCTGATGTTATGCAGTGGAATGCAGTGGTTGGTGCAGTGGAATTTGCAGTGAATCCTTTTCTAGCCAGTCTGCATTTCTTGGGGTGGTTATATAGTGGTTGTTACAAGTACATAAAGACTATTAAACTTTGATAACCAATCATATTTGTATGGACCGCTATAACAATTTCAGCAGAATAAACTCTCCCCGGTGGTTCCTGATTGGTTAAAAAAAACTGATCTAAACCATGGTATTTTTCACTATAGTCACACTCCAAGTCTTGAAGTGCAAAAAAAGGTTTTTGTTTTTCTTTATCTTTGGATTTTTATACCTCTTTAAGACCATTCTAATTCTCAACTGTTATGTGATTAATATTAAATTATTCCAATTGGCTTCTCAGGGGAGAAAGATAGAGGGAGGGAGTGTGCAATGAGTAAGCTAAAAAAGGATAAAATTTACATGATGGAAATAGAGCACAAATCACATGTCACATATTTACTTGTTTTCTATTGCAATTATATCCACCTTCTTAGGGATTTAGGATGGGGTACATCATCACAAAAGCCATGCAAAGTAGCTCAGGCTTAATAAATAAGACAGAGTACAACTGGCCCAATCGCTGAGTCAGAATTTGAATCTGGGTCTCCTTAGTCCTAACGTTAGACTCCTCCGTTTGTTTCTCTAGCCACTTTTAAACTGCACTGGCTATGATGGTCATAATTAAAGGGCGTTAACATACTCTTAAAAGATGAAACCCAAGAAATACTGAGCATCAGTACATGGGGAAAAATATTTTTTTAAAAAATTCAAAACCCCATAAGGCTTGAATTAGGGCAATTAAATCACATGTTTTCAGAGGAGCAGGGAAAGGAGAAAACGGCATGGTATGTAGTTAGCGTTGTTTTTCTTTTAGCAGGAGCCTTTGAAGTCTTTTAAAAGGTTTGTTTGCCGACCTCAGAGCCGTTTGTTGTTGTGCAGGGCAAGTAACACCAGAAAACATCCTCTGCTGAGATCAGCATCAAAGCCTGTGTTTGCTCTTAGAAGAGGATTTCATTTTTCAGATCTCCAGTGAGCAGGCAATAAATATATCAGTGCAATTTACAGTTTCACTAATGGAAACAGAATGGGATCTAGTGGATATCAAGCTTATTTTGGCTCCTGTGCGGTATAAATTATTTTCATCCTCATTTCCATGCTTGTACTCGGCAAATGTTAGTGGACTTTCAAGTGCTTTAAGAACATAAGAAGAGCCATGCTGGATCAGGCCAATGGCCCATCTAGTCCAGCTTCCTGTATCTCACAGTGGCCCCACCCAATGTATTTGGGAGCGCATGAGACTAGATATCTGTCTCCTGATACCACTCCCCTGCATCTGGCCCTTGAAGTACCCTGGTTTCTCCATCGTGGTTTGTAACCTGTGATGGACTTTTCCTCCAGGAATCTGGAAAATCCCCTTTTGAAGGCATCCAGGCCAGATGCCACCACCACCTCTTCTGTTTTTTTTAACAACACACTGGGTAAAAAAAAAAATATTTTCCTTTGTCTGTTCTTACTCTCCCAAATCTCAATTTGAGTGGATGTCCCCTACTTCTGGTATTTTGTGAGAGGGAGAAGAACATCCCTCTATCCGCTTTACTCATACCTTGCATTATTTTGTACGTCTCAATCATATTCCCCCCTCAGCCGCCTTTTTTCCAAACTAGAGAGCCCCACCTTGAACATTGGCTGCGTTGCTTCAACTGTGTGCCTGAGACTGGGGCAAAAAAAGGGTGAGCATTTTATCCTTGTGGTCCTGGGAAAGAACATTAAACATAATGGAAAAATTGGTGTCCCTCTATTCTCATGCATTTGCGAAATGTATACAATTAGGAAATTGCACAGTATACCACACATAATTTTACAAAGGACAATTATTCAACCCAATGATGCTCATTTAAACATGACACAATAAAAAAATACAAAGGATTACTGAGGGTTATCAAAAAAGTAATATGAATTGGAAGCATTAGAAACAGACATTACTGTGCATGCTTTATTTACCTCAGTTGATCATGCAGGCATGTCCAAACTTCGGCCCTTCAGATGTTTTGGACTGCAACTTCCACAGTTCTTTGTCATTGGCAATCTAAGCTTAGAATTCTGGGAGTTGTGGTCCAAAACATCAGGAGGGCCGAAGTTTGGACATGCCCACATGAGACTTTGTTTCTGAATTAATTCTGAGCTTCATGGCACAGTTTTTAAACTGCTCATGACCCAGGGTTCAATCCCAGGTAGATGGCTCAAGGTTCAATCAGCTTTCCACCTCTCAGAGATCAGTGAAATGAGTGCCCAGCTTGCAGGGGTGAATGGGAAGTGTGTAACCTACATAATTAACTTGTCAACTGCCCAGAGAGTCCTTTGGAAATGAGGAAGGGCCATATAGAAGCAGGACATTTTCTGAGAGTTTGTCTTGCTGAAATTGCTATAGTGCTCCACATAGATATGATTAATTATCTAAGTTCAGGAGTCCACATCACACTTCCCAAGGGCACAACTGTCAGTGGAATCACAGCTCCATCCTATTAATACCATCCCTCTTTCCACCTTCTTCCCTGCCTGTAACCTTTGTCCCTCTGGTTTCTCTATTAAAGCTATCCTCTTTGATGTCTCCTCTCTTAGGTCACTCAGTCCTCCCTTCCCTTCTTGTTTTCCATGTTCATGGGTTGTGCAGGGGTCCAGACTGACCAGCACAAAAGTGTCTAAGATGACAAACAAAGGGCACATGCCCACAAATTGCACAGATTTGCATGGAACAATGAAATTGTGGGTGCCTCATGAGCAGATTCCAGAATGGACTGAATAGGAGCAAAGCAGAACAAAAATAATACACCTGGAGGGAAAATGGCATCTTTTCCATTAGAAGCAGCACAGGAGCATTGTTTTGCAAAACCAGAGACATGGCCGACTGCCTCTGATTTTGGTTGGTTTGTGACATTACAGATTCCTCAGACTATCCTGAACAGCTGTTGTAGCCCAAGTTCTAACCTGCAGGAGCCACCAATAATGACCCCTGAGAAGAAACACCATCCTGTGGATTGGCCACAGAAACCAAACAGGTTAGCACTGCCAGCTCCACCAAGTTTCTCTGTTGGAAGTACTGCGGATTCGCCTGCAGTACATCCAAGCTGGCAGTGGAGGGAATCCCTTGGTTTCTAGGCTGGATGCCCAAGGGAGCAGAAAGAGATTCCACAGCCCCCTTATGTAATTCTTCCAAGCTCTAATGGGAAGGAGCCTCATCTCCTACATGCCCAGTATGGAAATATAAATCATTGCCTGGGGAGTGAAATATGATTCTTCCCCTCATCCTCATGACAATATTATCCGCCTCCTCTTGGCTAATTATTAATATTGTTTCACTGTTAGTATATTAATAGTATCAATAAAATTACATTGTTTTATTCTTAGTATAACAGTGTTACCAACCCTGTGATTTCCTGGGATGCCAGACAGTGATGGGCCATGGCACACATACAAAGGCCAAGGAGACCAGTACAAGACTAAGATTTCATTTTTATTGCCCATTGAATGCTGTTCTAAAGAATCAGAGAAAGGAATTCCTTAGCTCCATCATTCATCCAAATCGTACATCTTTACCTGGAGACACTTTGCTCAAAGGTTGCCAAGTCTTTTGCCAAAGGGTGAATGTCTGGTCACAGCACCCGACAGGATCCAGGCACAGCCTCTGTCCATCCCCATCTCCTTCCTATAAACAACCTTGATGCTAAGGCAGTACTGTGGCCACTTCCTGCACCCATGTTGGTTCTGCGGCGGAATTCTGCACCCATGTGGCTGTTACCTCTATAACAGTTCACTAGCTTCGCCATCTCATTCTTGCACCCCACACTTCCCTTTTATTTCTGCACAAGCAAGCCCAGCTTATCTCATGGCTCTAGCTTCTCATTTCTGCAAATATTGCAACTCCTTCAGACTCATGTAAAGGTCCTTTGATATCAAATTTATTTGCACCAATCTGCCTCCATTTCATGTACTGTATGTCCCACTGGTTCTTCACCTCTTACATGGCCACGGATGGTAACAACAGCAGTACTGTATCAACAATCTTCAAACCGCCTGATGTATTTGTTTCTGTTGTGTTTATTATTACGGTGTGGACTACTAAAAATGATGATTTGAATTATTATAAGAGAGCTTAATGCACTTGCAATCACAATCATAAGCACAATGTAGTAATTTAACTTGATCAGGAAGTTACAAAAAAGCAATTACAAATACTCCTGTTTTGTTTTTCCAGAGATATTTGGAGAACAGCAGTATCACTGCTTGCTATAATGAGCTGATTCAAATAGAACATGGTGAGGTACGATCACAGTTCAAACTGCGGTATGTAAAATAGTTTGTCTCCTTAATGGGAGTGCCAGACTCATTATGCTTTATTGGGGTGACTGTACTCGGATGCATTTCTCTGTGGAGGTTATGCATTAACCTTCAACCTATGTTCACACTATTGCTTTTGGGAGACCTGAAGCTACAATTAGCTCTATCATTGCCCACATAAGCCCAGTTCCAGGATTCAAGGAATAGGTAAATATGTAGCCAACTTTAATGAATAAAGAATATATAAGAAGTATTGTGTTGGGACTCAACTGTGTTATTACCTCAGTTTGCTGTTTCCTCTTCATATCTCACTTCCAGTCTTTTTATCTCATTTTTCTATTACACTTTCATTTTTCTTAACCAAAATTTATTCACATTTTTTTCTTGAACAAATACAAGCGAGTAAAACTAGACATTGTCTTTATGGATGGACATACAGTACTCAACATTTCTCACTACAAGAATTTGTTAGAATTACTTTTTTTGGACTGCCAGCATGGCTTTTCCAAGCACAATATCCTTATAACAGGAATGAAGAATGAGCAGAATATATAGCCCCTCCTTCATCTATTAATGTCTCTCCAGCTATTTTCATTTGGCCAAGTTCACTTATGGTTATGGGACCTGTTTGAGATCGGAGGCAGAGGAGAGCTGAAATGGCCACAGCAATCATTTGAAGGAATAAATGTCAGCAGAAGGACTGAGATGTTTCCTCCTATTATCTGGTTGAAGTATGTGATTAGATGTTTCAGACATCTTATTCATACATACTTGAATTTCATACTATCACAGTGATGCATTATTTTTCTCAATAGAAGCTTTGATGGAATTATAAACATACAAACTGAGCACAACTTCAAAAATGTCTCCCAGGTGTGTCGCGCAACATTTCTCATAATCACTGGCCGTGGATGAGGAGTGTTATTGTCTTGCACATATGGCAGGCAATAAGTAGGGTATCATTATGCACAATCAGTGTGCATTGTGTCCTTGTCTTTAAAATGTATTGTGTTAGTAGAATCATGTTACGGCTGAAATCCTGCTGCTTAACATAGTAAGTCACAACTAGAGTGGTCCCATTGAATTAATAGGGTTTTGGTGAGTCAACTCCTCTATAAGTTTGTTTGTTTGATTGTTTTTGCATTTCTAGACTGCACCGACTTTCCATCGGGAACTCAGTTTACACAAAAGCCATCAAGCAAGTAACAAAGTCAAATATAACAAATAAAAACTATCAAAACAAAACAGATACACAGCAAATGGCAAAAAATGACGGATAAAAACATGGTACAGGGGAGACAATACTAACAACACAAACATCAGCGATCACCATATGCTTCTTTAAAAAGCAAGGTTTTTAATGCATTTTAAAAGTGTCTGAGGTGCTGAGCTTGGTGAATCTCACCTGGCAGTTTATTCCACATTGCTGGGCTGGCCACCGAGAAAGCCTGATTGTGGATAGAGACCCTACGGGCCTCCCTGGGGGTCGTCACCCAGAGGGAAAGTGCCAGCGATGCTCTGGTGGGCTGGGCCAATGCTGACTTTTGGGAGATTCACTCCGCAAAATATTCAGGTCCCAAGCCATGGAAGGTTTTGTAAACCAAAACCAGTACCTTGAACATTATTCAGGAGGCAACAAGTAACCAATGCAGACGAGCAAAGGTTGGGGTGATGCAGTCATATCTGCCCGCACCCAGCACCAATCTGGCGGCCGCATTCTGCAGCCCCTGCAATCGCCAAACAAGGGTCAAGAGAAGCCCCATGTAAAGAGCATTGCAATAAATCTATCTTCGAGATGACCAGTGCTTCTGCAAGTATCCGTAGAGAGTTCTCATCTAGGTACGGGCAAATCTGGGAGATAAGCCTAAGTTGATAAAAGGTCGACTTGGAAACAGCTGCTACCTGGGACTCCAGATTATTGCCAGGTGGCAGCCAAGTATTGCCAGCAGCCTCTTTTCCACTGATCTAATGATCCTACTCTAGTTGAAATCCACTACACTAAGCAACAGGATGTCATCCTGTGTATCGCAGCTCAACAGTGCATTAGACATTCAAGAAACAAGCATCTGCTTGGAAGATTTTTTTATAGAAAGCCTTGCATTCCCCATCTGCTTACAAGTATTTTAAGTATAGTGTATCGTTCATTCACTAATGTAATCTTGTCCTGTGTGCTTACTTAGGGGCAGTAACAAATTAATAATTTGTTTTTTGCAGAGCTTGCAATTCTGTGTTTACAGCACTAGAGCATTGTCATGAAGCCGTGGAAATTACTAGTGAAGATCACGTCATTCAGGTATGTACAAGGCATGTTTCTTTCTTAACACCTTACCCTGGTGGTAAAGGCGGTGCCTAACTGCTCCATGGCATAACTGCCCCACACGTTCCATTCAACCCCTTGACTTGCCATTGTGCAGCCCAGTGATTTCCCCGATCGTAGCAACAGGGCTTTCTGTCGCTTCAGTGAGTTCCCACTGGGGAAGAAGAGAAACCCTACATGGAATATCGTTTATTAATTAGTTTATTAAATTTATTAACATTTATTTGATTTCAGTGGCCTGTATGCATGGGCTTTCGTTTGATGATTTTCTACAAAAGAAATGTGCGTTCTGGCTTCATGTAGTGTATTTCGTACGTTCAAGCTCTCCTGGGTCACTCACACAGTTCCATTATTTTATCTGCAGTATGTCAATCCAGCCTTTGAGCAGATGATGGGCTATCAAAAAGGAGAGCTTATAGGAAAGGAGCTGACTGAACTTCCAAAAAGCGATAAAAACCGTGCAGATCTACTGGACACAATCAACACATGCATAAAAAGAGGGAAAGTAGGTAACCAACTGAACTCTATTTAAAATGTAATGCTGAACTTCCAAGAGTGTAAAAATCAGTGAATTCATCCTTTTCTCTTTGCTTTTTGATGAATCACAAATAATAAGCAGAAATCCCTCTTAATTTAAGTGTGTTTGGAGAATATGGACCACTAGATCTATGATCCTGTGGTTAAAGGATGTGGGTGATCTTATCTTCTTATCCGAGCATTAACTGTTAAAATATTTTTCTGGTTAAATTGGTGCAAAGAGAACCTGAAGCCCTCCAAATGTTGCTGGATTCCCGTTCCTAGCAGCTTTAATTAAAATGGTCTCTTTTGAAGGGTGATGGGAACTGTAGTTGAGCGACATAAAATTTCCAGTTCTAAACCCCAGTTCTAAGTGTGTGAACATCTATTTCAGAGGCATGATAGGTTTGACTTCCCTTTATTACATTTGTGAGAATGTATATGGCATCCCTGTAGAAAGGCTTTTGTTGTTGTTCACTTTAACCTACATTGGCCTTCCGAGCTGGGGGGTAGTGCCAACAGTCTCATTGGTCACAATCCTAGCTTAACCCTTTTCTGTTGCTACCTCTTAGGGCAGATTTGATGGGCAGCTATATAGGTAGTCAAGCCACCTGTAGACCTAAATGAGCCATCCATCTTTGTTCTTAAATGTGAAGGGCAGTTGCATACAGTATAGGACCCTTTCAGATACTAGGAAACTAGCTTCAGTGGGCAGTCCCTCCATGCTTGAGATCCATGGGGGACCCCAGTGGGAATAGGACATCATTCCCTCCCATAATGGTTAGATCCTGCTGCCCGGTGCTGAATGCTGCTTACATTTGCCAAACATGGGTCCTGCCCCCCACCCCATATAAGGAATCACTCATGCATGGCAGTTCTTTAGATCAGAGCCAGGAAACTTAACAGGTCAAAGTCAGCCATGTCACAACACAGAAAGGTGAATATTCAGGTGGTTTGTTCCCACAAGAGGGATGTATGAATGGCTGTTCCCAGGATCAACCAGAAACAGGAGCAGCTGCATGCTGCACATTTTTAACTGCGACAGAGAAGGTTGTGAGCTACGCTGTGGGTTTCTTTAACTTTCACTTAATTTGTATAGGAATGGCAAGGGGTTTATTATGCACGGAGAAAATCAGGGGACAGTATTCAGCAGCATGTGAAAATAACACCAGTCACTGGCCAAGGAGGGTAAGTATAGACATAATTTATATTAGCATATAAATATATATATGCTATCACATGAGTATATGCTGTATAAATGCACGGACTCCAAATAACCATGGGTATGCATACATATATGTATACACATGTGCACACAAAAACATATTTACATATATAGCCATGCAAGAAGTTAACGTGAACTTAGAATAATTGTGGTCATTTATTTACATGTTGTCAGAATGCTACAGTAGGACCCCTGAATCTAGGACAGATCAGATCTCAAACCCTCACCCTGAAGATCCTGGAAGACTCAGATTATAGTGAACTCTATTCTAATAGCAAACACTATGCATAGCATGTTCTGTGGCTGCCTTTAGTGGGCTGTTCTGATAACTACATCTTTATAAAGGTGTGTTGACAGGCTTTTTCTTTTAATACTTTTAATGTTTTCAACAAATTAGTGTTGTCACCCTGTGTACTATAATTACAGTACAGTACTTGGTAACCATGGATTCCTGTTTTAATCGTGTAGGAAAATCCGACATTTTGTGTCAATCAAGAAACTGTGCTGCACTAAGGATAGCAACAAACAGGTATTGTGTTCTCTTATAGTGAAGGAGGTGCTTTTTTACCTTTGCATTCACAAATGGGCCTTCGTTTGAGCATTTTAAACCCTATTTAATACATCAGAGTCACTTGAACAATTTAACTGGTAATAGGTAACGTAACGTATCAAGCAACAGGATTTATGTTTGTTTCAAAGGTGGATGTCCATACAGTGTCGGCCACATTGGTTCAACTGCAGAAGAGTTGAATGTGTTGAACCCGGTAGAGTAAATGATATTCAAAACATTCTGTGTTGGACCAGATTTTGCTAGTGAAAATTAAGCTTTTTCACATGACAGACAGAATGGGAAAGCTGCTCTGTTTCGTGAGCTAAATGTTTTATAGCTACAGAGTCATAAGTGTGCTGAATGCATATTATATACCATTAATATCATAAACGTTGTCTGTGTGGATGAGGCAGTGGCAGACAGACTTTAAGCGTACAGGTTGTACATCTTTCCCAATAGAACCTCAAGTTCCACCAACTGGACTACGGCGCAAAGCATGAAAGCCATGTTCTGATGCTATATTTTTATTAGGCTAACAAAAAGTCATAACATTCTCTGTGCAAGCTTTTGACAGGAAAAAATGCTCATCATCAGGCATGTTGTTGCAAAAAGTGAGGGGTGAGGGGCTTGATGTTTGAGAGTTGTGGTCTGCGTGCTGGCTCAAGATATAAATGTATTTATTTATTTATTTATTATATTTATTATATTTCTATCCCACCCATCTGGCCAAATGGCCACTCTATAAAGAGAAAAGGAGTAACTCAGGAAGGCAGATATAAAACTGTGGAAGAAGGCACTTCTGTGCATCTGGTCAGCCTAGGGATTTGTTTTCAGTCACAGAACTAGACCTCGACTAAAAATTCTTCCACATACAGATCTAATCATATTTCCTTCTAAGGCCCTGTGGTTTCAGCATCCTTTTGGGGATGGGCAAAAAGCTTTGTTTGTTAAATGATTGGAAACACATGTTCATCTACTGCGTATCGCCCAGGTATCTACCAGTAAATCCTGATCTATGAGGCTTGATTAAAAAGTAATGTCTCCATGGCTGTAACTTCTTTTTTATTTGTTAACTGATTTACAAAATTCTTTTTGTACCTGAGAGCTACATTTTTCCTCTATGTAATGCGCTATTCACTTTTCGACATAGTCTCCATCCCTTCCCACGCACTTGCGCCAATGCATGACTAGTCGAGCAAACCCGTTGGAGAAGAATTCCAGTGGTGGTGGTTGACACCAGGATTGAATGGCAGCTTTCACTTTGTCGTCAGAATGAAAGTGATGTCCCTTAAGGTGCTTTTTCATCTTTGGGAAGAGGTGAAAGTCGCAAGGTTGCAAGGTCGGGGCTTTACGGCGGGCGCGGTAGAACCTCCTTGAACTGCAGGCACTGCAATGCCTCTTGTGTTTCGGCGACTCGTGTGTGGGCAGGCGTTGTTGTGATGCAGAACATGGTCCAAATCCTTCCAGATGTGGGGCAACCATACACAGAGCTTCTCCAATGTTTTCACGTAGCATTGAGAGTTTATCATGGTTCCCTCTTCTTCCAAGAAGTCAATGAGCATGGCACCTTGGAAATGGAGGCATTACTTTTCAATCAAACCTTGTATTTTCTGCCTGTCCCTCTGTTAAGGTTTAGAAAATCATGTCTTCCCCTCCTCCCTCTTTTTTTTTATGTGCATCAGAATTACAAGATCCATCATGACGGAAAATGTATGGGCGACCAGTTTCAGTCAGGTTGGAAAATTATCTTTCTTCATACAGCACCATTTGAGGATATAAAAACCAGCTGTCACTCTTAAGGATGTGTGATACATCAAAACCATTCCATGGAGGCAAGTGAGAAACTCTTAGATGTGGCAGTAGCTCTGCCAGTTATGCGACGTTTGAAATCAATTTGTGACGTGGATCATGCCTAGGACACTTTTTACTTGGCATGCTGCTGTATGTTGCCATGGAGAAGACTTTCTTGATTGCCTCCATAATGAATGAAGAGGCACTCAAGACTTTGCAAGCAAGTGGCCATGCCCTCCTTGAAGATTGTAAAAGAGAAGAAGGCTCATAGCATGGAAATTGAAGGCTCATCAGGCTCATGGCAGACAGAGAGGCTTGTGGTTTCAGCAGAAAGTAGCCTCACCCCAGAAGTTTAGGGCAGTTTACCTGATTGTGGTCCCGTTGTATTCATAGGCTTGGTATGATAGTGTGGAGGTTTCAGGACTACCCTGTTGCCTACATTTCAGAAAGAAGAGCAGTTACATAAATTTATCTCCCAACTCCGGGTGGTTTTCCACCACGCCAAGAGCGGTGTGACCCATCTTACCACCAGTGTAAGGATGGGCACTCAACAGGAAATCTGTTGGAGTGGGCTGGACAATGGTTAGGTGATTAGGTCTCCATGTTTAGGCAATAGTATATTGGCCTTTATCAGCAATGAAATGCAAGTTCCAATTTGCATTTATAACAGAGGGAGAACTATGGCTCTGAAATAAATGTTGACCATTAAAAAATAATTTCTGTACCATTTATAGAATCTCACATCTTCAGAGGCAAGAACAGGAGGAAAGAGTCCAGTGATGTCAAATCAATAACTTCTCGAAGCAGCGATGGTAAGAAAAACAATTGCCAGCAGTCTTTCTTATTACTGTTGAAGGCTTGAGAGAGTGGCATTTTTTTATTTGTCTTCCCAGTTTTATTGCAGGGCTTGCAATGAGGGTTTCATTGCAGCCAGATTCCAAGTGTTGTCCTTGTTGAGGAAGACAAAAGCAACATTTTGAATAAATGGAACATATATGGAACTAAAAACCATCACTATCCATCGCTGGCAAATAATTTCTTATTTCTCATTGCTTGTTATGTGGGCCCACTTGTCCAAAACAAAGAAATACTGAGAATGCAATTTATTGTCTGTTGTTGTTCAAAAGAGAGAACCTTCCCAGTAGATGCTCCTAGGCTTTGGAGAAGTTAGGTTAGCTGTTTTGCTCATGTCCTTCAGTTCTCAGTCAAAGACCTGCCTTTCAGCTGGCATCTCAGGAATGCTATGATTAATGAATTTAGAGAGTGTAAAGGTTTCTGCAATTATTTGATTCTTTTCTAGTTAAAATATGTGATTATTATATAGTTTTAATTGTTATGAGCTCCTCTGAGTCCCCTATGGCAGTGATGGCGAACCTTTTAGAGACCGAGTGCCCAAACTGCAATTCAAAACCCACTATTTTTTTTCAAAGTGCCAAAACAGCAATTTAACCTGAATACAGGTGGCTATGAAGGGGTGATGTCGAGTGTCCACAGAAAGGGCTCCGGGTGCCACCTTTGGCACCCGTGCCATAGGTTCACCAATACTGCCCTATGGGAATGAAGGAGGCATATTAATAACTACAGTAATAAATAATAAGTAAGTTAAATGCATGCATGTATTTAATGGCAGCCCCAGGTTTGCAGAATCGCCGGTATTCATCGATGGCAAGAATCCACTCCATGACAATAGAGGCCCCCATCACAAAGGTAAGGCCCAAAACCTGCCCAATGCAATTTCAAACAGATCAGCTATATCAGCTATATTTCATAGATAATGGCCATTGTAGCGGAACTCAGGGATAGGGGTTGTAGCTGGCCTAGAATTGCCTGAGGTTCTTTGGGTTCTTTTGAACAAAACAAACACCCCAAGAGCAACAATATAATAAATTTATTCACTAGTCTAAGTTACAAAAATGAAAAAATAACTCACAAAATTAATGAAAAATATAAAAATACTTATACAATCATGTATTATTGTCTGAAAAAAATAAATAAAACTTAAGATAAACTCAACTAATTTAATACTTTGAAATATACGAGCCTAAGCTGGCTAAACCTACATCTAACTGACTACATCTTGTAGCAGAATCCCAAGCAAGAGTTTCCCACAAGTACATTATTCTTCTCTCTTCCCCGATCCAAGAAGCTTCTAGATGTCGCATGAAAGAAATAACCAATGGTAGCTGACTAACTTTCTCTAGCTTGGCTTGTTATGTCTCACCTGTTACATAAGATAAGAGTCTAAAGACAAGGCCGTAAATATACAGTTAATATGGTGCCTTATGAATCACGCTATGTCCCATCATGCTAATTCCGTTACAGCCATATATGTTGTGATTGACTAAATTTATTTTAGATTATTTTTACCCCACCTTTCTCCTTGGAAAAGGACCCAAGGTGGCTTACAGTAATGAGGGACAATATACTGTCCAGTACATTTAAGGCATATCTATATAGGGCCTTTTCACACGACCCCTAAGATCTGCTGGCCACTTAAATTCGGACCAGAGATCTTGGGGGTTCGTTGCTCTTCCTGTGTCCCCACCCCTCCGCACTTCCTTGCTCCTGCCTGCGTGAGGGGAGGGAGAAAAAAAGAGAGGAAAAAATGCAGGCTCACCTCTGAAGCCGCCCCGTCGTCGTCCTGATTCCTTCTCTTAAAGGGGTGGGAGGCAAAAAAACCAAACAGAAGCGAGGAGAGCCCGGCACTCACCAGATTACATCCGGATCTGGGGATTTTCACCCTCCAAGAGCAGATACATGAAAAGTGCACTGGGACGCGCTTAGGTGGGCATGGTTGCACTTAATTTCCTGCAAACTCCGGAGCTGGTGGGGAAACAATTGTAAGCTCCGGAGCTGGCAGCCATTTGCGGCAGAGTTTAGGGGTCGTGTACAAATACCCATAGAGAGAGTTAGATATCTTGTGCTACTGTATCATCACATCCAAATGATCTTCTAAATTGTCCTTCTAGGTAATTTGATTTGCAGTGAAAAAGATTAATTGGAGTTAATATGTTAAGTCTGCCCAGTTTCTTCTAATGTGAGCTCATAAATGTTATTTATTGTTTCACAGGTTTCTAAAAATTGCTTCTAACATTCGTGGAAACTTACAAGAAATACACCAATTATGTTTTTCTTGAAATAGTAGCTAATGCTTTATAATCTTTATAAACTGGCAATTAATTTGTTAGTACCACAAATAATTAATGGAAGCTTTGTATGTTTTCATTTTAGTCATGCAGGCAAATTGCAGTCATGGGGCTATAGGTTAAACTTTTGCTTTGTGACACTTTAACTATTATTGAGAATGGGTTGGAAAAGAAAATTTTAGGCACGTCTCTTCCCTATAATAATAAGTGGTTTTACTTATTCATTGTAAGGCTGATTTATTCAATGACACATTTCTGCTGGCCAAAGTAGGAGAACTGTATTTCCCCTCTACCAAGCAGCTCCTTCCAGATATACCCCCAAGCTTCTGGATCTTTGGGGGGTTTTTTTAATGGTATCATGGTGCAAGTGCCATGGGAATCTTGATGCTATACAAGGCTTGTGCTGGTTTTAGGCCTTTGTTGTCTTATTCTTCTTCCTAATGTCATTGAAAAGACATTCTCTTGAAAAGAAAGAAGTAGGGCAGTCACTTGGGAGTTAGCACTACGTTGAAATTTGAGGAATATTCCGACTTTTTAAATAATTTAAATGAATGATAAATATTAGCTGTTGTGAGATTTTCGGGCTGTTTGGCCGTGTTCTGGAAGTTTTTGTTCCTGACGTTTCACCAGACTCTTGTGGCCGGTATCTTCAGAGGGCAAGGAGCTCAGGGAACTAGGAGTTCTCTTTGTGCTCTGGCATGTCAGGAAGAAAAACTTTCGAGAACACATCCAAATAGCCCGAAAAACTCACAACAGCTATCAAATCCCGGCCGTGAAAGCCTTCGAGAATACAATGATAAACGTGTTAATCATTTCCAAAACAGACTATTTTATTCTGTTTACAATCCCTTTTATATGTTAAGACCTAACATTTTAATGTAGATTTAAAAAACACACACACACCTGTACTGGTATTTTATATTATATTATTTTGGCATTGCTACATATTATGTTTTTTTCCTTATGTTAATATGACGGTGTAGGTCATTAACATAATCAATTCCGCTCAAGAGAACAGTTCTGTAACTGTAGCAGAGGCTTTGGATCGGGTTTTGGAAATCCTACGAACAACAGAACTGTACTCACCTCAGCTCGGGACCAAAGATGAGGACCCTCATACTAGTGATCTTGTCGGAGGGCTCATGACGGTGAGTAACAAGACACAAGTCAGTGCCACAGCAGAATCTATGCTTGGATCTGCCTTGTAGGATGTTTCAATGTTCCTTCTGATGACAAATCTGACAATCAGACTAACTCTCTTCTACCCAAGTGCAGATTACTGTATTCCAGATAAGGAGGCAGGCATGTCAAAAGATGAGAGGAGGAGGTGGCCGCCATCATCCGGTTTGGGGAGCCATTCAGGGCCGACGAGGAAGATTGACCATTTATACATTCCCCAGAAAAGATGACAGAGATTTACATAAAGAATATGCATGGATGCAATTTTAAAATCAACAGCTACAATTTAAAAAAAAATACATCCACTTGGCACCGTCCCATTAAACTGAACAAGAGCTGCAGGAGAATAAAATACTTTACACAACTCCTGTTCCTTACAAGAGGACATGTATCATAAATTGTGCCCATACTAGTTTTATTTAAACCAATTTTCTCTCCATCTATTATGTACTTTTATGAAGTCTTCTGGCCAGTTTGCAAAAGTTAGGAGTCAATAAAATGTATAAGATAAATGATCATATATGGAATGTCGTAATTATGACAAGAAAAAAAATTCAGACCAGATAGTACAATTTATTTCCTTTCTTGTTTATTTTGGCTCTTATTCTTAGTTCCTACATTTTATTGTTTTCAATTCCGTTTTGCATTGTATTTGATTTTGTACATTGCCTAAAGAATGTGCTTTATAAAGTGTCCAACAAATGTAATAAGTGAATGAACAAATCAGTATTACCACATAATTTTTTAAACACTAGCAGGAAATTTAGCTTTAAAAACAGCAGTCAGAATCCTTTTCCTTTTGTATGCCAATAAAAAGCAGCAATGAGGAGTATATACAGCAACTGCTTAAGTAGCAACAGTTCATTGCTGGCCAATCATAGAAAGTACAAAGATACACAAGAGGTAGAAAGTATGCCACTCCAAGCTAAGGTGGAGAAAACATATGTATACTCAGTTTAGGGGCTGTGCTGTCCTCTTTGGTCATAAGTGATAGGAGAGGCCACCACATCCTCATGGTTAATCCCATCCTGTCATCTCGGTTTTCATTTATTTATTTATTTTATTTTACGCTAGAGTAGTTTTTACCCCACCTTTCTCCTTGGAAAAGGACCCAAGGCGGCTTACAGTACTGAGGGACAATACAGTATACAGTCCAGTACAATTAAGACATGTTCAAGATTAAGTACAGGGAATTGAGGGACATCTTGCAGCATTAAAAGACAACATTACATTAAAGCTACAAGAGAACATGAGCAGTTAAAGAGACAGTAAAAATTCCATGTAAAAGTTATGAGTGACGGAAACTCAGATTGAAAACATAGTGTCATTGAAATCACACAAGGTTATAAGTGGTTATAAACACAAAGTCTATGTGATCATGTATGGTAGATTCATATAATAAAAGCCACATAATAGGTAGTCCATCATTCAGGGAAAGCTTGCCTCAAGAGAAAGGTCTTTGCCTGTTTCCGGAAAGACTTCAGCAAAAGGCTGAAGGGTGTGCCATTGGCTGACAGATTGATCAGCCGATGTCTAGATCTGTCTTCTGTGTTATGACTGAGACTAGGGTTGGTGTAACCAATAAAGTTATGACCAATTTCCCCTCAAAAGTGTGCTGCCTTATGTGATTATTTCCTTGCTGCGTGTCTCTGCAGCCTTTGCAGGACAGTCAGCAATATTCTAAATAGAATCTAATGTGAAGTCTATAGACATTGACACGTAATGTAGTGAAGGCAATTTATTAGTCACCCATTCTCACTTCTGTCAGTCCCAGAAGTAGTGATGAAAGTATAAAATGGCTTACAAGCTTCTTCCTCAAAATCACCTGGGAAACATTGACCTGTTGGGAAACATTTGTTGGGAAAACATTTATTTATTTATTTATTTATTTATTATAGAGCTTATATACCGCCCGTCTTCCTGGAGGGGAACTCCGGGCGGTTTACAACAAATAAAGAACAGCAAATTACAGTGGCGGCAAATAAATTAAACTAGTAAAATAAACAGACAAACCAACAATAACAAGAGATGCAGATGGCGGGGAAGAAAGGGGGGAAAAATCAACCAAACGCCTCCCGGAAAAGAAGAGTTTTCAGTGCCTTCCGGAAGGCAGGCAGGGACTCTGCTAGGCGCACTTCTGCTGGGTGATGATTGGGAACCACAATTGGGGAGAGGAGTTTACTAGGCCTTGGAGAACAGGAAGAACTGATTTTTTTAAAAAACAGAATATATATATTATTTAACTTGATCACAGCCTTCACGTTGCACTGATTTTTTTCACTGGCACTGACTTGAGCCTTATGAATAATGTTTATGTAAAGAAACACACTCACTAACTTTTCATATCATTTTGTGGCAACCTGTGACAAATTATTTATATTGTATAAATATAACTTAGTAGTAGTATTCTTGACCAATTTTCCCTTCTGCATCTTTAATATTAATGTATTTTGAGAGTGTATGTGGAATACCATATTATATAGTTTGTACTTTACTTCATTCCAGGATGGCTTGAGAAGGCTGTCAGGAAATGAATACGTATTTTCTAAAAGTAAGTTCCCATGCCACAGTCTTTTTATGTACGCCTGTTGAATTTATTGTTCACATTGCAAAACAATGTACTCTTACTCAAAATGAAAGTTACAAAGAATCCATCAGCTTCACTTTTTATGACTTGTTATTAAAAATCATCCATCTGTTTATTTTCTTGGTAAGCAGATTCATTCCCGTACAATAATTGAGTTTAATATTGACAAAAGCAAGGTATGCTTCTTATATACCATCTCTCATAGTGCTTAAAGCACTCTCTGGGAAGTTTACAAGTTAACTATACTGGCTAGACATCCCGCCCCTGCAAACTGGGTATTCATTTTACTGACCTCAGAAGGCTGAGTGAACCTTGAGCTGGCTTCCTGGGATGGATGGATGGATGGATACAGAAAGAAAGAAAAAGAAAGAAAGAAAGAAAGTGTAGATGTGGATTAATGTCTTCAGTATATTTTAGCTTATTTATTTATTTATTTATTTATTTATTTATTTATTTATTTATTTATTTATTTATTTATTTATTGTTAGCAAAATAACCGAGCAGCCTGGTAGTTTTACTAACAAGCTAAGGATATATCTGTCAAGGCGTCACTAAATTGTTGTGCTGCATGTTCTGGTGTTCCTGTTCACCCTGGGCAAGAGTACCAATAGTCATTTCTTGTGGCTGGTGGTCCATGGCTAGAACTAGACTGAAACTAGAAACATGAGCTCTAGAACACACAAAGTGGGACTTAACGTGTTTGGAATTGTGTACAGAAGGCTAAACATTAAAACAGCAAGGGTTAAGCTGAAAGTGGCAGCAGTGGGGGAGCTAAACATAGAACAGCCCCAGTTATACAGAAAGAAGGGACCCCAGGCCAGAAGTGCAAAGATGAGCTGTGTAAAATCTCCCCCAGTCCCCCACAGGTCTTCTGCAGCCCTCTTGCAAAGTGCCTTTTCTCCAGAGGAGCCCAGTTCAGAGCTGAGCAAGGCAGACATTTCCTTGGGGATAAAAATGGCAAGGGTGGGCATCAGATTATCAAAAAGGGGATTGGAAAATAAAAGAGCCAACATTATAATGCCATTGTACAAAACGATAGTAAGGCCGCACCTGGAGTATTGTGTACAATTCTGGTCACCGCATCTCAAAAAAGACATAGTGGAACTGGAAAAGGTGCAAAAGAGAGCGACTAAAATGATTACTGGGCTGGGGCACCTCCCTTATGAGGAAAGGCTAAAACATTTGGGGCTCTTTCATCTGGAAAAAAGGTGCCTGAGGGAGGATATGACTGAGACGTGCAAAATAATGCAGGGCATGAGTAATGCGGATAGAGGGACACTTTTCTCCCTCTCACAAAATACCAGAACTGGGGGACATCCACTTGGGTTGGGAGAGTGAGAACAGACTACCCAGCGTGTTGTTAGTCTGTGGAACTCCCTGCCACAGGATGTGGTGATGGCATCTGGCCTGGATGCTTTCAAAAGGGGATTGGACAGATTCCTGGAGGAAAAGTCCATCACAGATTACAAACCATGATGGAGATCTGCAATCTCCAGGCTTAAAACCAGGGTATTTCAAGAGCAAGATGCAGAGCAGTGGTATCAGGAGACAGATATCTAGTCTTGTGTGCTCCCAGAGGCATTTGGTGGGGCCACTGTGAGGTACAGGAAGCTGGACTAGATGGGCCTTTGGCCTGATCCAGCATGGCTCTTCTTATGTTCTTATGTAAGTTTTATGCACTGTCTGCTTGCATGCTCTTTTCCCATACAACAATTTTCTATGGGGCACTTGGGACTGTTTCAGGTTTAAACTTGAGTTTGAAAAAAACTACTTGGTAGTTCCCAGAACTGCTCTCTCAGTCACCATCCCCACTGGCCATGCTGGTTGCAGAGTTCTGGAAGTTGTGGGCCAAAGTAATTATTTTTCTAAGCTCTGGTTTAACCACATGGATGTGTCACGCCTAGCTTAGCCTCACGACGTTAAGGTCTGCTGAAGGTTCTCCAAGGGTTGGACATGTTTTCAAGAGTCCCGACTTGTCTCTCTGCCATTTGGACAGGTGCAAACCAGAGCCATGGTCACCTTTCAGTGCCGAATACCATCAACGACATTCCACCCTGCGTTGCACGTTTGCTGGAGAATGAAGAGAACTGGGATTTCAACATTTTTGAATTGGAAGCTGTTACAAACAAAAGGCAAGCCTTATCTCAGAGAGAATTAGATAGGTAGACACTGAAGACAGTTTCTGAACAGGCTGGAATGTTAATGGATCATGGGTGGTTTGCTCTACAATTTGTTCCATTGCATCAGCTTGAATTTGGTACCTGATAGGGACATGGAGTCACTAAGAGTCGGTTGTGACCGTAATGACACAACAACAATAAGGGATGCTGACATAAGCACCCAGGAATAGCCTCTGCTTACTCTTTTCATGCTTCCAAGTTAAAGTGTAACATGGGTATAACTTCTGAAAGTGCCCAGATACCCCTTTAAAACTCCATGTTAGTGTTCTTGGTTGCTGTTTGCTTTGGCACAAACAAGATAATACACCATCCTTTTGGCTCACACCTTTCTGTCCTGTGATTTTTCTGTTTGCCATGCTCTCCCGGAGTAGCTACTAGAGATGGGCACGACTTAGCGGTATTCCCGTTTCCGTTTCCGTTACTCGGTTCCGTTACTCTACGGAAACGGTAACGGGAATTACTCCGCCAGACTTCGAGCTCGAACCGATGAACGAACAATTTTGGTCTGATTTGTCGTGCTCGTTACTTGCATCGCACGATCGCGCGATGCCACGCGGCACAGAAAAAACGTTTTTAAAAGTTAAAAAACCCGGTTCCCGGCCAAAAAGCAGGCGGAAATATGCCTGCCGTGCCTCAGGGCACCTACCAGAGGGGTGGTTTCTGGAGGTCCCCGGCCTCCCCCCCTCCTCCGTCCTGGGCTGCTCTGGTGGGACTCGCCGCAGGCTCGCAGCAGCAACAAGCCGCACGGCACGAGTCTCGCCGCCGGCTCAAGCGGCACGGACGGCACAGGAAAAAACTTTTAAACTCTCCCCCCACCCATTCCTGGGCCAAAAAGCAGGCGGAAAAATGCCTGCTTGACTAAGGGCGCAGGGCACCTACCGGAGGGGTGGTTTCTGGAGGGGAGTCCCGCCTCCCCCCCCGTCCTGGGCAGCTGGACTCGCCATGCCATGCGGTGCGGGCGGGGGATCCAAAATGGGGCGGCGAACGCAATATTGTTTTTGAAATCGTGGTCCAAAAACACACAAGCACAACAGAAACACGCGGAAATTTATAAACTGCCAGATTTTTCACAGTAGCAGTGGGTTTTTTCTTGCAACAAAATGTCTCTCCTCTCCTCCTCTGTCCTCCATTGATTTTATTTTATTTTATTTTATTTACACCTGCGCAATGATGGGCTGGCCGAGTGACCAGCCATGTGGGAGTGGACGACCATGCAAATTTTTGGAGCCATCCCACCAATCGCATGGCCACTTGGCCATGGAGACTTCTGGGATGTGCCAAAAAGCCCCCTAAAACCTGCCGTAGCCCCCTAACCCCCTAACCCTAACCCTTGACTCCTTACCCATACGTCACAGACTGTCTTCTTAGTGGGTCAGAGAGACACCCAGAGGTGCAACCCAATAGCCCACCGTAACCTTACCTGTCACTAGCCTAACCCTAGTCCTTGCACTAACCCACCTTAACCCTAAGCCAGATCTACTTGCATTGCACTACACGCAAGTACGATTCCCTTCTTTGTGGGACATGGCAGGTGCGACCCAGTCGTCCTGGACGGAGGGTCGTACCAGGGGACTGGTCTCACTGTCTGCAACTGGTATGCATATCCATATATATGGTTATGCATGCCATTTTGCAGCAGCAGGTGAGGAGGGGAGACCCCCATGTTGAGGGGTCTCTTGGAGCCTGCTGCTGTCCCTTCCTAGTGGGTGAGGATAGGAGGCACCCACGGGTGCCTCCAGGAGCCCGCTTTCCCTTTATAGTGGGCCAGAGGAGGCACCCACCCCACAGAGGTGCCTCCAGGAGCCCGCTACCCCCCCCCCAAAAAAACCAGTACTAACGACAACGAAAAAACGAAAAAACGAACCGACTAATTTTTGCGAATTTTCGCGAAAAACGGAAACGAGCCGAAACGGGCTGCCTCCGACACACGACAACTCGAAAACGTCATTTTCCCTAGTCGTGCCCATCTCTAGTAGCTACACAGCACCGTATCTCTCCTTTCAAATTCCTCCTCAAAATAAATTCATTTCTTCCACAGGGCTTCTTGGGCATATTCAGAATCCTGCCTTCCAAGTGTAGCTAGTGTATGTTTAAGAGCACTAGATTACTTTTTATAGTTGATGTTTCCTCCATTGGTCCTGCTTCTTTGGGCCATCGGGACTCAACAGGCAGTGGTGTTTTTAAGTTTTATTAAATTAAATAAAGATATTGCTTGGCACAGAAAGGAAGATACTGTCGGTGCAATGACAATTTCTCTCCCTGGCCAAATACGAGCTGGGCTTATTTTAACTGGGACCACAGGAGCAGAATCAAGATCCACCTTCTTCATACGGCCTCTCTTGTGGTACGTCCTCTCTGCCACCATGTTAAAGAAACCTAACCGGTTCATAGGACACCAAACCTATGCCACTGACATAACGCAGCCAAAGAACTATCCTTTATAGCTCTATAGACCCTGGCCCAATCTTCTCACCAATTCTACTAATCAACTCTACTTGCTCTTCTTCCCCCTCCTGCTTTCGCCCCTCCCCTACCCACCCACCTAGCTCTATATACTACAGCCAATGACTATCTGGTATGAAATGTATATCCCATCCCATATTATATTGCACACCTCATTCTGTTGCGATATGTGTGAAGAAGTCAACGTGTAGTCCACGACATGTTACATTAAAATATGAAAGTTAGTCTTTCAGGTGCCACATGTTTTGTGTCTTTTGTTTTGTTTTGTTTTGTTTTGTTTTTCTTTGATTTTCCCCCCTGAAATTCTTGAAAAGACTAACATGGCTACCCTCTCTGAATTCCCTTTTTTTATCATCCTTTCTTTATCAAAATAGAGATGCCTGTGTCCTTGGGACAGGGCCCTGTTACTTTGCCTAGGATAAAGTGGACCCTGTAGTTAGAGCACTCTTATTCATCTAATAGATGGTGGCTGTCTGCAGCAAAAGACTCTAAGTGCTGGAGGATGGATAGCGATTGGCTTTCCTACCTTGCTTGACTGTTGCCTCTCTACTTATGTTCCAGGCCTTTGGTTTACCTGGGTTTGAAAATATTTGCCCGTTTTGGTGTCTGTGAATTTCTGAATTGTTCAGAAGCCACCGTTCGTGCCTGGCTCCAGGTGATCGAAGCCAACTACCACTCATCCAACTCCTACCACAACTCCACTCATGCAGCCGATGTCTTGCATGCGACCGCATTCTTTCTGGGGAAAGAGAGAGTGAAGGTACCATTTCTGCCGAGACGCCTACCATCCTTCTAGTCATTCACATGAATATGTTTCTGAATAGATTATCAGAAGGGAGGGAGGGAAGAACGGGAAAAGCCATAGCCTTAAACGACAAGAAAGTACAGTGGTACCTCAACTTATGAATTTAATCCGTTCCGAATGCATGCTCTTAAGTCGAACTACTCTTAAGTCAGGGTACCTATTAGTGATGGGCACGACCAGAAAAAATTACGTTTCGAGTTGTCGTTTGTCGGGACGGGCCCGTTTCGGGTCGTTTCCGTTTGTCACGGAAATTTCCAAAAAATTGTCGTTTCTGTTTGTCATTTGTCGTTTGGGTTGGGGTTGGGGTAAGTGGGCTCTGGGAGGCACCTCTCTGGGTGCCTCTGAATTGACCCACTAAGAAGGGAAGGGAAGCATAATGCGTAGCCGCCGCGTACCATACATTAATTTACATTATGTTGGTTAGTGTGACAGAGGAACCTCGTTGGTGCTTCTCTGACTCACTAAGAAGGAAAGCATACTGGCGTACAGGTTACGCTTAGGGAGGGAGTGGGTCTGGAATTGGAGGCACCTCTCAATGCATCACTCTGACCCACTAAGAAGGGAAGTGTACTTGCGTACGAATCTGGGTTAGGGTTGGGGTTAGGGTAAGGGCTAGGCTTAGGGTAACGGTTAAGGTTAGGGTGGGTTAGTGGGCTGCACCTCTGGGTGCCTCTGGCCCACTAAGAAGGACACTATACTGGCGTATGAGTTAGGGTTAGGGTTAGGGTTAGGGTTAGGGTTTGTGGGCTTTTTATGCCCTCTCTGGTACACACAGAAGTCTCAGTCAAAACCTGGCCATGCGATTGGTGGAATGGCTCCAAAAATTTGCATGGTCCCATCCCATGGCCAGCCCATCATTGCGCGTGCGCAGGCATAAAAAAATAAAAATAAAAATAAAATAAAATAAAATCAATGGAGACGTTTTATTGCAAGAAAAACCCACTGCTGCTACTATAAAAATCAAGCATTTAAAATATCTAATTTTCAAATGTTTCTGTGGTGCTTTGGTGGGTTTTTGGACCATGATTTAAAAATAAGTATTGCGGTCGCCATTTTGGATCCCCCCCACACCGCATGGCAAATGGAGATGACGAGGATGCCCCCCCAGCCTGGTACCAGTCCAGCAGCCCAGGACAGGAGAGGGGGGGAGGCCGGGGATCCCCCCAGAAACCACCCCTCTCTGGTAGGTGCCCTCACTCAGGCAGGCATATTTTCACCTGCTTTTATGGCCGGCGGGAATCGGGTTTTTATTTTTATTTTTAAAACTTTTTTTCTGTGCTGCTTGGCATCGCGCGATCGCCGCGATGCCATGAACGACAACGACAAATCAGACCCAATTTATCTTTATCGGGTCGGGTTCGAGCTGGAGCGGAGTAATTCTCGTTACCGTTCCTCGTTACGTAACGGAAACGACGAACGGAAACGGAAACGGGGATTTCGCCGAGTCGTGCGCATGTCTAGTACCTATCTAAAAAAATTGAAAAAAATAAGTTAAAAAATGAAAAAAATATTTGTAAGTTGAGCAGACCATATCTAAAATTTGTAAGGCGGCAGTTAGAATGCCAACAATTTTCCGCTCTTAAGTTGATTTGCTCTTAAGTACCCTGTTTCCCTGAAAATAAGACATCCCCTGAAAATAAGACCTACTTACAATTTTGCTTCTCGCTGAAATATAATGCATCCCCCCCCCGAAAATAAGGCCTCCCCGATAATAAGATAACAATAAATGTGTACCGTATTCTTCTTCATGGAAAAATAAGACATCCCCTGAAAATAAGACCTAGCACATCTTTGGAAGCAAAAATTAATATAAGACACTGTCTTATTTTCGGGGAAACACGGTACTATTGTACTGTAAACCTGTAGCCAAAATATCATATGCCATGTGGGAACAAAAGGGAGAGGACCTGATTCATCAGCCTGATGACTGTTGCTGGAGCGGATCCCTGAACAAAGGAATGATGGTGACCCCTCACATGGGAAGCAAGGGATACAGGAGTTTGGCATGGGAATGTGGGGGTGGAGGGGGGCACCCGGAAACGGAAATGGGCACCAGGAGGGGGCAGCCCCATTGGCGCCCAGCGCATTCCAAGGGGCTATACCCAAAACCAACCCCCTCCCCTAGCTGAGTGGCCTGGTGGTTGAGAATGTGATTGTGTA
The DNA here is from genome assembly GCA_023846285.1 of Phrynocephalus versicolor. Taxonomy (NCBI): domain Eukaryota; kingdom Metazoa; phylum Chordata; class Lepidosauria; order Squamata; family Agamidae; genus Phrynocephalus; species Phrynocephalus versicolor. The sequence goes on along the minus strand of JAHTLZ010000240.1, from coordinate 12,441,566 downwards.
CTATGAGCTTTTATAAGAGAAATAAAATGCTATCTGTGAGTATTTTTCATGGCGATTCTTCAGTAACTCTTCGGTGCTTGCTCATTCTTCTCACTGCAACCTGAGATAGGAAAACTGAGCAACAACCATGCAACCATTAAAAATTAATAATTCAGTTCCCATAGCTGACTTTAGCTTTCACGGGATGGGGAAGAAAGTGGCCAGAAATCTGTTACACCAGCCTAAGCCAAATAGTATAAATCACAGCAGCAGATTGCTGCCAGTTTTGGGACCATGGCTTGTATTCCTGATCACGTGGTTTGACTAACAAATGAGCAATATAAACCTTACTAGCAACAAATCATCACTCTTATTTACACCATTTTGATTTACCTTGGCCTATATAAATAATAAGATGTGAAAGAACTGCAGGGAAACATTCTTTCAAGTAGTATAAAATGAAATCTGGTTTGTTTAACTTTCTCTAGACTTGGATACATCCCTGTGTCTTTATCAATGCATGAAAACTTTCCCCCCCTAGGGAAACCTTGATCATTTAGATGAAGTGGCTGCCTTAATAGCTGCAACAGTTCACGATGTAGATCATCCAGGACGGACCAACTCATTCCTTTGCAATGCAGGCAGTGAGCTGGCTGTGCTCTATAATGATACAGCTGTCTTGGAAAGCCATCACACGGCGCTGGCATTCCAGCTGACAACAAAAGACAACAAGTGCAACATCTTTAAGAATCTCAACAGGTTAGCTTCTTCCAAACTCTCTTTCTTCAGAGCATGTGGAGAACATCTGTGTATGTTGGTTGGACATTATCCGTGATAATTCTGTTATTGGTTTTTGTTTATGTTACAACAAGCATCAGAAGTGCTTCAAAACTTGATTCTAATAGCGTCCCAAAGTTGAGAATAACTTATGTTGGCAAGCCACCCTGTATGTGATACTCATTACCTGCTAATAGGTAACAACAGATACAAACAGGTTCCAACATATTACTGTACTCCTATTTTGGCTGCTCTGCATTGGTTTCCAATACATTTTTGCATTGCCTTCAAGGTTTTAATGATAATTGCACATTTTGGGAGCAAGCGCTCCTCCCAAAAAGCAATGCCCAGGTTACTCATTTATCACGGGCAGGCCACCAACACCAAGAGAGGCTCAGAAGACAACGATAAGGAATTGAGCCTTCTTGGTGATCACGCCATAGCTATGGAACCAACTACATGTCAAGATTCACCAAGCTCCCTCACTGCAGATAGTTAAATGATTATTTATTTATTTATTTATTTATTTATTTATTTATTTATTTATTAAATTTATATACTGCTCCATCTAGCTACATGGCTACTCTGGGCAGTTATTAAAGACCAGGTTATTCAGATTGGCCTTCCCCAATCATGTTGATAATGGCTGACACTTAATAGTCTGCCTCCTAACTCCACCTCTGGGTTTGACCTTTGAATTGTCCTTACTAGCTTATTTTCATGCTGTGTTTCCTTTTGTTTACCACTGATATTGATTTTTGTTAAAGCTTAATATTGTCTGAAGTTATTTTCATGTGATTGTATTATGCTTTGTTTACTTACCTGTTGTTCACTGCACAGAGTGGTCCCAGGCTAGATGAGTGGTATACAAACAAACAAACAAACAAACAAACAAACAAACAAACACCTACCTACCTACATACATACATACAGTACCTCTCAAATTTCCCAACATTTAACTGGCATTGCTAGCGTTCTTACATGAATGTAACCATTCTCCATATTTTGGAATTTGTTGTAGCATATATAATACCAGCTACATCTTCTTTCCTGTCTTTTGATGCCCACCAAATATGTTCCCAAATTTATTGAGATATGAATGTATATTTCACTCTGTTCCAGATTACAATATGAGTTTATTAAATGCTAGGAAAAACAGCACTCATTGTATTAATGTCTTGTTGTTGCCCTTACACTGTTCAAATTTCCCTAATAATTGAGAGAAGAAAACGGAATCTTTAACTCTTAAGGAGAAGCAGTAAGACTGTTAGAGATAGCCAATGAAAGGAATAGTTTTTGCAATCTATGGCAAGAAGAACAAAAAAGAATGATGTTCTGGAAGATTATTCAATAGCTGGAAGATTCTGGGAGTTTTAGTCCAGCATATATGGAGGTACCAGATTGGGCTACCAGATTACTGTTCTTCAAATTGATATGTGCACAGTTGCTTGGAAACCATGAGAAACTAGAGGAGAGGCTTGATTCTGTGAATGTATGTCTCATGAAAGGATTGCTTTTCCTCTTTCCAGGAATCATTATCGAACACTTCGTCAGGCAATTATTGATATGGTTTTAGCAACAGAAATGACCAAGCACTTTGAACATGTAAATAAATTTGTGAACAGCATCACTAAGCCTATGACTTCTGAGGAAGACAATGCCAACGTAAGTGGGGCCACGCGGCCTGATTTTCAGATTGTTCCATGGTCACGTGGCAGGAGTGGCAGGCAAGTGGTAACTTGCTAGTTAGCTGCCATGATTTGCGGAGTTACACTGATATATATATATATGGATATAAATCCTGAATAGGATTCTGGACATTGTTTTATAAATCTTACCCAAATTGAATTGATGGGCTGAATATCTTAAAAAAATTAATTAATGGGAAATTATGAGGTGAGCTATGTTGGAAGCCAGTGTATCAAGCCATTAGTTCATTCAACCTTGTATCATTTCCTATGATTGCCAGTTGCTGTTGTCTGTCATGTTCTGGAACTTGAGGCATATTAATTACGAATGGAAGATTCTGCGGTCCTAGTGTCATTGTATCATTATGCAGCGAGTTAAATCCATAGTGAAAACATCAAGGACATACAGTACTCTGTTAAGTTCCCTCCCTGCTATAATGCTCCATGTGCTCTGCTACTGAACTGCCCTGCAAAGCACTGCCCCCCAGTGTATATATCTACACTTTCTGTAAAATCTTGCAATGCTTAGCATGTACTCTGGCAATAATATATGGAATTCTTGGTCATTTTAGGACTAAGATCTCCATAGATTTTTGCCCTCTGCCATTTGCTCTAGCACTGAAATAAGGAAATGGAACAACTAGTTCTAATCCTGCACAATAGCTCTTAATTACAAAGGGCTTGGGTAAGCATTGAAAACATATGACTGAACAAACGGTATCTAACGAGCAATCCCTTCACTGTGCTTCTGTTAATTTATTGTTACCTTTACAATAAATCGAGGTCAAGTGAAATTCCCTGATGGCTCTGAACTTTTTTCCCCAGTTATAAAATCATAACATCTTTGGATAAGCTTAAATAAAAAGAAAATTCTTCCGTGTGCTCATTTTTAACCCTAATGTCCCTTTAGACAACTAGAAAATTACCTCACTTAGTTATTTATATTATGGTGCAAAAAGGGTTATAAAAATGATTGCAAGCAGCCATGCTGATGAGGACTGGAACTGAAAATGTGTTTTCCAGATTGAGGGTAGCGGCTGTGAATGTACGCCCAATCTCAAGAACTATCCAGACAACCAGACGCTGATCAAGCGCATGATGATTAAATGTGCCGATGTTGCAAATCCATGTCGCCCTCTAGAACTATGCATTGAATGGGCTGGGAGAATTTCAGAAGAGTATTTTGCACAGGTATGAATGTATTATTTATTAATATTTCAAATTCCAGTTGAGTGCGATTATTATTTTAGCATGCCATTAGCTAATACACTTCTCCCTTCAACAACGCTAGTACTGCGGCACTAGACCCCATGCAATTCAAAATCCATGCATTACTCTTACGCACCCTCCAAAACATAACTGCAAACTGCAAACTCCCCCTCTCCATAGAGCCGCCTGCCGCTGCAACTTTCCCCAACCTTTCCCAGGCCCCTTCCTAGACACAAGCATATTTACTGAATGTTTATTTATTGAAATAACATCCAAAATTCATGCAGTTTAAGGCAGACGTATACAATGGGTTGAATTCAATTGAGTCATGCTTAGAGCAGATCCATTTAAATCAGTGTGGTCTTATTTTAGTGTGGTCTGATTAACTGGTCTGATTGACTTCAATGGGTCTAAATCTCAGTCCAGTCTATACTTAGCAATACAGTCTTATTTTACACAGGAATTGCAAATAATCACATTAAATACAGTGATATCTTGTATAATTCATTCCAAATGAAATTATGTTAAGCAAATTTTCCTTTATACAAATTCCCATAGGAATGCATTGAAAATGGAGTAATCCCATATTTATGTTGTACAGATTTTCCCCATAGGCGATTCTGTTAAGCAAATTTCCCCTATCTCCGGAAGTTTTTATGTTGTACATAACATAATTTATGTTATGTTATTTTTTATGTTATACAAGCTGTTTGTTATACAAGGGTCCACTGTATAAACCCATTTCTTCTGCCATGGTTTTGGTTATGGTAATAGTTTTACTTGTCATTGAAAGCTGTTTGTCTTCATCAAATCACGATAGCACACTGTTGGGAGCCTGGGCTGAATAATGGGACAATTATATTCTCTCCCAAATGGCCTAATTCTTACTGTGGTTAGGCAGTTTAACTGAAATTGATTGCTGTTTATCTACAGACTGATGAAGAAAAAAGGCAGGGTCTACCAGTTGTTATGCCAGTATTCGACAGAAATACCTGTAGTATCCCAAAGTCTCAAATATCCTTCATTGATTACTTCATAATGGACATGTTTGATGCCTGGGATGGTAAGAAATTCCACTTCTTTGTTTCTCTCTGCCATAGAAAAAAGTGTTGGTTTCACCAAAAAGACTGTAGGGTAAATAAGTTTAAACCCATCTAGCCAAGGATTCTTCTTGAAAGAATCTGATTGCTGGCACAGCCGTGCAAGTGAGACGCACACCACTGTTTGGGCAATGATCCCTAAGCATCTCCCACTCCTGCTAGTTGTGGAGTGTTAATGAAGAGGAAGGAAAAATGGGGAAGCGCCTCCAACTTTTGCAAAGCACCCCCAACCGAATGCCTTCCAGTGAGTTCCAACTTCCACATTTCTGTAGTGATTGCAACGAGGCCTGATGGAACTGTTCATTATTTATTTCTTATTTATTTATTTATGGGTTTTTATACCGCCCGTCTTCCCAAAGGAACTCCGGGTGGTTAACAATAGTAAATAAAAGCAGATCAACAGACTGCAAATACTACAAATAGTGGGGAAAGAAAACAAACAAACAAACAAGCTATATCATCACTTTGAGCTATTCTTAGGCAGCACCTGCATTAAACGAATAGAAACTGTATTTGGCAGCCGCTGGCTTTAAAACAAACCACTGGTTTTGTCTGTTTTTAAATCTTATTTTCTACTATCAGTGGGTTCTTATGTAGCCAAAAGGGAAAACATCAGCGCAAAAGAGGGAGGTGTACGGACAGGAGTCACTGAGCAACCTTGAGGTTTGCACACGAAAGGGGAGAGCAGAGGGAGAAGTGTGTGTGTGTGTGTGTGTGTGTGTGTGTGTGTGTGGACATATATAGTACATTATAGTACTGATGAAGCTGTTTGGAAGAGCAGCGAAATGTTTCTATCTCTCAAAAAGAAGTCCAGTAGCCATGACTCAACTTCCAGATACATTATAGTATATTGCTGAACATATATAGTTGTCGTGGGATGCTGATGGAACTTATTGGATGGAGAAGAATACAATAAATGGGAAAGGAAGTGGAACAGGGCTAGGATGCTTTGGAGCTTGGAAAGGTTTCCTTTTGGGGGGACTACAACTCAAAAAAAGTAACATTTCTGAACTCTGGGAAGGTTAAGGAATTTGATCATCCTAATGCAGTTTTTAAAAACCTGTAGTAATCTGTGTTGGGAAAATATGTATTTTGGGATAACAATACATTTATAAATGCAATTTCGGTTGGGTGGAATGCATAAAATATTATTTTAGTAGTGTTGTTGCTTTTATTATAAAAACACAGATTAATGTGGATAGATTAATCTGTTCGTTCCTCATAAATGTCCTGGAAAAAGACATGGAGGGTTAGCTGGCACCGAAAACAGCCCCTCTCCAGCCTGATTTGTTTTGCAGATGCAAATGTTTTTAAAACATGTTCGAATCGGCCAATTTTTGCTGCCCGTTTGGCTTGTGTTATGGTTTAAATAAGTAGCCCCCTTCCTCTATTAAAAAGGCAGAACGAAACTATTTCCTTTTGAGAAACAAGACAGTTTTGAGTGTTTCTGATTTTTCTCTCTTTCAGCATTTGCTGATCTGCCTGTTCTTATGGAACACTTAGCAAATAACTACAAACACTGGAAAACATTAGACGAGTCGAAGTGCAGGAGCCTCCACCTTCGTTCAGAGAACAATAATGGAAGCTAAGTGGAAGAAGCAGAGTATCGCAAGGCTACCACTCACACTGTGAACTACAGACTGGTACAGACCCAAAGGAGAGGACTTTCCTTCAGGATGAAGAAATCAACTGGGCAACAAGAAAGGAATAATTATTTCTCAACTTTAACAAGTTCTCTCTCTCTCTTTTCTCTTTATATATAAATATAAATATAAATATAAATATACAGGTGATAATCTAGAGAGACCAACAAATGCTTTATAAAGTTATAAAGTTCTCTTTTGTGGCACAACAGAATATTTTAAAGATAGTTTTATAAAATTGTTATAATTCGTCAAATGATAGAATTGATATACTTTTGTCTGCAGGCCAAAATCAATATACTGTACATCTAATCAATCTTGACATAAGAAAACATCAGATCAAGAAAAACCAACTTTTTTTGAACAAAAATGGTTATTTGACCAAACTTGTCTTACTAGGGGAGCCATGTTCGTTTACAGCACACAAGAACTCTGAAACAAAAAGCAAAGCGAGTATCTTGAAAAAAGTAGCAAATTCAACTATGTTTTAATGTTCAAAAGTGTTTATTTTGGTAGCATAGCTTTTAGGGAACTCCAGTTCTGTCACACAGTACTGTCATCTTCAGATCTATTCTTGATCAACCCAGATTGCAGGGCACGCAACAATGGGCTCAAGTTACAAGAAGCCAGACTTTGGTTGAATATCAGGAAAAAATGTCCTGTTAGAGCAGTACAATGGAGCCAGTGAGGTGGTGAGTGATCCAACACTGGAGGCATTCAAGATAAATTTGGACAACCACCTGGCAGATATCCTCTGATTTGTATTCCTGCCTTGACAAGGGGGTTGGCCCCTTCCAACTTCATGATTCTATGTTTTTGCCAGATAATGTTACCATAAATTCTTTTCTTCCATAGATACACAATGACTGTGATCAAAAGCTGTCCATTGGCACCACCTTCCTCCATAATTAGATTTCTATGTACAGTGGTACCTTGTATAAAGGAATCAATTTGTTCCAAATGAAATTATGTTAAGCAAATTTTCCTTTATACAAATTTCCCATAGGAATGCTGCATGCATTGAAAACAGAGTAATGTCTAATGGCGACCATTTTTATGTTGTACAGATTTGCCCCATAGCCAATTCTGTTAAGCAAATTTCCCCTATCTCTGGAATTTTTTTATGTTGTACAGATTTTATGTTATACAAAGCGTTTGTTATACAAGGATCCACTTTATATGCTCCAGGAGCTGATTCCATCACTAAGGTTCATGATATACTGTGGACTCTTTCTAAAAGCTCAAGAGACCCTTGGATCTGTTTTGCCTATAGTAAACCAAAATTTTACAAATGTGCAGTAGGGGAGCACGTCTGTGCTTCTTTTGCCTTCGAATGGACAGCAGTGAGCCATATTATGAAAGTCTCTAGATAAGCATCTGAAGGTGACCTTGGAAAAGTTATGTATCATACTATAACTCTTGGAACAGGCTAGCGTGGCTTGTGCTGTCTGGGAGAATTCTGGGAGTTGTAGTGTAAAAAAAGCTTTCCTAACCTCTGGAGAGAAGTACTGCCATCTGACCTTAAAATACCTGCCTGCATCAGCATCAATAACACCACACGCTGCGTGTTGGGCTGTTCTGATTTTACCCCTACATGCATAGAATGGGGTCTGCGGCCGCAGATTTTAGGAGCAGCCGACACCACACAGCTTGCATAGTCACAAGCCATAGAGGGATACACACATAAAAGCCATATTCAAGAAAGTTTCTGGAATGCAGATCCTTATAGAGGTCTCCTACTGTCTTTCAGGCAGAAGGAAGCAGATGTATATGCGTAGTGTTTCGCATATGGAAATTGGAACACCCCCTGTGCCTTGCCGTCCTGGACTCCTGGCCATAGTTACCACTCTTGGGAGATTAACTTTGATATAAAGAAGGCGAGACCATGCATGCATTAAACACAGGGACCAGAATCCTACTGATTTATGAGAATGGGGAAGGGCAGTTGTGTGGGGGAATCCAATGTGAGATCATCCTGGCATTGTATGGATTTGCTGACATGCATTCTATAGCATTTATAAAAAAACACAGAAGTACTGAGTTTCCACTAAGCGAACTGTCTTGCCAGTGCAGTAATGCGGGGCCAGCACTTGCATAATTTTGCTGTTGCAAAGAAAACAATCTCCTCAAAGAATGGGAAAGCATTTCGATTACACTTCGGCATCTCCCCCCACCCCAAGTCAGTCCTTCATGTCTGGAAGCCTTGCACTGTAAACTTGCTGGTTTGTGCAACACTCAGATACAAAAAAGAATCTCTGTGGGGGGGGGCATCCTCTTGAGCACTGGCAATGATTCTGCAAGTGCCATGGCGCTCTACTATGCTGGCAGGATGTTCTGGTCATAGAAGCAGCGGCATAGCAAGGTTTCGGGGCACCTGGGGACAAAGTTGTTTTTGCGCCCCTCCGGCCGTCCACACCCCCATCACATCAACCCAGCTAGGGGGGCAATCCTGTGGGCGTGGGGTGCATGGGCACGCAGGTAGGCGTTTGTGTGTGTGCGTGCGCGTGCGCGTGCGTGCAGTTTGTGTGTGTCCTGCAGTGGTCCAGGGCAAGAAGAGGAAGAGTTGGAGGAGGAGGGCGCTGCAGCCACCACTCTTGCACGCCTGCCTGCTTGCTTTGCTGCTCACCTGGTGCGCAGCAGAGAAACAGGAGGCTGTGACAGAGTGGGTCCCGTCGCCAAGCCTGAGGACTGCTGGCGGGAGGGCGCAGGGCTTCCTCCTCCTCCTCCCCCTCCAGGTGCCCCCAGATTGCTGCCCCTGGGGCAGATATACCCTTCTAGCCCCCCCCCAGATATGCCCCTGCATAGAAGCTCAATGGGAGACTGGCAAAATAAATAATGCAGCCCTTATTATATGCTTCATTTTAACCGACTCAAGAAGCCGAATGTAGAAGAGAAAATCCATTAAAAGTATGACACAAACTTGAGCAACCGAAATATACATTATTCTATATTCATTTTTAACCACATTGTACTCTGCAAGACCTATACTGAAGTATGCATAAAAGTTATGTTTTTCTACAGCTGCAGTTGAGCTGTTGTGGGAGACACTCTACTTGTAAAAAAAAAGCCCTGTCCATTTTTCCTGAGAAGCAAGATTCTAATTTACAACTATTACAGCTTATACTAGACAATCATGAAGTTATTGGTTGCTGTTCACAGAATCTTTCTAAATATTTAACTGATAGTTAACACTGTGCATTACAAAAGATTTTTCAAAAGATGGAATATATAATTTAATATAAATTATTACACTGCTCGTTACACAGGAAAAACCTTTTGTATTGAGACCAGGAAACTGATTTTAAAAATGACAATGATTGTACCTCGTGTAATGTGCCAACATTTTTTCAGTGTTTTGTATCTAGTTATGTAAAATAATGTAGAACATTCATACTTTCCATGCAGAGAAATGTATATAAGCTATATTTTGTTAGAATTCTAACACAACTTAATGTCTGTTGCTACATACGTTATAATTGTGCACTGCGTTGTTTCAAGAACGTGTCATGATTTCCAAGATGTGCTGCTCTCAAGGCCTGTATCTGATTAAATTTTAATTTAATTTTTATTCACATAGTTCTTGTTTTGTGGATTGTATCCACCGTAAACATCAGGTGAATAAACCATGAGCCTCTGCATAAGGTTGAAGTCTGTCCGGATTCCCAGCTCCTTGTCCCAGCCTACAGTTCTCACAGGCAAACCTCAAATCTCCAAAATTCAGGGGTCTCCCCTAGAGCAATGGAGAAAGTGGCAGGAAGGAAGTATATGAATATTGCTTCTAGCCTCTTTCCAGTGGTAGCAGTATTCTGACTATATTTCACTTGGGACTACTGCCTGTGGGACCTAATCTTTTTTTTTTTTACACTCCAATTTTTTTGCATATTAATAAGTTAGAAGTGATGGGGTCAGATAAATACAAATGTCATATATTCAAGAAAAGTTTATTTTTCAGGCATACTATGCAATGTCTGGGCAGAGCTCCGCTGACCACACAATAATGGTTTTTAAACTGCCCTGCATACATGTAATCTTTCAAGCTTTAATGAGAATGGGCTGCTTGGTATGCAGGCATTCCTAATATCCTGGACAAATCTTTCAGCTGCCACTTTCCACCAGGGCTTTCCCCAGATAATCTGCCTCCTGCTTGCAGTAATGGGATGCTGAATAAGCCGGCTGCGGTTGCTACTGAGCAAAGTGAACTCAGTCTGCATTTCACAGGCCACAGTCCTGAGCAGTGCCTTGCAGAAGACATTCTCTGCCCAGGCAGAACTTGGGAACATCCATGGATTACTCTGAACATTGAGGGCTCGACCACCAAAATATGACATGCATTCTAAGTTGTGGCAGACCTGGACAGCAACAGGTGATCAGTTTAAGAGGTTCTGTGCTAGAAATAAGAAATGTCTGAAAGAACATGCATGTCATTGCTCGTGTTACCTCTCCTCAAATCCTGTCCCTGTGCGACTCTGAATTGCTCCAATAACTTTATATACTTCAGCTGATGCTGCAGACTGCACTGGTCTCCAAATCTGAAAACTATCGTATTTTCACAGTGCAACAACAAATTCAACAAGAACAAGACATCTCATTTAAGTGCAGGATTATTTTTTGAACAAAAGTACACACGACGACATTTGATCTATTTTGAGACGTTAAATAGTTTATTTCATCCACTCATGTTTATTCCATATTATTCCATGAGTGAATACTCATGACCAAAAGCAACTCAGATCCTAAGCTGCAAATCTTCACTTTGTTCTAACTTGCGAAATAACATTAAGCTGCGCAGTCTAGATTCACGTTCTCCATCTTTCCACAAAATAATGAGATGATCAGCAGAACATGTTGCCAGGCCATGGTCTCTGAAGTACAGGAACATCTGCAATAAAAACTGGAGTGAAGCAGAAGTACCAAAAAGTGGAATGATAAAATGTGCAAGAGATAACTTTCAGCAACAGCAAATGCTATGCCTCAAATAAATCTGAGAAACCAAAATCCTATTTGGATATTTATGCATGCAAAAGTTGCTGTAACTAATTACAGCTAATTAAGGAGGTCCCAGCTGTGTGCTAAGTACACAACTGAGACGCACAACCAGCCACACAGTTGGCAGCTTGCTGGCTGGCTGTGTCCACTTCCACACATTTTCATGCACACATGAAAATATTCTCTAGGATTCTGGCCAAAATAATTAATGACCAATTCAAGAAGTAAACATCAAGTTGAGCATGCTGTTAATAGTTTCAGGCCCTGGGCTCAATCTGTGAGGTTTCTGATTCATTGGACCAATGTCACTTTGCCATCTCACTGCCTGCTTCTGAAAGTCTTCTTTAGCATCAATGCTGTTTATGCATTAAACTTAAAACTTGAGTGAGCGCATAGCATTAATAACACAGTTCTTCCAATACAAGGCAAATGGATAATAGTTACAAGCTAAAATGTGCAAACAAGGCAACATTGTGTGAACAAGACAAGTACATTGTATTCTCGAAGGCTTTCACAGCCAGGATTTGATAGTTCTGAGTTTTTTGGGCTGTTTGGCCATGTTCAAGGAGCTCAGGGAACTAGGAGCTTGAGAGAACTCGTAGTTCCCTGAGCTCCTTACCCTCTGAGGATGCCAGCAACAGAGTCTAGCGAAACGTCAGGAAGAAAAACTTTCAGAACACGGCCAAACAGCCCGAAAAACTCACAACAACAAGTCAAGTACATGTTTAGGCTTTTAACAAAAATAATTAGCCAGAATGACAATGCATTCGATCACGAGAGTTAATTTGTCTTAGTCCCTCTATTTCTGGTGGGTTTGTATGGTTCTTTTACATTTACAGCTACAAACTCTGCTTAGCTAAAAACTACATTTAACAAAAAAGCGAACTGATAAAGAGCTGCTAAGCCTAGCGATGTAGTAGTAACTGGTTAAATCACCTATCACCTAGCAACAAGGCCACGAATTGCTGGGAATTGTATGCAAGCATTATATTACAAATGCAGCATGATATTCTACAGAAAGTCGAACACCAGGTAACTGGCAAATGGCAGAAGCAGATAGGTTAGAACTGAGTGAAACAGAACTGCATCCATATATAAACCTCCTAGTCAAGGATTATTTTTTCTAATCCCTCCTTCCCTCTGCAGCCCCTTTATGCCTCTGAAAATCTCTGAAAGGTTGGAAGCCCTCTAGAAGAGTGGATAATGTGGTACTAAGTATGGCATAGATAAGGAGGAACTCATTTTCTCCACTGGGGACCCCTTGCCAGGTTCCTGATTCCTCCAATAACAGCAGTGCTTCTCCATTAACGGAGGAGGCAACTCTGGATCCAACCCACCAGTCTAAACCCAATGCAAAATCAGCAAAATGAAATTCCTACTAACATGGTTACACTGTTGTGCAAACAGCTGTACATGGGGTTGGACAGCAAAACCATGTACAGATACCACCTTTGGGCTTTCTCTGTAAAGGAGGACGTCTTTCTGTAGTGCTGTGAGACACTTCAACCCAGGGCACTGTAACTAATGTAATGATAATGCACTGATGAAGCTCCAGAGATACAGTAGTATTCATACATGTGCTAAGCCAGTGGTGGTGAACCTTTGGCATTCCAGATGTTTTAAACCACACCTCCCAGAATTCTGAGCCTAGATTGCTAATGACAAAGGATTGTGGGAATTGGGGTCCAAAACATCTGGAGTGCCGAAGGTTTGCCACCACTGTTCGAAGCTATTTCACACATACTACTTATCCGATCTAACTGCAGAAGAAACTGGCAAAATACACTTGGTTGTGCAATAACTTCACAAGCGCCAATTGTGTTACCTTGTTTTGCTGCTGCAACATCCAAATATAACCACCACTTGAAATAAATACAGCTTCTAATTGCATACATATTTACCTATAAACTTAATAACTATCCTTCCTGCAATGGAACATAAGGTAAACCAAAAAAAATCACTAGTCACCCCCCGCCATTTTGCGGTTCAGGTACTACGGTCCCACTACATTGCAGGACCTCAGTACCTGCACCTCGGAGCCACGCGGGGGGGGCGCGGCAGGGGGCAATCTGGTCGCTCCGCGCCGCCCCCTGCGCTCCTCCGAGAAGCCTAGGAGCCACGCGGGGGGTCGAAGGGGGCGATCGGGTCACTCCATGCCGCCCCCCGCGCTCCTCCAAGAAGCCTCAGAGCCGCGTGGGGGGCGGCAGGGGGTGATCCGGTCGTTCCGCGCCACCCCCGCGCTCCTCCGAGAAGCCTCGGACAGGCGCACTATCCCCCCCGCCCCACTCCACCCGCTTCCGCATATCGTGGATTTTCATGTATCGCAGGTGGGGTGGGTCCCTAACCCCCATGATCGGTGGGGGGGTGACTGTGTAGCCTTTCACACCCTAGTTGTGCTTGGCCATCAATTTCTACAGAATATTCTTTCACCAGACCCGCAAAGAGAAGAAGCACTGACTTCTTAGGCAGTCTGAGATTCTAAATGATGGCTGACTGAAAGAGAAGCACCTTCCCCCTCCATGTCCACAACCGCAAGTACACTGATATCAATAACACACTATTTATTGCCAGTTGTAACAAACCTGCACAGCTGAAGAATGCCCAATCAAATCCCCAGTAAGATCCAGGCAGTAAATAGTGGTGCTCTCTGGTGCCTTTTTCACTGTCTGACTGGCTTGCTTGCCTGTCCTTCCAAATCCCAACATACTGAAAAAGCCTGGGGTAGAGAAAGCAAAAATAAATATTAACAAAATATTCACGTACACTGGGATATTTTATTTTGCCCAGGATTGGCCTACAAAGGCATGTTTTAAGAAGAAAACACCCAATTGCAGTAAACCAGTTTGGTAAAGGAAGACAACATCCATTTGCACAAATGTATGTCTGTCCATGCAAGTGGAACTCTTCTCACTATTGCCCAGGTATCCAAAGCTAATTATCAAATGAATGCCTGGAGACTTTCAAATTTATGTTCCTCAACTCAAGTCAGGATCACACAAAATTATATGTGAAAATCAGCATTGTATAAATTGAGCTCACATTGTTTGGAGGAAGGAATTATTATTAAGTGCCCTTTGTCTTTTGTACTATTAAATTAATAGAGCCAAATATTTATTATTTTATTTATAGCCCAGCTTCACCTTCGTGGATGTACATCTTAATGTGGCGAGGGGATTTGCCTGTATCAGAAAACCTGAGAGCAATGCCAACAGAAGGGGTGATTCCATTACAAGCCTGGATTCCTAGCAGGATTATCCAAGGTGAAAAGGACAAATCCAAAGACCACTGTCACTAATGATGCAAGTCAATTCCAGAGAAAAGAACATTTAGTGGCTGACATGCACAGAGGTTAAAGGAAAATCTGATGTAGTACAGCTCACACAGTGGGAACATGGAATGTGGGAAGCATTAATGAAGATAAACTGGAAACCATAAAGCAAGAAATGGAACATTTAAACATTGCAGTGCTTGGTGCCAGTGAATGAAAATGGACAAGAACTGGAGATGCTTAGTCAATGACAAACTGTTCAATTCTGAAAATGATAGACTCAAAAGAAATGGAGTTGCTCTAATACTGAAGCAAGATAAACTGTAGTACAGGCAATTAGGAAATGTAATGCAAATAATATCCATCAGACTTTGCAGAAAACCTATCAATATAATCCTAACTCAAGTCTATTTTCCAACTACAAATGCTGAAGGTCAAAATATTTATATAAGCATCCAGGAAGAAAATGATCACACATCCAAATAAGGCATAATTATATTCAAAAGTGACTGGAAACAAAAAAATAGTAAACAAAGCACAACTAAATGTTTTTGGAAAACTTGGCCTAGGGCTCAGAAACGAAGAAAAAGAAGAACCCATAGAGTTCTGTGAAGCCAACAATCTGCTTATCATAAATACATGCTTCAAACAACTGAAGAGATGTCCATACACCAGATGGCCAATTCAGAAATTAAATATACTACATAATTGGAAGCAGGACATGGAGAAGTTTATTCAGTCTTCAAAACAACAACAACAACAACAACAACAACCTAGGAACTGCCTGTGAATCATGAACTGTTAATATGAAACATTAGAATAATGCTGAAGAGCACCAAAAGAATCCTAGCACTAAAATATAAACATTTCTGGGAACTGTAAGTCTGAAATAGATTTGCATTAATTCAACTGACTGTAAACCTAAATTCAGAGTTATTATTACAAAGAATGCAAACATAAGTGAATAACAAAAAGGGAAAAAATAAGAGATCAAAAAAGCAAAAGGAAATTTTGCTGAAAGACAAACAGAAAAGCACGCTATCTGACCAGGAGAAAATAAAAAGCAGGTGGAAACAGTATACAAGTATAGAAGAGATAAAAGGATGCCAGATTCCTTTGAAGAAGAATCCTATGATAAAGAATCAGCCATTCTAGAAAGTGAAATGAAAGCTGATCTGAAAGCACTGGGAAGAAATAGATGACCAGAAGATGGGGTACCAATAGAACTATTTCATGCCACAGAGACAGGATCTGTCAAAATCACTATCAAGAATATATCAAGAACACGGAAAACACAACAATGACACACCAATTTGTAATGTTCAATATACATTCCAGTCCACAAGAAAGGAGATGGCTCCCCATTCCCTCAATTTTTATGGAAATAATTTTCACAGACCTGATGGAACAGGCTCGGCTGTAAGCTGCTGTTTTTCTCGTAATTCCCAAATCCGAACACTGCCATCTTCTGAACAGGAGATTATCTGCCTGTTAAAACAGAATCAAATATTATGCCCATATTACTGAAACAATTTGCAGTTTCATGTTTGTATAAATGCACAAAATTCATTAAAAATGCTTTCGCTGAGATACCTCTGAGCGTCAGCTTGGGTTAAGTCACCATAGACTACTGAAACATAGCCCTCAAAAGCTAGCACTTTAAGGATACATGTAGATCCAGCTTTATCTTTCTTCATTAGATTTTATGCTGATATCTTTAAAGATGTTTAAAGACTGTACATGTTGACATTTAAAAACATATAGCTGGTAAAAAGAGACAAAAGATCAAGCTGCCAGCACATTTAAATGTGGCAGGGAACCTGGCAAAGAAAAATTGAAAGGGAAAATTGATTCAAATGTAGTGTGGCTTGATTCGCTTTTCCGATGCTTACAAATTTTGCTGCATAAAAATTGAGTGTAATTTGCACCTGTTGGGAACTTTCATAATGTGCAGGACAGCGGAGTCATGAGCAGTCTTCTGGAAGGCAATCACACGCTTCATCTGAAGGTTATATACATATATGCCCTTTCCAACAGCAGCAAACACGCACTGCAGAGAGAATTCAACAAAATCTCTTAACAAAAGAGACATATTACTATGTGTAATGGATTTCCAGTCGAACTATGACACTGAATTTTCAACCTAAGCAGAATAACGAGGAATTTGAGATGTGCACAGCCGCTTTAATCTAATTACCACTGTATTTATGAAAATAGGTGTGCACTATGCCTCTGCTTATATAAATGCTGCCACCCGAGTGCAAGATATTCAGTAAGCCATGAAACACAGCACCTTTCCATGCCCTTTGGAAAATCTGCAAAAGACCCCCACACCTCCCTTAGCTGTCTACACACTGCACAACATGTGTTACTGTCTCATTGAACAAGAATTTCACAGATGACGCATTCATTCAGGCTTGCTGAAAATTTACTGGACTTTGCAATTAGGATTAATCAATATTTCTTGTTGGGATGTAAATAAAATGGCAAAATAAACTCCATATAAAGAAACATTTACTAACCAGGAGTATGTGGAAAGTATGGTTTATCTAGTGTTAACATTTATATTGTTAGAAAGTTTTACCTCCTCATCAGAAGCTAAATGTTGTATTGAAACTTCATTTTGGCTGTGTGATAGTTTTATTTCTTGCTGTGGGTCTGCGTGAAGAGATGCATCCCAGTTGCGTTCATAAGCTTGCATCGTCCAGTCCAATGAATCCCAAACAATCATCTCCCCTACATGGGAGCCTGTGGCAAAAGTCATTTCTAGGTACCAAAACAAAGAGAACTCCTTTAAATTACAAGCCACTTCAAATTCAAAGAGGTTCTGAAACTAGCCAGCACATAAGAAACGTGATATTCTATTTCATGAAGACATAAACTTTAAAACAGCAAAAGCCCAATCCATTTCACCCGGTAATGTCCTAGCTCCCTTTAATTTTGAAAGCACATCTTCAAGAGATAGTTGCTGGGGGGGGTGTATTTGGTAGAGAGAGAGAGGGAGAGAGAGAGAGAGAGAGAGATGTAAATAAACAGTAATGTTTAATGGGGGTGGGAGAACCATATTTCCCCTGGCTCCATGAATTTATTAGAAGGGCCACAGAACATTTTATAATCATAGGTTGGATCACCGACAACTTCCAGAAGCTCTATGATGAAGAACAACTGACAGTTCTACCAGCATCTAGATAGCCACCCATTTCGCATTCTTGTCATAAACTTTCAGCTTGGTTGCCTGGATGTGGTCTTTACTTGTTGTTGCTCAACTCAGTTGGTTGGCATCAGAAGAGAGCTCAACGGGCAAGGTGCATCTTGCAAACAAACTAAATCATGCAATTCAGTTTAGACAGTAACAATGTAACATGAACAAAAATGACCGGCGGCTTCTCCCGTGCCCACCAAGCTGTCCCAATTCCAGAAAATAAAAGGAAGCAGCAGCCTGTATGCTTATCTTTGCAACCCAAAAGCCACATATTGACTGGCGCAAGGGCAAAGAGTTGCCTTCTTGATGCTGTTGGACTTCAGTTCCCAGCACTCTACACTGCTGACTATTGGTGACTAGGGCTGCTAGGAGGTGCAACTTCAACAGCATCTAGAGAGCCACGTTGCCCACCCCTACTATGAACTGAACAATGAGAAATAGGAATTACATCTAGAAGTTTGAGGGGGGGGAGTTCTCCTCTCCCAAAGATTTAGCAGTTATGCAGCTCAACAGTATCTTTTAGGTGTTGGGGAAACACAGTGGATGATACTTATCTTTAGAGATGGGCACGACTTAGCAGAATTTTCGTTTCCGTTTCCGTTTTCCGTTTCCGTTACGTAACGAAACGAAAAACGGCTCAAAACTGGAACGGAAACGGAAACGAAACGACTAATTTCGAGCCAATTTTTGTTTTTCGTTACTGGAAAAGCACTTAATGGAGCTAAATGGGAAGAAACGAAAAAATTTTCGTTTTCGTTTGTCGTTTTCGTTATGCAACGAAACAAAAACGAAAAAATTTTGAAAATTAGCTCACGAAAACGGGAACGAGCCGAAACGGACCCCTAGACGAAAACGAAAACGAACAATTTTTCTGAGTCGTGCCCATCTCTACTTATCTTAGAGCAGTGTTTCACCAACAGTGGAAGCCTCTTTTCATGCATCAGTTGCTATTGCTAAATTAAGATTGTGAATTGTTTTATAAAGATTTTACCCAAGGGCCTGCTGTTAGGTAGAGTCTAACAAGGACTGGGAAGCCAGATTCAAATCGAGTCTCAGCTGTGAAACTCACTGGGTGGCCTTCAAGGAATCACACTCTTTAACTCACTCCACATGGTTACCGCACAGGTAAATTTTTTGAGGGAACAAAAAGCGTGTGACACTACTTGGAGGAAAGGTATGATAAAATTCTCATTAACAAACTCACCTCGAAAACAAATACAGTATTAGAAGTTTCATTTTACAAAAATCATGGTACAGTACATGTAAGTTGAGTTGAAATGAGAACATTTTCTATCAGTTGAAATGAGAACATTTGCTATCATAGTGTATTCATTCAAACTAAAATACAGTATTTCACAGAGAAAGTTATCTTATTTGAGGAGTTGCCAAAAAGCTATAATGCAAGCCAATGTAATAAGCTTTTACAGTAAAACCAACAAAACAGCGTCATTTGGGGTACAGTAAAAGACATGTACTAATACACCCATGTGTGTGTGTGCATGCGCGTGCTCTCTCTCTCTCTCTCTCTCTCCAATAAAATTGGTCATAGACTTACCACTGATGCCGACCAATGATACTATATTGTCCTGATGGTCAAGAAGACGCTTCAATTCAGTGACATTCCACTCAGTCCCATCTCTGGAAGTTTTCAGTCTAAAAATTACTTTAAAAAGAATTGTGGACAACATTATGAAAGAAATGTTAAAATTTATGAGAATAACACATAAAAATGAGGCCTGCATCAAAAATACCACAGTCTCTTCTCATCTCCTAACCGAAGTGCCCCGTGTAAGGTTCCAACAAGGCAGCCCTACCCTCTACCCCAGGGATGCACTGAGTGCTCTACCCCAGAATGGGCAACTTCAACAGGCCTAACGGGCCAAATCATCACCACCACCCCATCCCCTCTATGGGCTACAGCAGCCATGGACAACAAAGGAAAGAGGAAGTGTCTGGACTTGAACTTGTGGGCTCAATGGAAATGCAACCTCTTGAACATTAAAAAGACCAATCATAAAGGTATTTTGGGAGCAGAAATAGGCACAATACTGTTTTTAATAAACATTTTTCAGCGGGTGGGCTATGGAGTAGGACTAGTGGGTACAAAACTGCCCCTGAAGACCAAATGTGGCCTCAAAATGCCTTCGGACACATACTGGCCACCATATTGCCCTTCTTCATTCCCAAAGATTCTCATTTCTGTGAGCATGTTCTGAGATTGCCTTGTGAGTGGATCTTCAAGCTTCTCTATGCAGCTTTTCCATTGTTCTGGCTTCCTTTCCCTTGGCACTCAGCAACTCAATTTTTTGTTAGAAGGAACACTATATCTGCAGACAGTCTTGTCTACAGCTCTGATCCATAGGCCATCACATACTGAAGATGATTTGATCAGCACATTTCCTTTTTCCTCTGGGAACATTGGCCCCCTGATCAGTGGCATACAAGGCATATTCCTTGCTCTGAAAATTTTCTTATTTCTAAACAGGAAGAATGTTGAGATATAAGCCATACATGATATGAAACGTATAATCTAAGTTGTTGATCTACAGAGACTGGACCTCAATGACTGTACAGGCCCTTCCAACTCAACTAATCTATGATTCTTTGATATGGTATTGTTCATATTTGTGTGCGTGTTACAAAACTATCAGTCTTCTATTTGCATTAACATCCAGAATTATCATATACCAATTAAATATTACTCATTATTCACATAATATCTGGGCTTCCCTCTTTGAATTCAAACCCTGTGCAAAGTAACTAACATACACCCATTTTATCACTGAGGACAATAATAAAACTGTAAAACAAACAAACAAACAAAAAGTAAAACTAGTTCTTTAGATTCCAAACCATAGTCAAAAGAAGATGAAAGACATATTTTACATCATTCTAAGATGCCCTAAGCACATCCAATCTCGACTGATTTTGGAAGCTAAGCAGGGTCTGCCCTGGTTAGTACTTGGATGGGCGACCACCAGGGAACTGGCAAACCACTCCAGTATTCCTGCCAAGAAAACTCCATGGACATGGGGTCATGATAGTCGGTCATGACTGTAACGACACACATATACAAAATACAGAAAGGAAACTTAATAGGTATCACCATTAATAAAAGTCCAAGCATTTTCACAAATCAGAGCAGCACTTACTCAGTTCTTTGCCAACAGCTGCTGCCACACAGTTTTTTGGCAATTCAATCATAGCAGTGATATCTTTATTAAGAAAACAAAATATAGTAAGGTATTTTATTATAAACAAATAAACACTAGACCACGCTTATTAAAAGTGGGCTGCCTATATACTGCCCTTAAAAGCATTCTTGGGGATTTTTACAATTTGATCATGCAGGCTACATATTGCCTCCCCCCGCCCCCCACAGGAAGCTGGGTGTTCAGTTTACCAAGCCTGGAAGGATGGAAGATTGAGTCAACCTTGAACCAGCTACCTTCGCCTGCCAGGACTGAACTCAAGGCATGGACACATTAAGAACAACGTGCTTCTTTCTTATACTTCACTATTTGGTGTGCTGTGCTTCTAGATTTGGGTGGAGTCTTATACTTAATATAAATCATCCTTCTATCTCACAGCATACCTGGAAGAGTCTTATTTCATTTCTAAAGGGATATATACTCATTTGGTGATTTATATATACCGACCCAGCTCACTTAAGTTAACATACAGTTATTGAAGTTTGACACACACTAAAATTCATAGGACACAGGAGGCTACAAGTTCTCTTAATTCAAAAATGATTACATTGACATTTTGAAAAGAGAGGGCAGCTTTACAATATGTTATCTTTAAAATTAAAGAGACTTTGCCAAGTTGATTTTGTGACAGCATATAGATCCATTATATTCACACTTTAACTGCTATAATGAACCATTTATATTTTTACCTGCATCAATAAGATGACTTGTTTTACACAAGAGATCTAATTTTTGGTTCCAAACACAGAGATCATTCCCTCCTGACAGCCACACATCCAGCCTCGGAAGAACTGTCAAACACTGTAGAACCAAATTAGATAAATGGATTTAAAAAAATACCCCGTAAGAAAGTTCTTTAGGGGTTTGGCTTTGATAAAATCATCAGCGTTACTAATGAAATATAACACAAAATGTATAATTAATATCATACTCATTATACTTCTTATAAAGCAGATGAGCAGACTAATAAACAGCAGTGTTTTATAGTCCAAGAGCTCACTAAAAGGGACATAAAGCAAAATCTCTCCTGCCTGGGACTTAAACCTTTTGAAGATTTTTAAATAATCAATTTTCCCAATAAAAGACAATATATAACAAATGCTGTTTTTCTTTTCATATCCTTTGGTCCCGGACATTGTCTCTTCAAAGGGTTTAACAGCAACCGATCAAGAAAGCTATCAAGAAAATGAAATATGTGGCCAAGATGTCATGAGCCTCCCAGAGTTCCGCTCTGGAAGATGGGCGGGATATAAGCACAATAATTAATTAAATAATTAATTAATTAAATAAATAAATAAATAAATAAATAAATAAATAAATAAATGTTATGCTAACATTTGCCCTCTGACGGGACCCAAATGATCAAGGACTGTTGTAAGGACTAGCACTGAAGTAGCCTTCCTCACCTTCGCTCAGAGGAAGACTTTACAGAAGTTGTTACCTGTGAGTTCCCTCCACACTAGGAAGCTGCGTTGTGAGAAAACGCACATGCTACTTTCAGGCATGGAGGTGGGGGTGGTTTCTCCACCAATGGGGCTCCTGTGATTAAGTGAACCACACGCTAGAAACAGAGGGTAGGGTGTGTGTGGATTTCAGAGGCATCTTCTTTAGTCTTCTATAAAGATACATTTTCAGAACTCACTGAGGTATCTGAGACTGGTAGCTTCCCAAGGTCACCTGAAGCTTGTTCATGGGAGTTATTACTATCAACCATTCAGCCCTGTGTGACACACCAATCAGCCCTTGGTGTAATGGCAATGGACAAGTATATAGGCAACCTAGCTACGGACAGCAACAAAGGCAATCTGAGAATTCAAGCGGCCACAACTACTCTCAATTGTAATCCATAACTCCCCTAAATTACATGTGTCTGGGTGTGAATCAAATACTGTACACTGGAATAAGCTAGGCTCACTTCAAATGTTATGGACAGAATCCTGCTGGCATAGCATAGACCAGTGATGGCGAACCTATGGCACGGGTGCCAGAGGTGGCACTCAGAGCCCTTTCTGTGGGCACTCGACATCACCCCTTCATAGCTACCTGTATACAGGTTCAATTACTGTATTGGCATTTTGCAAAAAAAATAGTGGGTTTTGAATTGCAGTTTGGGCACTCAGTCTCTAAAAGGTTCGCCATCACTGGCATAGACCCAACTACCACAGAGGAATGGGACAAAATCACTGAATAGTAACTCACCCATTGAATTGTATGTAAATCTCATTGATTCGATACATCTACTATATTTGGGGCTACCAACAGGATTTTTGTCTACACAGCTGCCAGCAGAGAGGAATATGCATCCAAATTTAGAGTTACTTCTGTTTTTACTTACCTTGACTGTAGAATGGAAGCAGGACACTTTATGAATTTGCCTACCGCTGTCACAATCCCATACCTGGTTTCATGTATTAAGGAATTATAAAGAACAATAACCTGAAACATCTATATTCAACAGGCAAAAATACAAAAATTCAAGTGACACAGTGTTGGGTCTGTTAATATTGCCTTGACATGAGAATATGTAATGCATATTCTGTATCCCCCCCCTTTTCTTCCTCTCCCCCATACCCTCTCCTTTTGTTCCTCCCTTAATAACCCAATAAAATTCATAAAAAAAGAGAGAATATGTAATGCATCAGTGCTTGCTAAGGCTTTTAAACAAATTGGATGGGAAGGGTCTCTGCATTATATCTCCTCTCTCCCACGGAAAGTGGGGTAAAGGCACCCATCATGTCAAGGAAGAAAATGTATCAAGATTTCTTTATAGAGATTCCTGTTGTACACACAATAGGAAGAATCTTGACCCTTCGCAGGAAGAATCTGTGACCCCTTCACATGTGGACTGACTTCTATGAAAGGCATCACAGGCATTTGTTTGTAATACACTGCTCTTACTCTGAAAATTATGTCTGCCCCGCATGGTATGATTGCAGCTTGTTAAGTGCAGTCTCCAGGGCTAACGAGATGCAAAACAACAAGTGGTCACCATCTATAGTGTTGCTTAGGTTTATTTGGGTATTTCTCCTATCAAAAATTATCTCAATTCTGCTTAGAGTAAAGGATGCTATAACAGTCCTATCAGCTCCTGCTGTTAAAATCATGTGGCATTTTTCTTCACCAGCATCTGACAGAGGAAAAGCTGCAAGTGCTGTAATCTTCTGTGTATGTGCATGTAGCTCAAACAGCTTATCTCCATTCTGGAAAGGAAAACAAAAGGCACTGCAATAAAGCTGCTAAAATACAATGGCCAAAATACAGTGGCCAATCCCAATTAAAATAGACCCATGGAATCAGCTGCTGAACAGTAAGCAAATACTCACTGAAATTCCACTAATTCAGTAGGTCTGCATAGCTGATACTAGTGGCTCGACTATTCCATCAATATGTGATTTGAGTAATTTAAAATGTTCAATGAAAACAGAGGGACACCATTGCTCCACCTAGCTCAGTACAGTACTGTCTTCATAAGAAAGATAAACACATGGCCTGCCAATGTTTTGGTTGGTTGTTTTGTTTGTTTATATACCACCTTTTTGCTATGTAAAGAACTATAGGCAGTGAATATTTAGGACATACATATGAAACATAATAAATCATTTAAAGTGATCACAACATAAACAAAAAGTAAAACCTCCTAAAGCCCCATAAAACATATATAGACTAACATTCTATAACAGTCGCCTATTATCTCATAAACCAGTGGTTCTCAACCTGTGGGTCTCCAGATGTTCCTGCACTGCAACTCCCAGAACTCTTCATCACTAGCTGGCCTAGGATTTCTGGGAGTTGCAGTCCAGGAACATCTGGGGACCCACAGGTTCAGAACCACTGACATAAACTGCCTGACTTTATATATCAAATGCCTGCTTTAAAAGGAATGTTTTTATTTTCCTTTTTTCCTGCAAAAAAAGAATTCCTACAAGCACTGGTGCTTGAATTTGCTTTTTAATTCCTCATTGCCCCCCATACCTCTTCCTCTGGTGCTGTATCTTTCTAGACTGTAAACCAAAAGGCAAGGACCTACTGGTCTCTGCAAACTGTTCTGAAGCACTGATCATTTGGAGAATAAGGTAAAAGTGGTTTAAATGAAGAAACATCATTTCAAAGAAGTGTGAATCTCAAATGGCAATTAAAAACTACCATTTTAAAAACAAAGATTGGAACATGGAACAGATTTATCATCTATTGCAGCATCTACTGTTGTGCGCAAAGCCGTGTGACCCAATGCAGTACAGCAAAGCATGTATGCTGACTTCTGAACTTGGGCAATTAAGGCACCAAGTTCAATTGCACTGGGACAGCAAGCACAATTAATACGATTTTGATACTTGCTGCTTTCACAGCCACAGACTGATGCACAGAATGGTGAAGCCAGCAAATAAATACCTCGCTTAGTGAGTGCTATGCCACTGTTGTGTCACAAAACAAACCATTAAGCCATTATTTCTGAGAAATGGTTCAAACTACATAAGGATGTGATAGAATACTGAAAATATGGGTGCCACTTTTGTCATCAACCTTTCTAGTGTTATTTAGACTAGCACACCAAAGGTTCATCTCTATACGAAACTCAGTCTTTAATTTGTACTACTGTTGCTATGACAATTCTGGTTACCGATAATAGCCAATTTTCTTTCTCGGTCAGTTATCTGCAATAGAGTAGCTACAATTTAAATTTCACCCAATCTAATATTTATGCATAGGATTTCTAAATGGAAACAAACCTGTGCATTCCACAAACATACAATTCCATCATCACCAGCAGATGCAAACCTGGTAAACAAAACAAATATTAGATTATAGTGATTTGAAGGGAAAAAAACAGTTATTCATATGGCACCCCAAAAAAGCTAAGAAATATTCGCTTTTAAAGCAGGCCATAGACAAATGCTGGGCAAAAGGAAATTAATATCCTAAAGCTATGTTTCAACCGCTAAATGTCCATGTTTTTCTTATTTTGTATATATAAAAATACAGGCTTACTGTGATAAAAGATCAACAATGGTAATGCTATTTTTTAAAAACAGTTCCAAAACACACAGATGAATAAAAGGCGAATAAAAATTAGTACCAAAGGGAGATTTTTTTCATTGCTCTCTCCACAGATTAGAGCTCAACAAAACAATTACTTTTTAAAAACAGGGATATATTCATTCCCCTTCAGTTGTGCTTTTGTCACTTAAAACCTCTGTGGCAATTCAACTAAAATGTGATTAGTGAATCAAGAATCTTAGAAGAATTCCAGCTTGGGAGGTTACATTGATTAATAACCACGTGTGACTATCTAAGATTCTTTACCCCAGCATCATGGAACAAAGGAACCTCTACACATCCAAGGTATTTTCTTTCTTTAAAATAATTAGAAAGATGAAGCCCAGGATTTCATGTGCAGGGCTCAGGACAGAACAGCCAATCTTTCAAATGGATTCTTTTCACCAAACTGGTGTTTCATGGGTCAGCTGATTCTTTTCCAGTCATGATCACCATCCTCTATAACCTTGTCTATTTCCTGAAGGAGCAAGAAATGGTCAACGAGCAACAGAGAAAGCTATTCTCAAAGGTATGTTATGAATTCAGCCGAGTTTAATGTGTCAAATGCTAGAGTATTACGGTACTTGCAATTTTATCTCATTCTATTTTTTGGAAGACTGTTGCTGAGGCTTAGCCTTTCTTAGCGATCTCACAATCAATATGACCCTCTCTTCATGTTCAAAAACACAAAAGAAAAGAAGTGAAAAGCAGCTGTCTGTTAGGTTGATACAGGATTTATTTAGTATCTTCAGAAACCAATCTGAGAAAATTTTCCACTCACTGGTTTTAGCTGAGCCACCGAGAAAACAAGAAAACCCTTCTGCAAAATTCTCAATAAGATGATATTATCTAAAGAGCTGAACCGTGAAACCCGGCTTACAACAGTTGACAAAAAATGCAACGAAAGAACTATGAAAACTAAATAAAACCATTTCAGAAACCACATAACAATGCTAATTTTATTGGAAAGAATCATATAAAGTGGTGGTGTCTGATTTAACGCCCCTCTTAATGACACTACGGGTCAAATACCAGAAAATGGAATACCATTTCCAATTCAACTATTCAAAGAATATGAAATATTTGATTTTTATACCTAAATATGTCCCTTATTCTGTAACATTTGAAATAATCTGGCCATAAAACATTGAGTTGTTTAAAAATTATTTTGTATTCTTCTTCCCTATTTTAGTCCTATTTCAAGCACCCAGATGATGCTAAGAGAAACTAAATCCTCACTCGAGGGCTTTAGTATTTACAAGCATCAGTAGGTGCTTCTGTTCAGGCAGCTATCTGGAGCCACCCGGTGCCCCATGCCTGGCATGAACATAAAAGACGATGAATGGATTTTTAGTAAGAAATAACTGCACCCAGAAATATATGACTGGGAGAAGGGTTATTTACAAAACATTCTGCATCATCTGGAATTATTAAAAATGGAGTGGAGGCAACCTCTGAGAGTACAGTAATACCTTGGTTTATGAGCAAAATCTTTTCCGGAAACATGCTTGTAAATCAAAACACTTCTTATATCAAAGCAAATTTCCCCATAATAATGGAAACTCAGACAAATTGTTCTGGGGCCCCATAGAGCACATACTATACACACACAAAATGCCAAAATTCACAAAAGAAGTTGGCTGTAAGTCCACGTCCATACCATGGTCTAGATACCTGGCTGCAGAATCTGCCCTGCCTGGGAGTAACAATTGGATTTTACTCTGTGTCTTTAATGTGAAAATAATAAAGTGCAATTTGTAGCCATACACATACTTGACTAGCTGCCCCATGACTATAAATGAAAAATATTTCTTATTTGAAAAATAAGAAAGGATTTATTTATTTATTTATTTATTTATTTATTTATTTATTTATTTATTTAT